>CAJQZJ010004765.1:9474968-9534651 GCA_907164525.1 Lophiomys imhausi
CACACACACACACACACACACACACACACACACACACACACACACACCAGAGATGCAGGGACTGAGCTTTCCAGGGTTCAGAAATGCCTGTAGCGCACCTTATCATGAGTTCTCAGGATCCAGTGCCAATCTCCTCAGAGACTCCCCAAGTCTCTGCACAGAGGTTCACTTCATTGCAAAAGGACACATATTTGTGGAGTTAATTACAGCCAGGAATGGAGCAACACCCTCTGCTTTTGAGCTTAAAAGAAACTGTATTGACAGGAGAGAAGGAAGCAGGATGCAGGTGTGTGTGGCTCCTGCTAGGTTACATAATTATCAGGCCTGGTGACTTGTTCTGCAACTAGTGGCTACTATGGTCTTGAAGGAGCCCACAGCACACTGGAACACTGGTTAGAAAGTTTGACTGGCTGTGCTGAAGTAGCTTCATGTTACCATGGTGATGGGGCAGCCATTCAGAGGAAGCCACAGCCTCCTTGGGTGAGACCCAGCACAAACACAGACTTACCTCAACGTTCACTGAGGGCTGTGTTTTGTTACATCGGCCTCCTTCCAAAAGGTACCATGTTCTGCAATGATGTGGGCCACACACCATCTGCACACGGGCATGTCCTCATACCCAGGGAAGCACCAGGCAGGGGGAGGTGGAGTTAAGGTGATACCCAGAGTGCATGTTGGGGTGAGAGTACTGAGGACAGGTGTTTGTCTTTGGTCACAATTCAAAGGACCAGTGATGGAGATGGTCTGTGATGTCCCACAGCCACCTGTGAATCTCATCTGTTGCTTCATTGTGTGGTGAACAACATGAACTCACGGCCCAGGCTGCGAGCCCTTGGCAGGCTACGGCGTCTGGCTGGAATTCAGTAACACTGTAACATTGTTCTGTTTTCATTGTACTTATTTTACGGTTTTCGTCTCTGTATGGAGAATGAGGCTGCTTTGGTTTTCATGGCAAGAGCGGATGTGTGGCTCTCTCTCTAGAGAAGGTAATGTAAAGCCAGCCAGTTTTAAGGAAAAACAGGAAATGGTACAGGATGATCTAGAGAGTTCCAGGACCAGAAAGGCTGAGTGAGCGTGTGCATTTCTCTAACTCAGCAGTTCTTTTTTTTTTTAAATAATTTATTTTTTATTTCTTCAAGTTACATCTCAATCACAATCCCCTCCCTACTCCCCCCTCCAGTCCCACCCTTCCACCCTCCTCCCCCTCAACCCCCCATCCTCATCCCTTCTTTTTTTTTTTTTTAGTTTAAGGTATTTCTTTTTTCCCCCCAACAGCTCTCCCTTTCAGTCCAAAAAATGGTTCTTTTTCTTATAACTATAAATACAATACAAAACAACAGAAATAAATAGGCCACAATTATAAGAGTTATATGGCTTAGCATACATTCCCAATGTCCAGTCCATATGTATTTGGCACCTGACTTTAACATTCTACTATCTAACCATCTCCATGAGTTTAAAGTTCTATATCTAACTCAGCTTTCATACTAACTTGCCTCATAATTTTAAAAATATCTTCTTAGATCCAGAACACCCTCTTGATTCCTAAACAACTCAAAATTTAACTATGAGACTCTAGCTATCTATTCTTCAACCACCTCAGAGACCTGAGAGGGATAAATATATCTGATTATATAGGAAGTGCAGGGCCTGCAGCTTCCAAAACTAAGAAATGACATACCAGTGGCTGCCTGGGCAGTTCCCATTTTCTCTCCATACATTACAGCATCAATCTTCAGCCATTTGGCCCCGTTTCTCTGACAGACATTGATTGTAGAGCAGGAATTATGAAGGACTTACCTACCCTGTCTTGGCAGAGCTAGGCTGTCGACTTACCTGCTTCCAAGTTTTGTCCTTTTTGGACAGAAGTCTGTCTACAGTTGAAGCAAGGAGTTTTTCTTGCGAAGAGATAGGCTTGCCACCAATTCAATCATCTCCCACTGGAGATTCTTCAATGCTCATCTTCTACTTGGAGTAGAATAGGGGGTGCTGTCAGGAGCTAACATGTCTCAATATCAAAAAATCTTAAGTTAAGAAAACATCTTTGAATGCCATATTCTGCAGATCTCTTGAGGTTTTTGAAGATGCCCTATCTATCTCTTATATTTAGATAAGCAAATATTGCTTGTCTCTTAGCATCTTGATTTCTGAGTAGCTTAGAAAATAACTATGATAGACTGTCATAGTAACTAACAAAATGACACGTTTTCATGACTATTAGTTTCCGTTTCTTTTTTTTTAAACATTTATTTATTATGTATACAGTATTTACTCTACATATATGCCTGGGCAGATCTCAATGTAGATGGCTGTGAGCCACCATGTGGTTGCTGGGAATTGAACTCAGGACCTTGGGAAGAACAGCCAGTGCTCTTAACCTCTGAGCCACCTCTCCAGCCCCAGTTTCCGTTTCTTAATTATCCTAAACAGTTTATGTTGGTTGGTAGCAAGAGGTCAAAACTTGACATTTCATTTTTAAGTATTACTACGAACAATACCTTTAAGAAGCGTTACCCTTAATTTTGTATCAATATACAAAGATCAATACCAATGTGGCCAAATATAATCATAATTTTGTATCAATATACAAAGATCAATACTGATGTAGCCCAATACAATCTTAATTTTACATCAATATACAAGGGTCAATACCATTGTGGCCAAATATAATCTTAATTTTGTATCAATATACAAAGATCAATACCGATCTAGCCCTATACAATCTTAATTTTGCATTAATATACAATGATCAATACCAATTTAGCCAAATATAATATTAATTTTGTATCAGTATACAAAGGTATAAGGCCATATTCAATAATCTGTCCTTTTTTCTTGATCTTTCCTATACTATGTCTATGACCCATTTTTCTCAAGTCTGTTCACTCCTATATAGGAGAGAAAGAAGGATACAGAAAAGAAAAAGAGAGAAGTCCCTGGGTCTAACCTCCAAAACCCATTTAACAAGACCATTTAACAGCTTGTAGTCTTTTCCCCTAAATAACAAAATTTTCTATTATCTATCAAATAACCAAAGTGGGGGAAACACCCTCCCCACCTTCTGGGGATGGGACGTTGTTCTCTTAAAATGACTTCCTGCTGATTTGGGACGTAGTAAACCTGTTTGGGGCCCAAATAAGAATGGAAAAATGGTTAAAAATGTTAATAGAATCATTTGATGTTCAGTCCTTTTGTGCTCAGCTATTTAGATGTCCTAAGAAGTTCATAGACAGAAGCTGATCTTCAGAGCTTTACTGAAGATCTGGCTGGAGTAGTCTGTGGAGCTGAACGATCTTAGCGATTTTGAGTTGTTGTGGTTGTAGACTTTTGAGGAAACTGCTATTGAAGAAGTCTGCAAGGCTGGGTCATCTGGGCCACTCGTCTTCTTTGGTGTCTGATCTGTTTTCTGCTGAGGTTTCCGTTGTCCAGTTGTCCCTGGATTCCTTGAATGGATGCTTTAAATCTCCTGGAAAGATAAGAACAGAGCCCTGCCCTAATCCTAACTCTAGGACAATTACCATTTTTTTTTGGGGGGGGGCAGGTAATATTTTTCCTGGAGCAAATTTGGTTTTTTAACTCAGCAGTTCTTGACCTGTGGTTTGTGACGTCTTGAGTGGGGGAGGAGGGTGGTGTCAAATGACCCTTTCACAGGAACCAGCTAAGATCTGTTGGAAATATCAGATATTTGTGTTACTAGTCATATCAGTAACAAAATTCCAGTTATGAAGTAGCAATGAAAATAATTTTATTGCTGGGGGGGAGGTCACCACATGAGAAACTATATTAAAGGGTTGCAACGCTGGAAAGGTTGAGAACCGCTGCTCTGACTGATGAATGAGATCAACCTCACACGAAGCTGATTTTGGGTTTGTTTCTTCAGAGGTCCCTGACTGGTTGCGTCTGAGATGGCCATCTGCCCCCCCCCCCTTCGTTCAGCCACCTTCACTTCTAGCCAGCTGTCTGGAACAGGGGCTATTTCAACTTCCCTTGTTGCGGTTTTCTCACTCTTAAAATAGGGGTTTCTCCCACTTCCCGAAGGCAGGAGTCCAGATGGAATTGCCTAATCAGGTGAATGAAGTTGAGGTTGAGGGAGTGGTTCACAGTACAACAGCTTGTTCACAGTCCTCTTCTCTTCTGAGGGTTGAAGGAAGTCTGCCATCCAATGGGGACATTGATCTTGTGGAGATCACTGGGTCCCATTGACACAATCTGCAACAAGGCTAGTATACCTTTACAGATGTACCCAGTCACAGTTTCCAGTGAGTGAGCATGCCCACAGGTACACCCACACATGGGCATCTAGGTAAACTGAAGCAGGTGCATTTATGGCCCATTCTTATGACCCAGCGTTTGGGAGGTTGGGGAATGAGGGTTATCGTGCATTTGAGGCTGGCCTGGGCTGCACAGAGAATCCTTGTCTCTCACACAAAGGATGCTCTGAAGCAAAATCCGAGGAAACAGTTGGCTTGCCTGGTGCAGGTGGTGGGAAAGGAACCTGAGTTGCCCAGTGTCTTAGCTTTGTTTTCTGTTCCTATGGTAGAATACCCCTGATAAAAGCCACCTAAGGGACAAAGGATTTATTTGGTTCACAGTTCCAGGTGACACAGTCAGTCTATCACCGAGGAAGTCAAGACAGCATGAACTTGAAGCAGCTGTTCATATCACGTAGTCAAGAGCAGAGGGCTTCCGATGAGCCCATCCCTGCCAGCATTCAACCTGATTTCTCCACGTGTAGACCCCTCAGAGGCTCCCTGCCTAGGGAATGGCTTCATCCACAGTGGTGTGGGTCTTCCCACTAACCAAGACCATGCCCACGGGCCAATCTGATCTTGGCAACCTCTCATTAAAAACTCCCTTCACAGGTGATTTGACAAAACTAGCTGTTATGCCCCGATTTCCCAGTTATCCACCTCTTCCTGTTTCTCTGGGGATGATGGTGGCAGAACCCACTTGTGGATGGGTGGGTTAGTGATATGTGTATTCCCCCAGCCACATCCACATCCATGGTTCAAGACTCCCCAAGAGATGAACAGGTAGCCTGCCTTTTCTCAATGCTGTGGTGTACAGCTCCTCTGTTCACCTCTGGGGCTCCAAGCGTCTGCTTATAGGTGAGCACGGGAATTTCTGTGAGCCACTGTCCTAAGGGGAGTATCTGTTTCACATTGGCGGAGACCTGGCCTAGGACCATATGGAAGCTTCTCAGGGTAGGGATGAGTTAGGAGGATATTCACCTTTGAATACTGACAGAGGGAGCAACTGAGGCAGAGGGGGACTTCAGGGAGGAAGAAGCCCCACAAAGGCTAGAAAGTTTGGATTATGGGCTCAACTGGAGGAGGGAGGCAGAGACATTGTGGAGGCTGCGTGAGTCAGCTTCAAGAACCAAGATGGAGGACAAATAGCTTAGTCCAGTGTGCCCACCTTGCGCTCAGTGCCTCAGTTTCCCCTTACATAAGACAGAATGATGAAGGACCTACTTTGAAGGGAGATTGAGAGGGTTAAGCAGGTTAGCGTGATGTTGGCGATCCAGCCAGACTGTCTATGTGGATCCAGAGTGACCGTGAGAGGGGCTTGAAGGAGGAAAGATGTATTTGAGATTGGAGTCAGCGAAGTGGGAGGCATGGTGGAAGAACTCACTTAACCTAAGCCACTTATTACACGGTGTCTGCCCACCAGGAAGCAGAGGGAGCTTGGGCTGGAAGCCAGGTGGCTCATACTTTTGGGTAATACCTCCAGCGACTTATTTCCCCCGTGACACCCCACCTCCTAAAAAAACCCGTGCTGCCTCCCAGGAGCATCACCAGCTGGGGACCAAGCTTCAGAGGTTTGTGGTTCTGAGCATCTCTGGTTTGAATCTCCATTAGCTAAGTCTGGTTTCATAAAAAGATGACAGGGTGGTGGGAGGAGGGGTCTGAAGGGAGGAAGTAAGTCACTGGGTGTCCTGGTTTCACCTCTGTTGCTGTGATGAGACACCCTGACGAAAAGCAAACTGGGGGAGAAGAGGTTTTGCTTTAGCTCGTAATTCCTGGTTATCATCCCTCAGAGCAGGGATGAGGTCAAGGCAAGAATTTGAAGGAGCTGGTTGCATCACATCCACAGTCACTGTCAATGGTGACTATTTAAAGGTATTGCACATACACCTTTAATCCTAACCCCGGTTATTAGCTCATCAGGGAATCCACCCGCTAAGTTCCCCCCCCAACACCCGGTGTGCTCCTGCCTGGGATCTGGAGGCTCTTGAGTTCCTTACCTATGGGATGAGGGTGACCTTCTAAAAGTTCTCTTGGCTTCAAGCTTGGTGGGAAAAGCGCCGGAACTCTGCCTCATTCCGCTACTGACCCCAAGGGACCCTGGGAGCAACCCATAGGGGTGGATGATGAGAGTTCTGTTTGCTTCCTGCTCTTTGTGCCTCTGTCCATGTGTAGAATCTCAGGATGATGACTACAACTCTGTCTTTGTACCAGGGCAGGAGGCTGTGGAGAGGGGTGGGGATGGTTTGGGAGGGATCGGTTACTACTGTTGAAAATGTTAGTCTAGCTGTATGAGGATGGAAATAGATTTGAATATTAGAAAGCAAAGAACTATAGGAGGGGTGGCAAGATGCCCCAGCCTGTAAAAGTGCTTGATGTACAGGCTGGATGACTGAAGTCCCCAGAAGCCACTATGGAAGAACAGGTTCCTGAGAGTTGACCTTTGAACTCTATGTAAGCTTTGAGGTGTATGTGCTCAATTCCTTCCTTGGATCATTCCATGGCTGGTGGTCCTTTCTGAAAGAGGACAAGAGATACTGGGGTGGTAGTGGTGATTTTGTTTATACTTTTGGGTGGGTTGAGGGTTAGTTCAGCCAGGAACATTATAGGGATGATTGTTTTTGGGATTTTTTTCTTTTAGTTATGTTTATTTTAATTTATATATATGGATGATTTGTCTGCCATGTATGCGTACAATGTGCATGACGTGTCCCCATATATCAGATCTCCTGGGACTGTAGTTCTAGATTATTGTGAGCCCCCGGGGGGATTCTGAGAATCAAACTTAGGTCCCTGCAAGAGCAACAGTGGTCTTAACTGCTGAGCCATCTCTCCAACCCCCAATCCTTGAGACACTTAAGAGGTGATTTCAAGTAGTCTTTCACCTGTGGGCCAAGATCTTGGAAGAAAGCTCTGTGGTACAAGAGTTAGTGTGATTGATAGGCAAACTCTCAGAGTAGATCTGCTTGTGTGTCTTGGTGGCTGTGAACACTCTAGTTGCAGACAGATGTCCTTCAACAGGGCCTATTCCACAAATCAGGGTGAACGAACCCCTGCATGTCTGAGAGATGAGAACCTATTACATGAGACATGGCGCATGAGCATCTGTAAAGACCCTGATGGAAGGGTATTTGGTAGATCTGTGAAACTGTATGTCACCAGGAACATTCTACAAATAGCCGGCTCGACAGAAAATGAGTTTAATTCCGTGAAAGGTCAGGCTATTTTTGAGTTATGAATTGCATTTTTTTCCGTCTTAGGTTTGTTTATTAATATTTATTACTGAAGTGATGGATGTGACAAAGGCGAGCTCTCTGTTTCCTGAGATTTCCTTGATTTAATATTTGCTTTCTTTTCTCACAAGGATGGATAGAATATTAAACAGCCTTTCTCCGTCCCCTCCTCTTGCCCTTGAATTTCAGGGCTAACTTTTTTTGTGTGTCTTATCTGAACATGGGGTGGATTTCAGCTGGTCCTCTGCATGGCAGAAATGTCAGAGACTGGATCGATTTTTGTCAGTTAATATTCATTTGCAGTGTCCTAAGGGGAGTCACTGCTTCATGGAAATGGACAACTCAGGGACAGACTCAGTTCTCACTGACTTAGGTGCTCAAATGCATGTCCAGAAGACAGTGTTTGTCTACTTATTGGCTCTGGATTAACACTGGTTCAGGAATATGTTAGACACTGTGTTAGTCAGGGTTACTATAGCTGTGATGAAACACCATGACCAAAGCAACTTGGGAAAGAAAGGATTTATTTAGCTCATACTTCCTCATCACAGTTCCTGATCAAAGGAAGTCAGGACAGGAACTCAAACAAGGCAGGGACCTGGAGGCAGGAGCTGATGCAGAGGCCATGGAGGGGTGCTGTTTACTGGCTTGCTCCCCATGGCTTGCTCAGCCTGCTTTCTTACAGAACCTAGGGCCACCACAATGGACTGGGCCCTCCCACATCAGTGACTAATTAAGAAAATGCCTTACTGCTGGATCTTATGGAGGCATCTTCTTAATTGAGGCTCCTTCTTCTCAGATGACTTTAGCTTTTGTCAAGCTGACATAAAACTATCCAGAGTAGACACATTGAGTCCTTTTGGGTTTGTAGAGAGAAAGCTGGGCTTAAAGATGTCTGACAAGGAACTAGGGATGTGCTCAGTGGGGCAAGCGCGCTTGCTGTGCACTCATGGGGACCCGAGTTCAAATCCACAGCACCCATGTAAAAAGTCCAGCATGGCTGTTTGTATCTGGGATGGGTGGAGACAGGTGGATGGTGGGGGATTGCTGGCCAACCAGACTAGCATCCTCAAGATGTACTTCAAGTTCTGGGAGAGATCCTCTCTTGATTTTTAAAATTTTGTATTTATTTTGTGTGTAGAAGGGTTTTGCCTGCATGTGTGTTTGTTCACCACTTTCATGCCTGGTGCCTGAAGAAGGCAGAAGGTTGCTTTTGTTCTCCAGGAAAGGCACAGGCCATGTTGAGCCAGTGTGTGTGTGCTAGGAACTGTACCTGGGTCTCCTGGAAGAGCAGCCAGTGCTCTAATCACTAAACCATCTCTTCAGGCCCATAGAGACTATCTTAAAGGAATAAGACCCAGTGATGAGAAATTCTGGTTGGGTCACATGGTTCCTCCTTGGATCAATCACTGTGCACAAGGACACAGCCAATTTGATTTGCCCCAGGGAGCTGAGTTGTGAAGCTGTGAACTTAGTGTTAGCCTGACAGCTCCCTGACTTGTGAGTGTGGGGGCTCCCAGCAGGAGAGTTTGTACAAGCCTATGCGGCAACCAGGACTAAGAGAGGCCAAGACAAGCTCTAGGCTGGCTTCTCTCACTGGATGCTACTTGTAAGGCTCTGAAATCAAGACAAACTTGGCTGTCTGAGAGTTATGGGAAGCACAAAGAAGAACATATGTCTGTAAGGCATGGGCTCCAAGAGAGGCATGGAAAGGATTCCCTTCCGTGGGGCTGGAGAGATGGCTCAGCAGTTAAGAGCATGTACTGCTCTTGCAGAGGCCCTGAGTTCAGGTTCTAGTTTTTTTTTTTTTTTTTTTTTTTGGTTTTTCGAGACAGGGTTTCTCTGTGTAACAGCCCTGGCTGTCCTGGACTTGCTTTGTAGACCAGGCTGGCCTCGAACTCACAGAGATCCACCTGCCTCTGCCTCCCAAGTGCTGGGATTAAAGGCTTGCGCCACCACGCCCGGCTCAGGTTCTAGTTCTTAAGTTAGGCAGCTCACAACCACCTGTAATTCTGGTGTCAAGGGATCGGATGCCCTTTTCTGACCATGATGAGCAACACAGACACACACACACACACACACACACACACACACACACACACACACGCACAATTAAAAAATAAGGGCTCTTTTCCAGAGCTTCCATAAAAATCAGCCTCGCTAACATCTGAATGAATTAAGGGTATGGCCCACAGAGCCATATGAGAATGAACTTCCATCCCTGAGAGCCCTTAGCTTGTGGCCACTGGTTCCAATAGCCTTGGGAAGCCGATATGGCTTGGATGGCTGAGGGAGTCCCTGTCAGCCTGGATGTGAACCCTGCTGTGGCTTGTAATCTGAGAAGACAGCCTAGCCTGGCACCATGGTGGTAATGATTTGGTTGGAGAAACGCCATAACAACGTTCTCAGTGAGGCACAGGGTGGGCAGTGGGTGCTCACGCGCCAGCATGGAGCCTATCTGCACTGAGAGCTACCCTGGCTGGGGCAGAGCAATGTCTACACTTGCCGTGGATGCAGCCACAGTGATCTGCTGCTCTGCCCTTCCCAGTGGCTGATACCTACCTCTCTTCTAGCAAGTGAAATGTGTATCTCCAGGCAACCAGCCACATCCAGGTACCTCTGTGTGGGTGAGGCACTGAAATATTCAGATCCATTCTTTTATTTGTGAAAATGTGGCATCTCTGATTTGTCCTGAGATGTGCACATCCTCGCTGACTTTGTAAGGTGGAAGATTGGGATGGTCCATGAGACAAGGGAAGGCAGGGGGTGCCCATCTTAGCCCAAAGCTCAAACAAACATGGCCAAGAAATGAAACCCCGGGGGGTGTTGGGAAGATTATGCTGCATTAGGTAAAGAAGGTAAGAGTGCTATTTCTAGACCAATGTTCTCCCCAGCAAAGGAAGTGTGGAGATCTTATTGGAGGGTCTGTATGTGATATTTTCCAGTAGGAAAGCCCTGTTTGCGGTGGTGGGGAACACATTCCCAAGCACACTCAGTTTAAGGTCAGGATTCGAAAAGGAAGAAGGTTGGGCACGTTTTCCAGCATGCTTAGAGTCGGGGAAGGTAAGATCCTTTGGGCCTGTTTAGTGTGATGGCTAATACTGCCAATTTGACATTATTTATTGTCACGTAGGAAACAAGGCTCTGGGCATGCCTATGAAGGAGTTTGCAGATCGGGTTAAATGAGGTGGGAAAACCTTCCTTGAACAAGCACAGCACCATCCTGTGGGCTGGGGGCTTGGACTGAATAGAGAGGAGACAGTGAGTTGAGCACCAGCATCCGTTTCTCTCTACTTCCTGACTGTGGATGCCATGTGACCAGCTGCCTTATACTTCTGATGCCATGCCTTCCCACCATGATGGGCTGTACCCCTAACCTGTGAGTCAAAGTAAGCTCCACTTACTGTAAATAGCTTTTATGAGGTATTTTGTAAGTAATGAGAAAAGTCACAAATACACAGTCAGCTTGCGTCACAAGGAAGGTGGACGGGAGTGTCACTGGCTATACCATTTTCTATATATACCCACGTGTGGTGACACACGTCTTTAGTTCTAGCATTTGGGAGGCAGAGACAGGTGGATCTCTGTGTGTTCCAGGCCAGCCTGGTCTACATAAAGAGCTGCAGGACAGCCAAGACTGCTACATAGTGAGACTCTGTATCAAATAAATAAATAAAACAAAGTAAGTAAAATTTAGCTGAGACTGAAGCTCAGACACTGATCATTTCCTGCTGTGGTGCCTGCTTTGGTTGGCCTCGCTGAAGTGGGTGTGTCCTGCTACCGGATGCTCACACTGGCACACTGAAGACCCTGCCCCTCCCCGTTCTCAGAGCTGAGCCCCGTGCTTCTCACAGATCTGCTTGTTCCTTTAGAGCCTCCCGTTCTCTCTCTGGCTCAAAAGGACAAAAATACATGTGTTTTCAGCACCCACTCTGGAGAGTGCAGGAGGGAGACCCACCTCTGCTCCGTGGGTGTCCCAGCAGGTCCCATGTGGTGGGTGCTTGGAGGTCTCCTCACCTGGATTCTTTTCTCTGCCATCTTTCAAGTTTAAATAGTCATTCAAAAATGAGCTCTCAGCATGGCCTGCCCCCGCTAGCCTCCAGGTATCTGGTGGAAGAATTCAGGCATCTGTCTTTATGTGAATGTCTATGCAGTTATCTGCAGAGGCAGGAAGAGTGTAGCTTTTTGTTTTTGTTGTTTCTTTTCTCTCTCCTATTTTTTTCCTTCACTACTTCACTACTTTGTTTGTGGGTTCTTCTCTTGTCTCTTAACAATATCTTCTCTGGATCAGCTTATCTTCTCCTGGCTCAGCTGTCACCAGCTGTCTTCTCTTCTCAGTCTGCTGGCCCAATTCACTTTCAACTGTCTCCTATTTTCTCTCTGCTCAATCTCTTTTTCTTTACCTCTCTAGCCCTATTCTCTCTTTTTTCTTGCTGCATCAACTGTCTTCTATGACCCTACTTTTCTTCTAGCTGGGCCCTCTTCCTGCCTACTCCTCGATCCTACTACTACTCCCTACTCTCAGACCCTGCTGGCTTTTTATATCCTCTCCTATTCCCAGAAGTCCAAGAGCCAACTGGTACTGAAAGGCATAGGATCCTTTAAAGGGTCAGACACACAAAACAAATCACGCTACAGAAGAGGGTGTCAAATCCCCCCACAGTTGGAGGTACAGGTGGTTGTATGTGAGCCTCCTGGCCTGTAAGCTGGGAACTCAACTTGGGTCTTTGGCAGGAGCAGCAAGCATTTTACAAACTGAGCCCCCAAACCTTGCCCTTTGAGATAGTTCCATTCCCTGGAAGACTTCCCCTGTGTGCTAGGCTGTCACCGAGGCACTTGGCTAATCCCACTTATGTGTCCTGGACAGTTTATGATGGGAACTTTTATTGCTTAGTCTTGGAAACCTTCAGCTCACCACAGCAGTGGGGCCACTAATCTCTTCCACGTAGCTTTGGATATTATAGTTTCAAAATACCAAGTGCTAAGAATATCCCCAAGTCTGAAGATATTTTTTTTTCTAAAACAAGGTTAGTGAATATTTAAGACCTGAATTTCTCTGAGCTTAAATCGTTTTAACAAATATAGCCTGAAGTTAAGGAGGATTTAGTTGGGAGACTGAGCTTTAAGAAGAATTTCATAACTTGTACATAAGAGATGGGTGGCATATCAACAATTTGGCTTTGCAAGTGTTTTAAATACCCAGCATGCATTTCTTCCTCTATGACTTGCATTTCTTTTCAGCATCTTTCCTTCTTTTTAAGCCCTCCGGATACAGGATTAACCTCACCCATTATGAACAGACCCATCAAATTCAGCCGGTAAAAATTGGCTTGAAGGTTTTTGTTCTTGGAAGGAGAATCTTATTTTTTAAACAGAGGATATAAGGACATGCAATCCGGAGCTGTTGCAACCACCCTGTGGCCATGACAGGAGAACTCATTGTGGGATGAGGCCTCATGTATGATAGCTGAACAGAGTCAGGTGTCTGAAGGAGTGGAAGGCATCCTTCGAAAGCTTGGCAACATGTGCCAGAATTGTGTGTGTGTGTGTGTGTGTGTGTGTGTGTGTGTATGAGAGAGAGAGAGAACACAATTATTTCACTACCATAACCTAGGCATTGGTTGGCTGTCCGCTGTCCCCTAGAGAAGCCTCATGAGACAAATAGTTGCCCTGTGGTGAAGGGAGACATTGGCTTTGCCTTGGGAGGTGGGAAGAATTTTCTGCCCAGAATTAGGACCAGGAACTATCTAGGGGGAGTAGCTAGATTCTGTCTGGAAATTCAAAGTATCACTCAGGATGCCTGGCAGAGGGGACCTCAAATCCCAGCCAGAGAGTAGCTGGTACTTCCCTGTTGGAATTCAACCATCAGTGATGACCCTTTATCCCAGTGTCCCATGACCATCCTCAATCCCTACAAGGCCACTGTGGATAAGGGTAATCCCCTCATCTGGGAGAAACCCAATCTCACAAGCTCAGTGATGTAGCTCAGGTCTGATTTCTACTTCCCCTCTGATTACCAATGGCTTGATGGAAGGCTTCTGAGCCATCATATTTGTGGACAAGATCCCTGTAAGCTGTTAGAATAGTGAGGACCCACAGGGTGGAGGGCACAGCTTCAGTGAGAAGGACTTTGAATGTAGACATAGGTTTTGGAACATTCTCTTCGCTTGCATCTTTGGCTGGAGGCAAGGATGGAGCAGGACGGACACCCCTGTTCGTGGGATGCATAAATTAACTCCTAGATTGTCATGGTGTCAAGAAAGAAAGCTTTGTGGAAGAGGAGATTAAGACCAAAATCCAGCAGAAAGAATGATCAGATTCTGAGGAGGAGGAGGAGGAGGAGGAGGAGGAGGAGGAGGAGAAGAGGGGGTGGTCGAGGGGTGACATTAGAGCCTCTGGAGTGTGCTGTCCAGGCTGGAGCTGTTGTGGCCACAGGAAGGGAGGGGGAGGCAGAGTTCCATCTTTGTATCTGATGGACATGCAGGCGTTGGCATCCCTGAGCCCACTCCAGACTCCTTAAGGCAGGTGACAGAACTAGGCTTCCTTCCTTGGGCCTCCCAGGTGTTTTAATGCAGATACCACCCCCTCCCTTTTCATGCCTTATGGGTCACTTACCTAGCTCCTCCCTCCTCACATAATTTTTTATTATGGCTATTCATATAGTTACTGGCTATGTGCTGGGTGTATGTGTACCATGGTGCACACATGGAGGTCAGAAGACACATTGTATGAGTGTTTTCTCTCCCTCCACCGTGTGGGTCCCAGGGGTTGTATTCAGGTCTTCAGGCTTGGTAGTAAGTATCTTTACCCAATGAGCCCTGTTGCTGGCCCCTTGCCTCTCCTTTTAATACTAAGATAAAATTTGCATAAAGTTATTAATTTCAAAGCCAGTGATGAAAAATGTAGGTGCATGGCAACATGCTGTGACACTTGTAAACAGGACAGGGCTTATGGGCTTGCTTACTTATCCTTGAGACAGGGTCTCACTACATAGCCCAAGTTGGCCTTGAACTTGTAGCAATCCTCCTGCCTCAGTTTTCCAAGTTCAGGGTTTACTCATGGAAGCCACCACACATGGTTTGGAACGTATCAGCAGTAAACTTTTTCTTACATTTAATTCCTTATTTTATATGTGTGCAGGTGGGTAACCATGCCCTGGTGTTGTGCAAAGGTCAGAGGACAACTTGAGGAAGTCGGTTCTCTCCTTCTACCATGTGGGTTCCAGACATTGAATTCAGGTTGTCAGGCTTGGCAGCAAGGGCCTTCATCCACTGAGCCATCTTGCTGTCCCTCAGATCAGTCTTGGAGTAAAGCTATTCAGAGCCTCCTCCAGCCTCCAGGGAAGGGAATCTCCATGCTTACAGATGCCATCTCCCATGGACCTTGCCCAGGTGAAGCCTATTTTCTTATGCATCTACTTTCTCCTTGTGTTATAGAATCAAGGCGGCCGCGGGCGTGAAGATAACGGCAGTGCGGGTGAGCCACGAGGACCAGTGGGCGGTGCAGGAGGAAATAGAGCAGGACGGTACCCAGACCACGGCCACCCTGTCCTGTGTGGGCCACCACCCGGACTCAAAGAGCAGGTGAGCACTGTGATAGGTGGTACACTAGACCAGGTGACGGGATAAAACGCTCAGGATGGCGGGTGGCCCTTCCTTCGGCCCTCCAGCCTGGTGCAGCCACTGCAGGGATACACTACAGCCTGGAGAATCCATTGTTATTGATCCCACACACAATGTATAGCGAGGGGGAAAGATCCTGTCTCAAAAATTCCGCTCTTTGGTTTATCACAGTTTCGAGACTGATAATCATATTATTATTTCTATGAAGAACTGAAGGCTAAAATAGGAGGGGAACGACTCAATTAAAGACCCAGAAGGAAATTACTTTTTTAATAAGCAAGCAGGGAGCTCAAGGCTATCAGCTAACTGTCCCTCACTGCCTATCATTTTTTATTTTAAATTTAAAATTTATTATTATTATTGTAATGTTTATTATTAGTGTGTGTGGGTCTGTCAGTATGTCTGTGTGTCATGGTGTAGAAGTGGGGTTGGTTTATTCCGTCTCCTATGAGCCCTAGAGGTTCAACTCAGGCACAAAAGCACTTTTACCCGCTGAACCATCTCTAGTCCCTGGCTGCTTAAATAAAGTTTCTGTTGTGGTGAACCTGCTCCTGGGGGTGGGGCGGGGTGGGGGTAGGGGGCAGCCTGTGACTTCAGAATGTCAAGTGGGGTTTACTCTCAACTTTCTGCTATTCAGAACCCAGCCCGGGCGGGGGGTGGGGGTGAGAGGGGTGAGGGGAGTGGGGAGGTGGGGCGTTGGGGGCAGAGGGTGGAAAGATCCCTAACTCTACAACCCTTCCCCAGTCTCCACCTTAACACTCTTCCCCTACTGTGCATGCGTCTGTCTGTGTGTCTATGTGGTCTGTCTGTCTCCCACTTTGGGCCAAGGAGCAGTGCTGGATGAGTGGGCTGCTGACCCCCACCACTGGCTCATTTGCAGCCCAGGGTGAAGCTCAATGTCCAATGCTGTGCCACTGATCCCTGTAAATCGCCCTGGTCTCTTTTCTTTCATCTCTAGCTTTGGGTCCATTGAAGCCCAGGAGACACACTGGCCTTGGGGATGAGTCAGCCTGGGTCATGAGGGGGAGTCATGTGAGAGGTGGGGGCTGGGGGCGGTAAGCTTTTTCAATGGGCTTGCATGACGTGTGCTCTCCCTCCTCCTGTGACCTCAGCCAACCCCAGAACTGAACTGTGTTGCCTTTGAAGGTCTTCCAGGAGGAGCAGTGATTCAGGCTGAGTGATCTGAGGTCCTCTGTGATGCCTCCCACTCTAAACTCATCCATCACACCCAGTGTGGGCTGTGACATCACACGACCAGGGCTTCTCTGGATGTCTCAATGTGCCTGCCAGGCACCCTGGGTCCTGAGTTGTCAATATTTGCTCAAGGGCTTCCAGGGGCAAAGTTGCTGGTCATTTCCCCAGAAGTGTTGATTCACCATCTCACAAAGCAAAGGCGGAGGTGGCTGTTTCCACACAGCAGCACTCCATGTGTCCTCTTGGGCATCTTCCAAGCTTGTATCCTCATGGCTACAAGATGGTTGCAGCTCTTCCAGCATCACACTCACCCAGCAGCATCTAAACATTGGAAAGGAGTGGGATGTCTCTCCTCCTGAGCCCCCTCTGCTCCCCCAAGTCAGTCTTTGGGTTCCATCTAGGTCACATACAGCGGGCTCCCGGCCTAGGAGTAGACTAGCTTGGGAGGTGAATTTCCGGTGTCGCTTTCTGGCTGTGTAGAGGCTGGCTTCAGTGCCAGGGCATTGAGGGGGAGGGAGAGGGTAGTCAGTGGGCACAGTGGCCATGCTCTTCAAAGATGGGCTCTGCCCAGGCCTGTAGCTCTATTGTGTTTAGCCCAGGGGTTTGGTGTGCTGATAGCCACAGTCAGAGAGCTCATCTCCCTGTCTGGTTGTCTAGGTGGCCTTGCCTTGTGGCTGCCACTAAATTCCATGCTGACAGTGGTCTGCATCAGAAGCAGGGGACTCTGGCACTCTGAGTTCCCCCCCAAACCGGCCCCAACAACCCCCCACTCCCCACCCCCGCCACCCCGTCCTCCCTGGCAGTGCTTCCCTCTTGTAGTGGCCAAGACCTCCCAGTTTCCCTTTGACTGCACAGTCACTCTAGGCCAGCGGCCCTCAACCTTCCTAATGCTTCGACCCTTCAATACAGTTCCTCATGTTGTGGTGACCCTCACCCCAAAACCATAAATTATTTTTGTTGCTATTTTATAACTGTAATTTTGCTACTGTTAGGAATCAGAATGTAAATATCTGTGTTTTCCCATGATCTTAGGCGACCCCTGTGAAAGGTCATTCGATCCCCAAGGGGGTCATGACCCACAGGTTGAGAAGTGCTGCTTTAGGGAGAAGTTCTTTTTTCTGGCCAACTCTAGCCCGAGCCCCGGGATGATTGTCCTGGGTTCTTCCTGGAGTAAATTGGATTGCATGTCCATCTAGAGCAACTCAGAGCCAAGGTTTGGATTAGTGTCCTCAAGAGCTTGGGTAGAGTGGGAGAAGGGAGGGGGCTTCTGAGGCTGTGGACGCCGATGGTGACATGAGTTAGAGGAATCCATGACAGTACATGCAGTGCCAAGGAACCTGACAATGGGCTGGAAGAGGCCAGGAGGACTGACCTTATAAAGATGGTCTCCATGGTATATACAGAGGAAATTAATTTGTTGAAATGCTTGATTGGCTGAGTGACAACATTTTGTTTGTGTGCGTGGTATATGTACATGTGTGTGCACACACAAAGGCCAGAGGAGGATGCTGGGTGTCCTGTTTCTATCAGTCGCTGCCCTATTTCCTTGAGACAGGGTCTCTCACTGAACCTGGCTGGTAGCCTACAAGCCACAATGATCCTCTGGTCTCCTCATCCCCACAGTGCTTGGGTTACATGCCTAGTTTTTGTATGTGGGGGCTAGGGATTCACAGTCAGGTCCTTATGCTTTTGCTGTAAGCCCTCTTGCCTACTGTGCCATCTCTGTGGCCCAAGGCCATATTTTGCATGGGAAGAAGTGTTCTCTTTCTCAGAAGTGGTTGTCACTTTTTGGTTTTGTGATTTTTTTTTTCTACAGAAGAAATTTTAATGATACTACATGGGAAAGAGGAGGCTGTTTTGCAAATGAGAGGGGCTCCCCTCTCTTTCTATACATTTCCTTCATGTTCAGTGTTCAACACCCCCTTCCCAGCAGGAAGCCCTACTCCAGCATGCCAGTCTCTACCTATGAATATTCTTCTAAAACCATTACATAATTGAATATCCCTCTGAAACTATTCCATAATCTAAATAAATAATTGGTTCTTTTTATATGTTGGTCTCATTGTGGTATCAAATGAGGTGTGAAATACAGGCTCACGTACCAAGTCTGCTGGCGAACAAAGTGAATATATGAATATATCCCTGGCAGAACACCCCGCAGAACACTGTAAGCTCCAAATTGTGACAACCTCAAGTGGAATTAAGGTTTTAATAGGATATAATGTACAAACTGCCTGAAGTCCTGTGATAAGAATTAAAAATGTGCTGTGTGGGAAAGGCCCAGCATGCTCTGTTGCAGGGGTGGTAAAGGTCTTCATTTGAAATATTTTAATGAAGGCTCATGAGGAGGAGACATGAGCTGCAGAGACACAGACCACAAGATAAACACCTGAGTTGCCAGGGGAGGAAAGATTAGGAAAGTAAGCAAATTTGGAAGTGTCTGGAACAGATAACGGGGAGCCCAAGGGAATGGAAGGGAGTTGAGGGACTGTGAGCTCGGGAACAGTGAGCTCCCTGGATAGCCACTGGGTCAGTTGGATCTCCAACCTCAGGAAACAGCTGCCACTTGTGTGTGTGTGTGTGTGTGTGTGTGTGTGTTTGAGCATGCACACGTATGTCAGTGGTTAAACATCTTTCTCAATTAGTGTTCACCTTGCTTTATATATATTTTAGATTGATTTATTTGTGTTTTATGCATATGAATGTTGTCTGTGCACAGTGGGCATGCCTGGGTACTCTGGGAGGCAGGAAGAGGGTGTCAGAGCCCCTGGGACTAGAGTTAGAGAGGGTTGTGGGCCACCATGTGGGTGCTGGTAATCAAACTTCAGTCTTTTGGAACAGCTGCCATTAATTAATTAATTAATTCCTCCCAGTTTCCACTCCCGATCTCTCCTGTCCCCCAGATCCACTCCTCTGTTTCCCTTCAGAAAAGAGCGGGCATCCCTATGATATCAGCCAAACATGGCATATAACAAGTTAGACTAAGACTGGGCACACAGCCTCATATCAAGGAACCAGTGCTCTTAGCCACTGAGCCATCTCTGCAGGCTCCCACTCTGTCTTTTTTTTTTTTTTTTTTGGTTTTTCGAGACAGGGTTTCTCTGTATATCCTTTAGCTGTCCTAGACTCACTCTGTAGACCAGGCTGGCCTCGAACTCACAGAGATCCGCCTGCCTCTGCCTCCCAAGTGCTGGGATTAAAGGCGTGCGCCACCATGCCCGGCCACTCTGTCTTTTTTGAGGGGCAAGGGTTTTCAAGATAAGGTTTCTCAGGGCTGGGAGAGATGGCTCAGCGGTTAAGAGCACTTGCTAGTGCTCTTCCAAAGGTCCTGAGTTCAGTTCCCAGCAACCACATGGTGGCTCACAACCATCCACAATGTGATCTGATGCCCTCTTCTGGCTGCAGGTGTACGTTCAGATAGAGCACTCACGTACATAAAATAAACCTTTAAAAAAAAAAAGATAACATTTCTCTGTGTAACAGCCCTGGCTGTCCTAGAGCTTACTTTGTAGACCATTTCTGGCCTTGAATTCAGAGAGCCACCTGCCTTTGCCTCCTGAGTGCTCAGATTAAAGATGTATGACACTCTGTGTTTTCCAGACAGGGCCTTTCACTGCCTGGAGAGCACAGAGTGGGCTAGGCTTGGCTGCGTCAGCCAGCAAGCCCTAGGGCTTCCCTTGTCTCTACCTCCTGAGCATGGAATTGTGTGGGTTGCCTTGCCTGGTTTTTATGTGGGTTCTGGGGACCGAACTCCAGTCCTCATGGTTTCATGGCAACTGCTGTACTGACTGAGCCACCTCCAGGGCCCTGGTGCTACTTTTTCTGTGGCCAGAAAAAACATTCAGGGCCCATTCTTATGTAAGCCTTGCCACCCAGCTGAGCAAAGCTCCAGTTCCACTGGAGAGAGGACAGAACAGACAAAACACTACATTGGGTTTCTTCAGAGAAACAGCCACACACATCATTGCGACCCTACCAAAGGCCAGTCAAAGACAGGAGCTCATCCCATCTGAAAGTCTGGAAGCAGGGCTGGGAGTGGATCTCAGTGGTAGAAGGCTTTCCGCGGAGCAAGTATCCTGGGTTCAATTCCAGCACATGCCCCCCACCACCCCCTGCACACATTTGCATGCCTGTACACACATACCCGAGCAAACAAATGCAAAAAGATACTTGGGGCAGGAGACCTGCAACCTCCACAGCAGCCCTATTATCCTCTAGTTTCAGGGTGTTGAGTGAACATGTGACCAGGATTTGTTACAATGGGGACTCTGATGTCATACTGCTGATCAGGAATTCCTCCCTGCCCCTCTGGGTCATGATGTGAGAAGGGAAGAGTTGAAACAGGAGTGTGTGATGGAGGAGATGGGAGAGGGATGGGATACCTGGAGACACGCTGGAAGGAAAGGCCTGCCTGGGGACCTGCTGTTGGTCTGTGATAGGAAGAATGGTGATAAGCCATGCAGGGGTCTGGGGAAGAACTTTTCAGACACAGAAGAGAAGCTGTGAAGGGCTGGGGTGGCAGGCTGGATGCATTCCCGAAACCACTTCCAATTCCCAAGGTCCTTTCTGCCTCCTGTGCTCTGTGGGTCTGCCAGCAGGTCCCCAAGTGCTTGCCACCTGCTGAGAGCGGGTTTGGGGTTTGGTGACAAGTTGTCACAGAGACAGTGAGTCTCTGTCCTCTGAAGCTTACCCATTTGTAGAGACAGCTTCCTGAGGAAAGCATTGGAGGTGATAAAGATAAAACACTAGCAGGAGAATAGGACAAGGGGACAGCTTAGGACCTGGAAGGCTCCTTTAGATAGATAGATGGACAGATAGATAATAGATAGATAGATATATAATAGAAAGATAGATGATAGATAATAGATAGATAGATAGACAGATAGATAGATAATAGATAGATGATAGATAGACAGATAGATAATAGATAGATAGATAATAGATAGATAGATGATAGATAATAGATAGATAGATAGACAGATAGATAGATAATAGATAGATGATAGATAGACAGATAGATAGATAATAGATAGATAGATAGACAGATAGATGATAGATAGACAGATAGATAGACAGACAGACAGACAGATAGACAGATGATAGATAGATAGATGATAGATAGATAGATGATAGATAGATAGACAGATGATATAGATAGATAGATAGACAGGCAGATGGATAGATAGATAGATGATAGATAGATAGACAGATGATATAGATAGATAGATAGACAGGCAGATGGATAGATAGATAGACAGATGATAGATAGATAGACAGATGATAGATAGATGATAGAGATAGACAGATGATACAGATAGATAGATAGACAGGCAGATGGATAGATAGATGATAGATAGATAGACAGATGATAGATAGATAGATGATAGATAGATAGATAGATAGATAGATAGATAGATAGGGCTTCTCTGAGCAACAGAGCTCAGAAGAGGTATGCGGTGGGTCAGGGAGAGATGCAGGGAGAGATGAAGGGAAGAACCAACCCTGGCCTTCAGGCGCCAGCTGTGGCACATTCAGGGGACACTGTAGAGGTCAGAGACACCATTGTGCAGGGGCAAAGGTGGGGATGCCTGGCCAGCAAGGTGGCCAAGGGTGACAGTCTCCCAGGGTTTTGTGCCTTTTGAAAAGAACTCAGATTTTATTCAGACAAGGCTGGGCACCACTGCAGGGTTTTGAAACCCAGGGTGTAAGACCTGTCTTATGTAATGAGAAGAACCACTGGCTGCCATGAGGAATGACCAAAGTCAGAGCCCAGGGGACCAAGCAAGGGATCTGCTGTCATTGCTGAGACTTAAAAACAACAACAACAAACCCACTAAGCCATATGTAAATGAAATAAATGGCTGTTTTAATCACTGTTCTATTGCTGTGAAGAGATACAAGGCAACTCTTATAAAAGAAAGCATTTTCTGGGTGGTGGTGGAGAACACCTTTAATCCCAGCACTTGGAGACAGAGGCAGGCGGATCTCTGTGAGTTCGAGGCCAGCCTGGTCCACAGAGTGAGTTTCAGGACAGCTGAAAGTATGCAGAGAAACCCTGTCTGACAAAACAAAACAACAGCAAAAAGAAAGCATTTAATTGGGGGTTTGTTTACAGTATTAGAGGGTTGGTCTATGAACATCATGGTAGGAAGCAGGCAGGCCTGGTGTTGGAGAAGTAGTTGAGAGCTTTATGTTCTGGTTTGTAGGAAGCAGGCAGAGAGAGAGAGAGAGAGAGAGAGAGAGAGAGAGAGAGAGAGAGAGAGAGAGAGAGAGAGAGAGAAAGGGTCTGGCAATGGATTTTTGAAACCTCAAAACCCACTCCCAGAGACATGCCTCCTCTAACAAGGCCATACTTTCTCCAACAATGTCACACTTCCTAATCCTCCCCAAGCAGTTCCACTAAGCATTCAAACATGTGAACCTATGGGAGCCATTCTCACACCACCCCAGATGACCAACATGAAGAAGGCAAATGGGCCAGCTCTGGACACCTAGGGAGAGAGACATCAGTCTTCTTGGCAGGACTTATGGGAAGTGTGGCCGTGGATGGAGGAGGCTGAGGATGAGAAAGAGTCTGGAATGGAAAGGAAGGATTCCATGTGAGTGTCCTCACTGTAATGAGCCTGGTGGTCACATGGTCCTTCAGCCTCCTCTTCCATCTGACTCCATCACAGACTGGGGCTTTGGGGTACCAGTGGCATCAGTGGCTGGCTGCCTCAGTAGGGCATCTTGTCCTGCATGTGACTAGCAGTAGAGGGGACCATAGCAAGGAGGCAATAAGTGGCTACTATGGACAATGGTTTGAGACACATACTGTGGTCCAGGGGCTTGTGAGGAGATGGGTAGCTGACACCACAGGATTCTTAGAACTTTGGTCTCATCCCAGATAGCTCCAGGGACTTGCTGTGGTGCCCTGACAACTGTGTGTGGAGAACTGGGGTGCAACTGTGGGTGCTGGTGCCTCTCCGGCTCTGTAGCATGGGTCACGGTGCTTTGATCCTCACCAGTGCCTGGAGTGTGGGTTGGCTGGGCACAGGCTGTTTGGGGAATTACTCTTGCTAATTCTATGGGCCAGAGTGAGGCGCTATCTTCATGATCAGCCAGGCTGGCTCCCGTCCCAGCTTGTGATGGGGGCACCACCATGGGTTGTGTTTTAATTGGAAAATAGCCACTGTAATCACATGGATGGGGGAGAGTGGAACCAGGAGAAAGCTTTATTTTGTTAGAGAGCAACAAAGGGTGGAAGAGCCAAGGAGATGCACAGTATTAAAAAAAAAAAACAACAAAAACCAAAACCTAGTGTCAGATTGTGGCCTGTGATATTTCAGCTTGCTGCCTGCAGGCACAAGGGGCATAGGGATGTGATCACCCGCTTATGCCATACAGGAGCACAGAGGCTCTCATGATCATTTCTAACACATTCTAAAGGTGGACAGACTGATATGCCTAAAACCAACGGTACCACATTTTTATCATAGACACTCTGGGGGTATGATCAGTCAACTGTCCAGAATTCTGTTGTGTTCCTTGGTGACATTGGTGCTCAGTTTGGCTCAGATTGATCTTTACATCCATGAGAATTGCCTTTTCCTCCTTAGTTGTTTTCGCCTTCACATCTCAGTGTGTTTTCCTGTTGTGGTGATGAAGCACTCTGACAAAAGCAACTGAAGGGAGAACGGGTTGGTTCTGGCTCACAGTTTAAGGGGATACAGTCTATCATGGTGCTGCGGAAGTCAAGGGCAGGAGCCTGAGGTAGCTGGTCACATCACATCCACAGTCAGGAAGAGGAGAGAGATGAATGCTGGTGCCCAACTCACTTTCTCCTTTTTATACAGTCCAGCATCCAAGCCTGGGGAATGGGGCCACCCACAGTGGGTGGGTCTTTTCACCTCAGTAAATCTCGTCAAGATAATCCCTCATAGGCATGCCCAGCTGCCAGTCTCCCAGGCGATCCTGTATTTTATCAAGTTGACAGTTGAGATTAACCATCACCTCCATCTTCTCTGGAGGCAACATGCATCTTTCACAGTCAGTCCATCTGACCTACAAACAGAAGCACAAAGGCTTCCTCTGAAAAGCCATTGTTCTCAGGCACCTGGGAGGAAACTTCTGTTGGAGCACCTTTGTCTTGTCTTAAGTGAATGCTGGAGGCGACGTGTGTAAGAATGCTGTAGGGTCTCCCTGGAAGGTACTTCTGAGCCACTTCAAAATGACTTCCCATGACCCATGTCTTTAGATGTTTTCAGTTCAGTTAGTTTATATCGGTTTCCTGAGAAAGGATCTCAGGTACCCCAGGCTAGCTCTGACAACAGGGCTGGAGCAGTGGCTCAGTGGTTAAGAATACTGGCTGCTCTTCCAGAGGACCTGAGCTCAATTTCCCAGCACCCACATGGCAGCTCACAACTGTCTGTAACTCCAGTCCTAGGAGATCCAGTGTCTTCTTTTGGCCTGTGTGGGCTCTGTGCTTTCCAGAAGGCCACCCTTGCCATCTTCGTTTAGGTGTGCATTCTTCTGGTTAGGTTTATAGATCCACTGCTGGTGTTTTGTGGGAGAAAAGCTCATGCTATTTATTTCCTCCGCTGTCCAGAGGCGGAATTAAAATCTCTCCTCTTTTTCGAAAAGCGACTCAGGTAGGAAATAATGAATGCGAAACTCAGCAGTTAAACATGGGCAGATGCTAAGACAGATCAGATGCCGTGATAGATCGGCTGTCACTGGCATCTTGCTACTAAACGGAAGAAAGTGGTGTTTAATCACTTTCAAAAAATAAAACAGGGATGATGGATTTGACTGCTTTTGGTGTGGAGTGACTCATTAGGGCCACTGTTGTTTTCCCTTAATGAAGGAGCCAGGGCCCCTTGTCTCACGTTTGATTGAGGACCTGCAAAGAAAAGACATAATTGTTACTTTTTTTTTTTTTTTTGCAAAAGGGTCTTGGGTAATCCATGGTGACACGGGACTCACCATGTAGCCCAGATTGGCCTTCAACTCATGGCAATCCTCCAGCCTCAGCCTCTTGAATGCTGGGATTACAGGTATGAGTCTCCATGGCTGCTGGAGTGTTTGTTGTCAAGCGCAGCCCTACTGTTGGTCCTGTTTGAAGAGATGTCACCACATGGTGACAATGGGGTTGATTGCCACTGCCTGTGTCCAAGTCGCCAGTCCATAGACTTCCACCTTGTTTGGCTTGCCTCTGAGTAATATTTTTTTCCTTTTCAAGTTCAGACTTGGGCTGGGGAGATGGCTTAGTGGGTAAAGTGCTTGTCACAGGAGCAGGGGGACCTGAGTTTGGATTCCCCAACACCCACATAACTTTGGATGTAGAATCTTTGTCCACTATCTCACCACTTCTGTGGAGACGGCTCATAGCTACCCTGCTATTCACAGCAGCCAACAAGAGATACCCTGTCTTAGATAAGGTGGAAGGCGAGGACTAACATCCCAGCTTTTTTTTTTTTTTTTACCTCCGTACACAGGAGGGCCATGGCACATCTATGCCCACTTGAACTCACACACAAAGTCTGAATGGACTTGACTGGAAGCAGGATTTCAGGAGTTTCTGGAAAAACTTGAAACTGGCATTGTTGGGTCAGGCAAGGCTTGAGTTTGACTGCTGTAGCGGACTCTCATGTGCTGTTCAGGTGAAGCTCAGACTCTGGTTTACCACTGCCCCCTCTGCTCCCTACTGTCCCAAATAAATCAAACAAACAAACCCAAGCAAACAAGAACCCAGACTGGACATTAGCTACCCGCTTTCTTCCAGGAGTATTGCCTTTCTAGTTGCCCTACCCAGGACAGGTTATTTTTGTATCAGTTTCTTTCACTTCAAGGGAAATTTTTTGCAAGATCCAATAAGTGACTTTTTTTTTTTTCCTATGAAAAGCATTTGCAACATTGTCTGGCACAGAATAAATGTCCTGTGAGCATCTCTGAAATTAACATCATTAGTATCCACATCTGTATCCAAAGGGGGCGGGAAGGTGGGCAGGGAGAATGATGGTTTCCAGAGAGATTGGAAAGTGCTTCTCTTTGCAACAATGAAGCCTGTCCCCTTGATTGATACGCAAATAAAAGGTTTCTATTTGGAAAGAAACAATGGAAAACTGCAGTGGAAGCTAACCGCAGCCCTGTTAGCAACTGGAAAGAGGTGGAAGATAGGTTGGTCCTTCAGGATACCAGGCTGGGCCCACCAAAACTTCAGGATAATGTGGAAGGAACTGGCTCTGACTAGATCAGTTGGGGCTTAAATGGGAATTTTATTTCTTGTACCTGATGGTGGAAATCAAATGAGGCAGGTCGTGTGGTTGGGCACACCTTTACCCCAGCACTCCAGAGGCAGAGGAAGGTGGATCTCTCTCTGGAAGTTCAAGGCCAGCCTGGTCTACAGAACAAGTTCCAGGGAATTTCATCTCTTGGTAGATTCATTACTCTCCTCCTCCCCACCACTAACCTTCAATCCAAATGCAGGATTTTCTTGTTTGTTTGTTTTATTTTTTTGAGACTGGGTTTTCCTTTGTGTATTCCCTGGCCGTCTTGGACTCGATCTGTAGACCAGGCTGGCCTTGATCTCACAGAGATCCACCTGCCTCCTCCTCCTGAGTGCTGGGATTACAGGCATATACTACCACACCCAGCAATTACAGACAAGCTGTGAGCTGCCATGTGGGTACTGGGATTTGAACCCGGGTCCTTTGGAAGAACAGCCAGTACTCTTAACTGCTGAGGCATCTCTCCAGCCCCCGAATACAGGATTTTTAAAAGACAGTTTTCTCCCAAAGCATATTATTTTTCTAACCTCAAACCATGCCATTAGGTAGATGGAAGTGCACCCTTCAGTGGGATTCTAGGTCTAGTCTGTTTCTCCAGGACAGTGAACAAAGCACATGCTTTATGGGGAACCTGGTGTGGGACTTACTGAAGAGGAGAATGGAGGCTCAGAAGGTGTTGGGAGAGGAAATTGTCACAAGCCTGCTTCCCAACCTCCTGCTTCTGGAAGATAGAGGAGAATTGAGAGCCAGTGGAGAGATTGGGTTTTGAGCCATCTAGGGCTCACAGGTACTGTGGATTTAAACATTGCCCACTAACTGGGGAAGTTTTGTGGCTTTTCTGGACTTTTCTAGAGATCTCCGCTGTTTAAACTTCTAGCCTCTGTAGTCAGAACTGGATTCACCACACACCCTGTCATTCATTTAACTACATGATCCTAGACCTGTGACTTTGCTTCTGTGCCTCAGTTTCTCATCTTTGTGCCTTGTTCCTGATGAAGGGGACCTTCATCACTGAGCATGCTATGCTGAAAGCAACACATCTCTGGGTAGCCTTTCTGTTTTGAGTGATGCCAACCGAGGCTTTTCCATTACTCCTGTCCTCAGGTGCAAGGTGGGGCATGGCTGACTGATCCCTTAATTTTACATAGTAGGAGATCCAGGTGTGTGATCCATGGAGGTCCCTCCAAGTTCATGAAAAGACAATGTTCATTGTTAAAGTCATGGGGAGCAGGCTGGGGTGGTGATGTTCAGGTCTTTGGATGCTGGTTGGCACAGGGGAAGGGGATTATGAGATACTCATTCCTGGGAACCTCAGTGGGGCTGAGGCAGGCTAGAGATGAAGAATCGGGGGGACACAGAAAGAGAAAGGAGCCCCATCACCCCGGAGTCTGCTGGAAGCCTGTTATTAGCAGGATGCTGAAAAATTTTAGTACAGCTAATAAAATTTGCCATGAGAGGGGACAATATTTGCCTGGAGGGGACAATATTCTTATTACACAGAGTTGTTTGAAATGGAAGTCTTAGTGTGGCAAGGACCTTCAGGTTTAAGGCTCATGCATATGACCAGTGAGAGAACTCTTTTCCTTTCCTGGGTGTGAGCCTGTAACCTTCTGAGAATCCCACAGACAATTGACTGACTTTGCTTAGACACAAACAGTATGCCCACCTCCTGCAGGGGTCCTCCAGATCACTTCAGCCCGTGATCTTGTCCAAGGCATCCCTAGAATCAGCCTAGGATCTCATTTCCAAAATGAAATGAAATAAAATAAATGTCTTTTAGGAACCCTTTGGACAATGGAATTTCAACTTTAGAAGCCCTCAAACAGATATATACAGCTATCATTAAGACAATTACAGAGCTGAGGTTAAGGATCAGTTGGTATAGATCAGCTTGGCACACACAAAGCAACCAGTTTGAGCCCCAACTCTCAGGCAGTGCACACCTGTGATCCCAGGAGGCAGGAGGATCAGAAGTTCAAGGTTGTCCTTGGCTACATGCCGTGTCTGCCCTTCCCCCTTATTTAATTCTACGTCAACATCTTGTCTGCATTCTAACTCTTTCTTCTGATTGGTCCTGAGATTCTTTTCCACAAGGGAATGAGAACTTAGACGGAGGGTCTAGGGCACCTCATAGGTCCAGTGGTGACGGTACCTCAGTCTCCTATTGCTGCTACTGGGTCAGTGATCCTCTTAGGAGTTCGCCTCCAACCTGCCTTCTCCATGATTACCTGATGTCTTAGTCAGGGTTTCTATTGCTGTGATGAAACACTGTGACCAAAGGGACTTGGAGAGGAAATTTGGCTTTACATCCCCGGAATCACAGTTCACTGAGGGAAGGCAAGGCTCAGAGCATATAGGAACCTGGAGGCAGGAGCTGATGCAGAAGCTGTAGAGGGGTACTGCTCACTGGCTCGCTCCGCCTGCTTTATTATAGAGCTCAGGACTAGCAGCACAGGGATGGGACCACCCACAGTGGACTGGGTCCTCCCCCATCAATCACTAATTAAGGAAATGCTCCAGGGGCTTGCACCCAGCCTGATATTATGGAGGCATTTTTTCAGTTGAGGCTCCCTCCTCTAAGATGACTCTAGCCTGTGTCAAGAAGATATATAAAACTAGCCAGCACATCTTTCCACCCCTCCAAGGACGCTTGGATCTGGGGGAAGCAACTTCAGATCACATTAGGGAGCACAGGGTGCTTGTTGTGATGGGGTTAGCTTTTGGTCTTTGTTCTTGCTAACCGTTTTCAGATAGAAAGTGGGTTTACCTTCAGCTCAAAAGGAAGCTTTATAATTAAACATTTATAACCAAACCAGACTTACAGCTGGCAGTGCTTACATTAAAAAAAAAAAAAAAAATTCAGCACCTGCCACTAGAGTTAAATAACCCATTGAAACCACAAGAAAAAAAATTCTCTTTTAAAATTCTGTTAACAATGGTAGAGTTTATTTTATTTGTTTTCTCTGGTGGCTTAGTGACAATAAACTAGGAAATAGCATGTACCGTGAAATTGAGCTGGGTTGGGAAGGACAGGCAGGATGAAGGTGGGTTTCCTAGTCTCTGTGGTAATTTGTTCGGCTTGCCTTCACTGTGGCTGGAGAACGCTGTGCCTTCTTGGGGTGTCCGTGGATAAAAGGTGTGGTGGCCTTTGTTAATTCCCAATTCTTCTCCTTGCTGTGAAAGATGGGAAGATGGGAAGATGGAATTAAGCCTCATGTCGAATGCACGCTATGGAATGTGGCCCAAGAAAACTTCCTCCTTATCCAAAAGACTCTACTTTTTGTTTGTTTGTTTGGTTTCAAGACAGGGTTTCTCTGTGTATCCCTGGCTGTCCTGGACTCACTTTATAGACCAGGCTGGCCTTGAACTCATAGAGATCCGCCTGCCTCTGCTTCCTGAGTGCTGGGATTAAAGGCATGCGCAACCACGCCCAGCAATTACAGACAGCTGTGAGCTGCCATGTGGGTGCTTTGGAAGAGCAGCCAGTGCTCATAACCCCGGAGCCATCTCTCCAGCCCCCATGAAACATTCTTATTTACTTCATTCCCTATGACCTTGAAAGCCTTGGAAGGGCATGTTGAGCTGGGGAATGAAGTAGATGGGGAAATAGTACTTAGCTGCTGCTTTTCTGGTACTTTGATTTTCTACTTTCCCATTTGTTTCTTACATTCTGTTGGGGGCAATTTCCTTTCCTGGTGTGTGTGTGTGTGTTTGTTTTATCATGGGTGTTTACAAATTGAATCACAAACCTTTGTAAACCTTTTGTGTATGCAAGCATTGTATGTGCATATACATGTGTATGTGTGTATAGGTTTAAAAAATATCTGCCATGTCAATAGTAGCTCAAAAGAAGCTAGTAGAAGTCAGCAGCCTTGGGGCTGGAGAGGTGGCTCAATAGTTAGAGCACCGGCTGCCCTTGCAGCCAGAAGTCCTAGGTTCAATTCCCAGCACCCACTTGGTGACTCACAACTGCCTTAACTCTATTTCAGGGAATCTGACACTCTTTCTTGGCCTCAGCAGACACTGCACTCTTGTGGTGAGCACATAGGCACATATATACATATAAGAAAAAAAGAGATACAAAATAAGGCTACAAAATGTTGCTAATAATAGTGTTTTCACACTGCCATATGTACACCTTCTACTCCATACTGTCTCTCTTCCTGCCCCCACACTCCTCCATCTGTGCCTCACCATTCTGTTTAACAGTGTTTGCCACAGGTAAATTGCATCAGTTTTTGTTTGTCTGAAAATGCTTTTATTTCATTTTTATCCTGGAAGGGTATCTCTCTTGCTTAATAGAAATATAAGCTGGTAGTTATTTTCTTTCAGCACTTAGAATATATCATTATGCTGTCTCCTGGCTTATACTGTTTCTGTCGAGGAGTTACTGTCAATCCAACTTTTTTTTTCTCTCTTGAGGTAATTTTTCTTCTGTGGTTGCTTTTTTTTGAAAAGTGAAAAAATTTTGAGGTGTAATTTTGATACAATAAGACACATCCATTGTGAATGTGCATGCTGACGAGTTTTGATGGTTTCAGTCATCTGACTAGCCTGTGGAAGAATGCTATGACATCGTGACGACTTTCTCACCTGTCTCCCAGGAACTCTTTCCCAGATTTGCTCTCAGGTATCACGGACTTGTTCATCTCTGTACACTGGATTTGTGTGTGTGTGTGTGTGTGTGTGCGCGCGTGTGTGTGTATGCGTGAATGAGTTTGTGTGCATGAGTGTGTGTGTGCATGGGTGTAAGTGTGTGCATGAGTGTGAGTGTGTACACGAGTGTGAGTGTGTGTGTTTGTGTGTGTGTGCACACTCACTCTTGCGTTTGGGTGTGTGTTTTGTGCCTATAGAGGCTGAGGTCACCGCTAGGTGCATCTTCCTCTGTTGATCGCTTATTTTTTGAGGCAGGGTCTCTTACTGGATCTCACTGGTCAGGCAAGACTGGCTGGCCAGCAAGTCTCAGAGATCTGCCTGCCTCCTTTCCCCATGGTGCTGGAGTTACAGGTGTGCACTGCTGTGCCCAGCCTTTTGTGTGTCAGTGCTGGGGGCAGAACTCAGGTTTTCATGGTTAAGTGGCAATGCTTTACTGAGTTCTCCTGTGCCCCTCTTTCTGGAGTTTAACAGAGATGCAAGGACGTGTCTGGCATTATGATGCTTAGTTTTAACTGTCAACTTGGAACAATCCAGAATCATATAGGTATATAGGTGTATGCACATTTGTGTGAGGGTGCATGAGTGTATGTGTGTATGCACACATGTATAGATGTGTATGAATTCACCAATGGATGTGCATATGTACATGTGAGTGTGCATGCATACATGTGTATGGACATGTGTGTGGGTGTGCATGCATGTATGCATGCATATTTTGGTGTGAGTATGCATTCATGTGTGCACATGTGTATGGACTAGTTGCTTTTTTATTTTGGACTGTGCTGAATACCTGCCAGAAATGACTCAAGAGAGAAAGGATTCATTTTGGCTCACAGTTTAGGGTACACACAAGCATCAGGTCAGCTGATACTTTGAAGGATGTTTTGGCTTGGCTTGGTTGGAATATGAGCGGTTAATGAGGTATCAGTAGTATATGAACGTTCAAAACATTAACACTGATGGTATAACTTTTTTTGTTTTGTTTTTTGCTTTAGGGTTTTTTTTTTTTGGTTTGTTTTTGGGACAGAGTCTCTCTATATAGCCCTGGCTATCCTGGAACTCACTCTGTAGATCAGGCTGCCCTCAAATTCATAGAGGTACGCCGCCTGCTTCTGCCTCTCAAGTTCTGGGATTAAAGACATGCACCTCTACTGCCTGGTACGTTATGGATTTTAAGCGAGAGCATTTGGTGAATTGTTTAGATTTCTGAAAGGGGATATAGTCTTCTGCTCCTTTGTTTCTCTCCCTTGTTCTTTGCTCTCCACCTCCCATGCTGATATAGCTTCAGCATCATTTGAAGCACTCTTCTGGGGAGATAGCCTGGGCTCACGGCTGCCAATAGCCTGCCATGTGGCTCTCTTTATAAGCCTCGGCTTCCTCGTCCTCACAATGAGGGCATGCCCCTGTTGTCTTCAAGACCGCTCACAACTTACATGCTTTCCTGATCCTGTCATGAGAGACATCTGACCTTCAGGATTGTTTTCAGTGTTGCTCAATATCGTCAACTTGAAATTAAATCAAACACCGAAAACCACAGACCAGAGCAGAGTGTCCCTCCTGGTGTTCCCCCAGACAGCAGGTCAGAGATGCTTTGTGAATAATCAGGGTTCTGTGACTACACATGTTTGAAGGGGACTTTGTATTCCTGTGTGTGTGTGTGTGTGTCTGTTGTGTGCATATGAGCGCGTGGGTTCCTGAGCTCATGCACATGCCTTGGATGGCACAAGGACATAGGGAGTATCTTCCTCCATCACTCTGTCCCTTATCATGTTGAACCCGTCACTGTGCCAGGAGCTCAATGCTCAGACTGAGTGTGAGCTCTTAGTGTCCCCATCTCCACCACCGAATGCTGGGGTTACAGGCACATATAACCATGTCCGGCTCTTTATGAGTGCCAGAGAGTCAAACTCAGGTCCTCATGTTTGGAGAACAAGCATCCTTAGCCACGGAGCCATCTCTTCTGCTCCAAGACCTAGTGTTTTACATTCTTCATTCACTTTCTACTCTAGGAGGTTCCCGGTGCACATTAGCTTACTGAACACTGCCCTTCTGTGGGGGGCGGTGGGGGGGAGGTGACTGTCACCAAAGCCCAGAGGTGGCAGAGATTCTTAGGATAGTGTGTGCTGATTCACTTGTCACCATGCCATGGCCAATCACAGTGCCCTTGGGGTTGTCCCTGCCTTGTTAATCACTGTTTGGGCAGGTTGTCTTCATGTTCTTCCCCAGGAAGAGGGCCAGGCCCAACAGAAGATGGCCCTCGTCCTTGCTCAATGTATTATTGTTTGCCAGTGCACATGGCCCTGGAGAGCTGAATGGCGCTTTCAAGTAGGGCCTGTTTAAACAGAGATGGGGGCGCTTTGGCTCAGACCTGCCTATGTAGATGGTGCCCTGTTATGAATGCCAAGTTGCCATTAAAAACCATGGCAGCCTGTCTTTAAAAAAAAAAACAAACTGGTATCTAGAATAGAGTGGTGAGTGTTAAACGTGATCACTGACATTGAATTCTCATTAGCTGAGTTCTCCACTGTGAGTCTGTATGCGCCAGCAAGTGCACAGAGAGAGAGAGAGAGAGAGATATGATGGAGTGGGGGTGCCCACCTAAACCAGATGTGTGTGTGTGCCCTTGTGTGTGCATACATGTGCACGTGCGATATTTCTGATTCCTGTCATTCCACTGCCACCCAGTGTGCCAAGAGAGCGCAGCCCCTAGGAATTACAATTAATTGCCAACAGAAAGCAGGGGCCTGGGTGATATCGGAAGGTCTTTCATAAAGGCTGTTTGTGATAAGGTTTCTGTTTTTTTTTTTTTCTTAAAGTTTAAAAGAGAAAACATTCCTGTCTATAAACATGACACACAGAGGAAGAAAAGGAGACCATCCCTTCCCTGTGTGGAAGGAACTGAAGGCATCCATCATCCTGGTCTTTTGCTTCCATTCTCCTTAAAGAGCCCATAGGACACCTCATTGGGTGCTTGTTTCTAATCAGGATCAAAACTGCGAAACAGCTCTGGGTTAAGAAGCAAGGTCTTAAAGGCCATGTGCCCATGCTTTTCTTCCCCTCTGTGAAGCTAACAAGAGACCTTTCAATGCAGAGGTTGAAGTGATCCAATACTGAATTGCACTCATTAAAACTGAGACTACACCTCACCATCCAAGCCCCCAGGGCAATCCGAACAGAAGGCTCCTTACCTATTAAAAGAAATAAGTGCTTTGAGTTTAATAGAAAGGCACCAGCCAACCATTGAGGGTTCTAGGGAATTCTGGAGTGATTCCTAATTGGGAGGTGGGGGGAGGGGGGAGGGTCTGAGTGGGGCGGCCTCTGTGTATTTGAGTAGTTGGGACAAAGAGGTAGGAGGATGTCAGTCCAGGAGGCGGAGAGGGGAGAATAAAGCAGGGATCAGAGGGAGAGAATGGGGAGGGAGGGTCCGGGAGTTGAGAACCAGTAAAATACAGGGGTAACTGCCACCTTGGGAGCTGCAGGCTGATGGGGGTGGTGGTAGGGGGATAAAGCCTGAGACTTTGGGATGTTTGTGGGAATCACTGCTTGGGCTCAGTGACTAAGGGAAATCAGGTTTGTAATTCTGCCCAGCCAGGAAGGCACAGAGGGGGTGGGGGTGGTGGGAGCAAGTGGGGGGCTCTACTGAAGGGCAGAGAGAGATTTGCCTGCTAGACTAAGACTGGGCTTTGCATAAGAAAGTAATTTCACCAAAGCAAGGAAGTGCAGGGTAATTTATCTTTCTCAGTCTCTCTCTCTCTCTCAATCTCTCTCTCTGTGTGTGTGTGTGTGTGTGTGTGTGTGTGTGTGTACATGCATTCCAAGCCTGCTCATTCTTTTTTTACTTTTCCAGTTTTCTGAGTATGTTTACTGGACCAGATTATGCCTTTCGCACACGAGTCTCCTGGGAAAGATGGTCTTCAAGGGTCCTGGGATTTTTTTTTTAAGGCAAAGAGTATGGTACTGGAGAGGTGTGTCAGTCAGCAAATGAGGAACTGAGTTCAATCCTGAAAACCTAAAAAACAAAACAAAACAAAAACCCAAACCAAAAAAACAAAACAAAACTTGGGTGTGGTGGTGCTCGATTGTAATCCCAGTGATGAGACAGACAGATGGACCCTGAAGCTTGCTGGTCAGTCTGCCATACTTGGTGAAGTTTAGGACAGTGAGAGACCCTGTCTTGGAAACAAAGTGGACAGCAGCTGAGGAACAATTCCTGAAGGTGACTTGTAGCTTCCACACAAACGTGCACACATGTACCACACATACTACATGCACCACACACACACACACACACACACACACACACACACACACACACACATGCCACACATGCCACACATGCCACACACACCACACAACACACAGAGCTTCCAGGGGCCAAAGGCTTGATGGTGCATATATGTGTGTATGTGTGCATGTATGTGTGTATGTGTATGTATGTATGTATGTGGATGTGTGTGTGTGTGTGTGTGTGTGTGTGTGTGTGTGTGTGTGTATGTGTGTGTGTATGTGTATTACATAGAGGCCAGAGGGGGACATGGCTCTGTCATTCTCTACCTTAGTCCCTTTGAGACAGTCTATTAATGAGCCTGGAGCAAGACTGGCAGCCACCAAGTCCATCCCAGTGATTTCCCCCACCCCCATCTCTGAACCCCATAGCCTTGTAGCTACACATATATAGCCATGGCCACACACAACTTTTTATGTGGGTGCTCAAATCCAGACTCAGATCCTTATGCTTGCATACCAAGCGTTCTAATCTCAATAAACTGTCCCTTCAGCCCCATCCCTAACACCAATTTTCCCAGGGCTTCCTGGGTCCACAACTTCGTTTTTTTGTCATTCAATCAAACCCATTGTCTGCTTCACCCTGAATGGTGTCCCTGACCTTCCCAGAGCTATTGACTAGTAGTCTGGACTCTTAAGGATAGGCTACAGCTGAGCCAACTGGAGACCACCAAGTCCAGCGTCCACATATGCAATGGTGGCACAGGATTTAAGAGGAACCATTTCTGCTGAAAGCTGGTAGAAAGTTGAGTCACCCACATGGTGGCACTGAGAAGTTCTCACAGTCTGATGGTGGCCATTAAAAAAAAATTTTCCTCAAGTTAAATCTCAATCATAATCCCCTCCCTCCTCCCCCTCCCAGTCCTACCCTTCTACCCTCTTCCCCTTCACCCTCCTATCTTTTTTTTTTTAATTTAAGGTATATCTTCCCCCCCCCCAACAACTCCTCCTTTTAATCCAATAAACAGCTCTTTTTCTTATAACAATATATACAATACAAAACAATAAGAATAATTAGGCCACAATTATGAAAATTATAAGGTATAACATACATTCCCAATGTCCAATCCATACATATTTGGCAACTGATATTAATATTCTATTTTCTATCTATCTCAATTAGTTTAAAGTTCTATACCTAACTCAGTTTCCATCCTAACTTGGATTACCAACTTAAAAACATCTTCTTAGACCTAGAACATCCTTTTAATTCCTAAACAACTTAAAGCTTAACTTGAGCTGTTTAGTCTTCAACCACATCAGAGACCTGAGAAGGATAAATATATCTGATTATACAGGAAGTGCAGGGCCAGCAGCTTCCAAAACTAAGAAATGACAGACAACTGGTTGCCTGGAAAGTTCCCAATTTCTCTCAATACATTAGAGCATCTATCTTTAGCCTTCTGGCCCAGAATTTCTGACAGACATTAATTATAAAGCAAGAATTATGAAGGACTTGCCTATCCTGTCTTGGCAGAGCTAGGCTGTCGACTTACCTGCTTCCAAGTTTTGTCCTTTTCAGACAGCATTCTGTCTACAGTTGAAACAAGGGATTTTTCTTGCCCAGTGACAAGCTTGTCACTAATGCAACCATCTCCAAATGGAGATTCTTCGATGCTCATCCTCTATTTGGAGTAGAGTGGGGGTGTTGTCAGGAGCTGACATGTCTCAATATCAAAAAATCTTAAGAAAAACATCTTTGAATGCTATATTCTACAGATCTCTTGATATTTTTGAAGACCACCTATCTAACTCCATATATTTGGATAAGCAAATGGTGGCTGTTCATTATACTCTTTTAATTCCTCTTTCTGAAGACAAAGAGGCCTGTTGCTTGTCATTTTCACCTCTGAATGTTCCTGAAACTCCTTAACATTCTGTTCCTCTCAGAGAGTTATTTTTATCTCACTCCTACATTTTTCATGAACGAAGCAAGAAAGGGTGTGCCTCTTCTCCCCCAGTGGAATAATCTGAGTTAGGAGATTGCTTATGGCAAAGGGCTTCCTGGCACATTTGAATAATAAAGGTGTCCAGGAAGGTGGTCTTGTTGGGGGATGATGATGGTGTTGGACCTGAGTCCTCAGCTGGGCAGCCGCATCCATGGTGGTGGAAGCCTGGAGGCTCTCCAGCCTTTGGCTTTGTTTTTTCCTCTAAACTCAACCACAGATTTGAAGCCTGAGAATCTGATGGAGGAGGAGGCCTCTCTCAGTCAGTATCAAATAACCCCACACTTGCTGTAGATAGGCTGATGGCAGGAAGACAGAAAGTGACCATCCATAACATGAGTTACAGTGGCCTATCATGGTATAGAGCTTTTTCCTATCTAACTGGGGACACTCTCAGATAAGTCCCTTGAGGCAGGGTCTCTCGCTGAACCCGTTACTGTCTCCTATCTAGCAAGGCCTCAGAAATCCTCGTTTCTGCTGACCACAACTCTAGGGTTATAGGTATGTGTACAGCCATGCCTGACTTCTTAGAGGGATGCTGGGGGTTTGAATTCAGGTCCTCATGTTTGCATAGCAAGTGCTTTTACACACTAGGCCATCTCCCCAACTCACCATCTTGATTCTTAAAACAGATCATCATTTATTTCTTCATTTGGTAAATAAATTATCAAATAATGTTACCAACCACCCCCACCCCTCCAAGAGAGTTTTATTTCAGATCTTGGGTTCACAGGTTTGGAACTATGTTTTTGTTTTTTTTTTTTATCATTTAAGCTGTGGTGTGGACTGTTCTGGGTTGTGGGACACTGGGAGGAATGGACTAAGGCCATTTCTGCCCTTAAAAAGTGATTCTGACAGTGGATTACCCCTCCCCACAAGGTGTTTTTGTCTCTTAGTTTCTTTTCCTGTTGTTGTGATAAAGCACCCTCACAAAAGCAACTTAACGGGGGGGGGGGGAAGGTTTATTTTGGCTAGCGATTCCAGAGGGACAGAGCCTATCATGATGGGGAAACCATGGCTGTAGTCAGGGAAAGCCTGGCAGCAGGAACAGGAGGCTGCATAGTCACATGACAGTCACACTCAGGAAACAGTGAACAGGAAGTGACTTTGGGCCATAAAAACCCAAAGCCCACCTCTGGTGACTCACTTCCTCCAGCAAGGCTCCTCACCAAACAGCTCCTCCTCCTGGGGACTGAGTGTTTAAACGTCTGTGTGTGTGTGACACACTTTACATTCAAATCACAATAATTAAGATGAGTGCCATTTATTAAACCGGGGAGGTCTGATGCAGTGTGGGAGGTCACGCAATGTTTCCTGAGTAGGTAACATCAAGTGGATGAGGATGACAGGTTCGTGTCCTGTTCTTTGGTGGTCAGAGCGCAGCTAGGTGTTGTTTCCAAGTGCCCACTGAACTTGGAGCAGAGGGCGGTGTACTTGTCTGTAGACATGATTGTTTCTATGAGGACATCTTCATAAAAGGAGACTATTGCCACTAATAAAAATTCAGTCATTTTCTTCCTTCTGGGGGCAAATTGGACTCTATTTCAAGAGCTGTGCCTTCTTGCTGTAGTGCTGTGGAAGGATAGCTGTGGGCATGTTTGGGAGCCATGTGCCTTTCAGGGATTGGGCACCACCCTGTTGTCTTTGGGAAACTATGACTCTGCATTTGCAGGGAAAATAATGGAAAAAATCAGGTCCCCTCAGTGGCAGCCTCGGGAGCCTGAGGCTCCCTGGCTTTATGGGGAAGCTGTGAAGTCATGGACCTGCCTCTGCTGCTGGAAGGATCAGAGACACAGTGCAGAGTGTTGTATCCCATTCCTGCTGGACCCAGGAAACGTGTCCCTCACATCCAGCCACTTGAAAGGCTTCCACAGCTGATGGACAACTGGAGTCAGCTGACCTTCAGCAGGGTCATGCTGCTGGGGAAGAGCGTCAAGGAGACCAGGACTGACTCTGCCTGCAGCAAAGTCAGGAGTCTGCTGTCTTCATAAGGAGGCCAGGCCCACCCCCTCTCTAGCATTCTGGTTGGAGGATGGGCACGAATGAGCCACCACTACTTCTCCAAGTGCTCACACTGCTTTTAAACACTTGATCTCTTCAGCCTCTCAAGGATGTAGATGGTGACATTGTCGCCATGCCTGCCTGACTCTCTGCTTCTTGGTCAAAGTCCTTACGTGGTGTTGTAAGCATCTCAGGTCAGAACCCCTGTCCCCCTTGTATCAGTAACAACTTCCACAGGGTCTGATACTGAGCAGCGGGTGGTCACTGCTGAAGTCCTGACCTCCCTCCATGGGGAAAGCTGGGTCAAATTGCCCAGCAGTCACTATCAGTGACTGCACCAGAGCATGAGTGGTAGAATGGACTACCGTATCAGCCTGCAAGGGGGTTAGGCCACATTCCATCTAGCAGTCGGCCTGCAGGTCAAGGGGACAGTTATTTATTTTCCTGGGCAACATGAACACTTTCTGTTTAGTCACGGCAGTTTTGTGATAGAGGAGGAGGGCACCTTTTCCGTGGCTGTCTCACTAATGAAGCCCCATTTGCTTTTATTGGCTATACTCGGCTGTGCCCTTTGGCTTGAAATGATTGTGTTACCTGGCTTGGCAGTGGATGTTTTTACCTGGCGAGCCATCTCACTCACTCCTCCTGGTCTCTTAATGTGTCATCCAGCCTTAAAATCCAGAGGCATCTGCATCAGGCATTTCAGGCTGTGCCTCAAAGCTCTTCTGGGGTAGCCTGCGTCAATGCAGGTTTTTTTTTTTTTGTTCCCTTGTGTATGGATCTTGCATCCTCGCAGAGGCATTGCTTTGACTCTGAGAGCCTTATCCTGCGTTGCATGTTACCCCAGTTCCCTTTGCTGGGTAGTCTATACTTATTCCAAGTGTGTGGGGGGGTCAGCTTTGGGGTCCCCTCCAGTGGTTGTCTAGTCCCTTCCAGTTGCCTGTTCCTGCTGCAGGTAAATTGCCTGTATCAGAGAAAGGAGAAAAGCCTTTTGAGGGAACCCCATAGGTCCATGTGTTTTTTTACTCCCACCGATTACAAGCTTACCTTAAATATTCCTGCAGTTTAAGATTGTTACTGATAGAGAGTCAGCAACTGAGAGAGCACATGCTGAGAGTGCCCTCACTCACACTCAGTTCTCGCAGAGGACTGGTGTCTGGTTCCCAGCGCCTGCATCAGATGGCTCACAACCAACCTGCAACCCCAGTCGCAGAGGATGGAGGGTGTCCCCACTGCAGGAACCTGCACTCACCTGTGCATACCTCCTCCACATGCACACAGTTCAAAGCAAAACCCTTTACAAAAAGATCACTGTTCACTTAATATATTCAGAGAGGTGTGATGGGAAAAAAAAAACAAAGTCTGGTTCTTCCAGCTTGCACATTGATATTGTTTTAATTGATGGCATCAGTCGGGGGGACACAACGGTCACTAAGCAATTGACCCCCTCAGCAGCGACAGCAGACTCTTCTAATGACCACATCAGGCCTTGCCTTGTCTACCTGGTTATCTAGACATTGTGAGATCACAGACCTGCTGCTTTGGGATGCTGCCCCTTTAAGAGGCTAGATGCTGTGGCCTTGAAGAGAGCTAGCTCACTCACTACCATGACCCAGATCCTCCATTCCTATCTGTCACCCTCCTGACTCCCAGTACATAGGCTAGGTCATGTGACACAGAACCGGCAGGTTCATCCCCCCTCCCCCAATTCCCTTGAATTGAAGCTCTTTCCCTATTTAGAACTCTGTCCCACCGCCTATGGCATGATGCTGCCACTTCCCTAATAAAACCCTTCTCTGAAGGATTATTCATTTCAGCACCTTTCACTCAATCACTCAAACCTAAAGAATTCATCTAATAGACTTGAGCTGCTCAGTGGCAACTGTCCCAACTGACTTGCCAAAGAGTGAGGGAAAGTCAGCCTATGCTTGCCCGAAGGCTGGCCTGGCTTTCCTGAGGCCCTATGACCCACAGCACCTACCTGATGGACAGGCTCTGGGTCCCAGACCTGTCTGCAGTGATGCCTACCTTAGCTTCCATAGAAACTTGTAAACCTTTCTTAGGGTGTTTGATCAATGTAACCTGTGCAGGGACATCTGGTAAACCTACTAATCATGACACTTAGTCAAACCCTTTCAGAGATCAGCCTGTCTGTCTGTCTGTCTGTCCATCTATCTCCCTTTTCAAGTTCTCATCATACAGCCCAGGGTGGTTTCCAGATTGTGATCCTCCTGCCTCAGCTTCTAGAGTGCTGAGACTACAACAGTGCTTCTCCATGCCCTATACAACGATTTCTTTCATTAATTTTTCTTGGTGCCTTCGATTCTTATGCCAAAATACTGGTCTTGCTGTCAGTCTGCAGTGCCATGTGAGCACTTCCCTTCTCAATGGCCGGTGGGGGTGCATTGACACCAGAAACCACTGCTACATTGCTTCGGTGTCCTTGGTTGTCCAGGTCAGTGACATGATCTGTTTTGGTGGTATCTAGCCACGGAGAAGCCTCTGTGGGCAGCAATGTGTAGAGAAGGAGATTAAAGCATTGCCATTAAAGATTTCTCAGGTTGTCGTCATTATCCCCCCAAGCCTGCCTTTCTCCATATTAGCTGGGCTACCTGTCAGCCATTCCATTTTTATTCCCACTCCTCATGCTAGATGCAAGTCAGGTGCCATTAACAGTATCCACTTGGGAATGACATTGCTCTGGGAATGTGGGTACCATAGTAATCCATGGGCATATTGAAGAAGTTTGAGCCAAGGGGAAGTGTGTGTGTGTACAGATGTTCATGTATGTGCAGGCATGCATGCATCAGTGCGTGCATATATGTGGAGGACAGAGGAAAACTTTGAATGCCATTTCTCAGGAACCACCAACCTCTTTTTCACTGGCCTAGAACTAGCCAATTAGGCCAGGTTATCTGTCCATTGAGACCCGGGGATCACCTGTCTCTGCCTCCCCAGTGCTAGGATTTCACACCTGTACTTCCATATCTGGCTTCTTAAAAATGCACACACTGTGGACCCATTTCAGGTCCTCATGCTTGTGTGGTGAGCATTTTACTAACAGACATGTCCTCAGCCCTGGATGAAGGTTTTAAAGACAAAACCAAGGAGGATATTTCAAAGCAATAATTGTTATCTACAGTAGTTGATAACAGGAATGGTCTCAGTCGAAGACAGCAGACCTCTGCGGTACAGTTATCCTTGCAGAAGGGCTTGCCATGGAAGGTGGCAGGAGCTTGAGTACAAGCCTGTGTCCCTGGCAGAGTCCTCACAAACTCCTGGCATTATTGACTGTGCTCCTGCTTAGGGTGACACAAGCCACTCCATTTTGATTCTGACACCTGTCACCTTCCTTTTACATTTTGCCTCAGCCTGCTTCAAGCTCCAGGAATGAGTGGCCTCTGGCATGTGGGTGGAGATGCAGGCTGTCCGAAGGAATGGTGGAAATCACCCTGTTCCCTGTTATTAGTGGGGAAAGGAAAAAGAAATTTAGTCCCTTTCAGGGAGTTGTCACCAAGGCAGCTGGAGCACTAATGCCGGTTTGAGTGATGTTTGGAACCCTCCTCTGCTGAGCTTTCCTTCCTGCTATGAGCATCCTGACCATGCCCAGGAGCTACTGTCGGGTCATGAGCTTCTCTACGACCAGGTCACCATCTCTGAATCATGGACACCTCACAGGGTGGTGACCATTAGAGGGAATAGAGGCTCCATGGCACAGGTCTCACTGAATAGCACAGGTTGTCCTAGAACTCAGGACTCTTGCCTCTGCCTCCTAGAATCATGGACATGCACCATCATACCTGAAGGAAGTTCTTTGTAGTGGATGGTGGGATGGAAGCTCTGGATATGAAACTGGGTCATCTGTAGATTCATTGCCTGGAGCTGCAGAGAATCTGTTTTGGGAGACTATGTCAGGGTTGTGCCCACACCAGACCCTCTGTGCAGCTCTGTGCAGCTCATTGCGAATTTCTGTGGCAAGCCCAGGGAGGAGTGTTTGAGCCCCGTCTTTGCTTTGTAGACCAGGTTGGACTTGAAATATCTGCAGTTCTCCTGCCTCTGCCTCCTGAGTGTGTAATTACAGTCCATTGTAGATAGCAGTGCCTCATGCTACCCATAGAGGACGCTTGGTTTCTCTACTTTTTGGTGGTGGAACTGCCATGAGTCTTCATGGTCCAGTGTCTGAATTCCTGCTTTCCAATTCAACCCCTAGGTTGAACTACCTAGACGTGGTAGTCATATTAGAACTCTGTGTTTTGTGTGTGTGTGTGTGTGTGTGTGTGTGTGTGTTGTATGTATGTGTGATAGTAAGGATGGAGCCCAGGACTTGGATATGGTACTCAAGTGCTCTGCTGCTGAGACAGGTCCCCAGCCTCTTAGTGGGGGAGTCTAGGCAGGTGGTCTGTCACTGAGCCTTACCCCAGCCCTCCCCTGGAGGATTCTACAAAGGTGTCTGACCCCTGAGCCATGCCTCCAGCCCTGTTTCACATTTCGAGAAATCCTCCAAACTGTTTCCAAGGTTGGCTTTTGCAAACAGGCAACACAACACGGTTTCCTTAAGGCTCAAGTGTGAATGACAAGGGGGGTCGATCTCCTGGGAATCAGAGTGGTGTAAACCCCAGCCTTCCCCACATGTGCAGATCTCAGGGAGATCACAATAGACTCTGAGACTCGTTTTCCTTGCTGAGGCTCAAATGGTGAGCAAGGTGGGCGTGGACCACCTACCTCTCCTCCTCTTTAAAAAGGTGTTATACATTTCATATTCACCAGGAGGTGTCTGAATGGATCATCAAAGTCCAATAGAGATCTTATCATAATTTTAAAAACTCAGAGTGAGAAAACTGAACTACGCACACAGCGAGTAATGCAATTAATTATGATTAATGGAGCATATTTTCAATGTCCCACGTGACCTACCCTTTTCTTATGAGAGGAAATTTCTGGAAAATCCTATAGTTAACATAGTCAACCATTTCTTCACTATACTTTTCCCTGTAAGAACAGACTTTTGGTGACCATTTCTCCAAGAAATCTAAAATTTTGTCTTTTCTCACTTGAAGACAAAATTATTATATTTTTGGTGTTGGATTCTTACATTCTTTCAACTTTAGTTAATATTCAACTTCTGAGTTCTTGAGGTAAACTCTTAACACACTTATTTGGGCATTTAGAATTATTTTAAAAGTTTTAAGCCAAAAAATTATTTATTCATTTTATTGGCTTAAATATTCTTAAATATTCATTCTGGTTTCTGTAGAAACCAGAGGGCAGCTTTCAGGAGTCAGTTCTCTCCTTCCATCATGTGGGTCCCAGGGAGTGAAAGCAGGTTATCAGGCTTGGTGGCAAGCACCTTTACTTGCTGAGGTATCTTGCTCAAATGTTTATTTTTATTTACTTATCTGTGTACTTGTATATGCATACCTGTGTGTGTTCATATGCACTTATGTTTGTGTGCATATGTGTGAACATGCTCATGCTGGTGCACAGATATTAATCAGAGGGCAGCTTCCACCATGCGAGACCGGGGAATTGAACTCAGGTCATCAAGCTTGTGGATAAGTGTTTTTTTTTTTTTTTTTTTTTGGTTTTTCGAGACAGGGTTTCTCTGTGTGTATCCTTGGCTGTCCTGGACTCACTTTGTAGACCAGGCTGGCCTCGAACTCACAAAGATCCGCCTGCCTCTGCCTCCCAAGTGCTGGGATTAAAGGCGTGCGCCACCACCGCCCGGCGTGGATAAGTGTTTTTACCCACTGAGCCATCTCACCTGTCATCCTTCCTGCTCTAAAAATAAGCTCTTTAACTGCCACACCAGATGATATCGAGTAGTATTTATCTCACTCAGTGTCCAGCTTTCTTCTTTGATGTCCTGTCTTGCCACGTGGGCATCAGGACTAGACCTGCTTTGCATAGACCAAAGGGCTGGGATGTGACCCGACAATCAGTTGCTGAGCCAAGGAGGCAGGGTGTAGGCTCCCTGTGCCTGGGTAGCTGGGTCTTTTCAGTCACATTGCACAGACTCCCTGAGGATCCTAGTGTCTGTTGTTTCTGAGACTCGTGTTTAAGTTTTTGTTTGAAAATGGCGAGCCTGTGTCCTCCAGAAATGTCAACAAATTTTGCTCCAGTTACCTGGTAGCCTCTGTTGAAAACCAGTTCTGATTGACCCAGGCTGATGTTGCATGGTGCTTACAATGCTTAGGTAGGGTGGCTGACGCAGGGTGCAGTGTGGGTGGGCCAGGGGAGTCAGTGTAGTGCCTGGAATGCTGGTTTTTAGTTTTTGTTTTTTATTTTTATCTTAGACTTTTTTTTTTTTTTCAGTATTGGGATGGAACTCAGGATTTCAAGCATGCTAGGCAAGCTCTCTGCCACTGAGCCACACCCCCATTCCTTGTTTTCACTTTTCATTTTGAGATAGCTGTTCAGGCGAGCCTTGAGTTCCCTCTGTCACCCAGATAGCCTCCCAAGTGACTAGTATCACAGGCCTGTGCCACAAAGCTTGGTCACCAGACTGTTTTTACTGAGGCCAGAGGACAGACTTTCAGAAACCAGGCTGGCTGCATCTGGCTTGAATATTCTGTTTCCATGGCTTCCATTTAACTGGGATGTTCATTTTGTTTTGTTTTTGTTTGTTTTGTTTTTTCGAGACAGGGTTTTTCTGTCGAGCTCTGGCTGTCCTGGAACTCACTCTGTAGACCAGGCTGGACTCGATCTTAGATGTCTGTCTGCCTCTGTCTTTTGAGAGCTGGGATTAAAGGCATGCACCACCACCTCAGGCTGGATGTTCAGTTTTGACTTCTGCAAAGTGGATGGGTGTGGCATGAATTTCTTTTTTCTTTCCTTCCCTTGGAAGCCCTCTGCTTCTCCTCCCACATTCTCCTTTGACAGTTTTCTGCTAGCACCTTGGTTGTGGAGTGCTCTGTGCTCTGTTCCCCCATCACTGTTAGCAGCATTAGCTGGCTGGACTGCAATCAGCTGCCATAATGCCCCTTAACCCTTGATGACCTTCACGAGCCCAAATCTAATTCCTCCTCTTGCCTTTGGTGGTAAGCCAGGACCCGGGATGAAGTAGAGCTCTCAAAGTCTTCAACATACAGAAACATTTAACCGTTTGTTTCTCAAAAACTGTTCCCAAGGCCTCAATATAGCTTGTGTGGGGACAAAAAAAAATAATGCCTATTTCAGCTCAGTTTTAGAATGCTTGTGTAGCTTGTACAAGGCCCTGGAGAAGATGAGAAAAATCTCTCTCTCCCCTTTCTCTGTAGCTCTTGATAGGTATACATGGAGTGGGGCAGTGGTACAGAGATTGATAAAAACGGCTGCAGGAACATCACTTATACATAGGCTGTTCATTCCTCCAAGTCCCGAGACCTGCCTAGTTTAAACACACAGACACATAGACACACACACAGACACACACACACACACATGCACATACAGACACACAGAAACACACACATATATTCATATGTACATGTAGACACAAATGACACACACACACATACATATATGCACACACAGACACACATGACACAGACACATACAGATACACACACATTTATATACATATGCAGACACAGACATACAGACAGACATAGACACATACACACATATACGTATGCACACATAGACACACATGACACAGATACAGACACTCACATGTATATATACATATATGTATGCACACACAGACACACATAAATATATATACATATAGTTATGCATATGTGGACATATATGATAAAGACACACATATATACATATACTTATGCACACACTGACACACATGACACACACACACACATACAGACATACTTTAGTACTGAGAATCTGGACAAAAGACACCTTGAATGTTTCCTCAGTAGAGAGAGTTGAGTGTGAAGTCAGGTGTGAGCCCTGCTCATTAGCGCCCGCTTTCCTCTGCATCCTGCTTTTGCAGCATTCTAGCCCCAGTGCATCTTGAGTTAAATTGTTGGCTTGTCACCATCCTGTCTCATGACATGTGGGTCATCAGTGAGGCCATGGGGTTGCGCAGTCTGCTGTCTGTAAATAAACATTTATCCTGGGGGCTGGAGAGATAGCTCAGCCTTTAAAAGCACTCACTGCTCTTGCAGAGGACCCAGGTTTGATTCCCTTCACTCACATTGGTCAGCTCACCACCGCCTGGAACTGCAGCCCTTGGGGAATCTGGTGCCCTCTTCTGGCCGCCAAGGGAACCTGCATACATGTGGTGGATGTAAACACAAGCCGGGACACACATACATACACACACACACACACACACACACACACACACACACACACAAATAAAATAAACATTTTAAAACAAAGCAAAGCAAAACAAAACCCTACTGTTTGCTGGCTGTGTGACCTTAAGTCACTTGGGAGAGTGACTGAGAAACGTATTTTGACATTTTTTTTTTTTTACCAGAGCAAGGTGGCCGGCCCTACAGAATCTGGCATGGCTGCAGCTCCACACATTTCTTATCAGTGGGCTGTGGATCTGCACTGTGCCTGTGTACCTGAAGGCTTTGAGAAGCCATGTCAGAGTCTCAAAGGACTGTGAGGTTGTTCCAGGTACCAAATCCCAACCCCCGACCCCTGTGAACATTATTTTGCCTCTTAAATAGGGTGATTTCAGGGCTCTTAGAGTTTCTAAGATTTCTTTTCCTGGTGTCAGGAGACAAATGGGCTCATTTGCTGGCTGCCCTACAGCCTGTTGATTGTCTTAATAGCTTCATTGGGCTTAATGGTGGCCTTGCTGTGTGTGCGTGATTGTTGATGGATGTTAAACTTCTGTCATTTGCCCGTCTGAAACTAAGGGGATTTTGGGTGGGAGATGAATAAGCCCAGACCCAAAGGAGTGTCTGACCAGCACTGTTCTCTTCCCTCACTGGAGGGTGGTGGTTTTAACATTTACCAGGAGGTTGTAGAGAGGCTGTGTTGTATTTCCTGTAATTGCAGGGCCTTACTATTCTCCTCTTTCTACTTTGAAATTCTATCCAGCCACCCTCCAGAACTCTGTTATTAGACAGCCTTGGTGGATGTTGGTTCATTTTGTCTTTTTTAAAAAACATTCATTTATTTATTGTGTTTGTATGTGTGTGGGCATGCACATGTCATTGTGTGTGTGTAGGCCAGAGGACAACTTGCAGGATTCAGTTCTCTCCTTTCACCATGTGGGTCGCAGGGATTGAACTCAGGTCATTAGGCTTGGCAACAAGCTCCTTTACTCACTGAGCCATCTCGCCAGCCCAGATCATGGTCTAAGATCCTTAATTATTCACAGGAAAATGAAGGGTGCTGTTTATCTCCTGAACCTGAGGGTGAAGGCCAGTGAGTAGAGAGAAGATTGGGGTCACCAAAACCTCCATCAGGATATATTATCATTAACCACCATGACAACCTCTCCCGCACTCCCCCTCCCCTAGCTCTTCGTGTTAGTTAGGGTAATTACTGTTAGCTGCTGTAACAAATAGCTCTGTCTCAGTGGCTCCACGGTCTGATGGGGCTTGGATGGGGTTTCTGAGCTACATCCAAGTGGCTGCCGTCTGAGTCCAAGTGGTGCCTCTCGGATAGACCCTGGCTGCTTCTGTCCCCTGCTTGTGTTATGCGGAATCTTTGCCTGTTGCTATGCCATCCTTGTTTCCATGGAACCACCCCCCCCCCCCCCAAGAGCTGGCAGGCGCTTCCCAAAGGCCAGCCACACCGGAAGCAAAGCGGCTGGAGTCTTCTTTAGCTGCATTCCACCGGCCAGCATGCAGGGAAGAGGCCCCGAGGGAGTCCAAAGGCACACTTCTCTAGGAGCCCAGGAAGAAGAAAAGAAATGTCCAAGGAAGCGCAGAGCCTGCCTAGCCCCACTTCAAGCATGCTGTTTTCTTCCTTGCACACCGTTTTTCTCGTAGTGCATCCTTACTTAAATGTCATCTTCCCAATTTCTGTTTTTTAATTTTTTTTGACAACATGTTCCTCTGACTTTCAGTTGCCCTTGTGTCCAGACCTTTATCATTTATCATGGGCTCCCTTGCATTATCACAGGCGGGTTTCCTGCCTCTGTTTTCTATCATCCCATCAGCGTGCTCTGAGAGCAGTGTGGGGGAAGGCTGCTCCAAGTTTTAAGAATGAAAACAGCTTCTAACTCATCGTTTATGCAGAAACTCTCAACAGAGCACAGACAGGAAGAAACTTTCTTAACTTGACAGACATCATCGCCTAGGAGTCTGAAGTAAACATTCTAGGTTACAGGAATTCAAGGTGAGGAGAAGGATCAGGAAGGCCCTGGGTACTGTGGGTTTGCTGTTCAGCTGGGTGGCTAGCCGAGGTTCTAAGAGGAAGGTAATTAGGATTGCTTGTCAGTTTTTGCTGCAGAGAGAATCACTTCAAATGAAGCTGTGTAAGATGGAAGCCATTAGCAGAAATGCCTGTGGTTTGGGTTGGGCTGGCAGCCCTTTCTCTGGCCTTGGCTCAGCTCACATAATGGTGATGAATGGTCTGACAGTTGAGTGTAGCTGCGTGTACATATTTGTGTGTGTTAGTTAGGGTGTCTGTTGCTGTGAGCAGACACCATGACCATGGCAACTCTTACGAAGGAAAGTATTTAATTGGGGCTGCCTTACAGTTCAGAGGTTTCAGTCCATTATCATCATGGTGGGGAACATGGCAGAATGCAGGCAGCGAGGTACATCTGGATCAGGAGGCAGCAGGAAGAGGAAGTGAGCCACTGGGCCTAGATTGAGCTTCTGAAACTTCAAAGCCCATGTCCAGTGACACACTTCCTCCAAGAAGGCCACACCCACTCCAACAGAATCACACCTCCTAATAGTGTCACTCCCTATGAGCCTATGGGGGTCATTTTTGTTCAAACCACCACAGCGTGTTTGTGTGTATTGGGGGGGGGGCACATGTGTATGTGGAGATGCAGTAGAGGTGTGTATGTGTTTTGTGTGTGCATGTATACTTATGTATATGTGTGTACGTGTGTATGTGTGTACATGTGTGTGTATGTGTGTGTTTGTTTTGTGAGTGTAAATGTGTGTGGATGTATGTGTGTGTGTTAATTTGTGTGTATCTCTTTTGTGTATGTTTGTGTGTATGTATTTATATGTATTGTGTGTGTGTAGGCCCAAGGTTGATGTCAGAATCTAATCTCTCTCAGCTGGTCTTCTGTATTATCCTTTGAGGCAGGGTCACTCAATCAAACCCAGAGCTTGCTCATGTGTCTAGTCTGACTAGCTAGCTTGCTCTGGGGGGGATTCCTGGCCTCCACCGTCCTAGGCTAGAAATACCGGTGGATTGCTATGCCTACTAGTGTTTACATGGATTGTGTGGATCTAAATTCTGGTCATCTTGCTCCCTCCCAAGAACAGGGAGCCAGCTTGAATGGTTTCAGGTGCAAGAGAGCTGGTGTGACTCTCATATGGTCCTGGAACTTTTGACAGGCAGGACATGACTAGGAATTTTGGACACTGTGTTATGATTGGGTGGGAATTCCCTGGAGACACCAGTGACTTCATATTGTAGTGGAACTGAGCAAGCTACTTCTACAAGGCATGACACAGAAGTGACTACAGAGGTGAGGCCACAAAATGCATTGCTCCTTCTTCCATGCCCTTTAGTTATGGAACCTGGGAGCCAGCTGGTATTGTCATGGGGCTGCCACAGCTCAGTGGAGAGGCCCCGTGGTGAAGACCTCAGGCCTCCTGCCCACAACCACAAGGGTGCCCTCTAAGGCACAAGGCTGCATGACATCTTGACTCAGGATGAAAGACCACAAAGAAGGTCTTTGAAACATGGAGGTAGTTCATGTCTGTTTTTCAAATCTTCTACATTTAGGATAATGCATTAAGGAGCGATGAATTACTAATATGAAATATTGTAAATATCAGCCTATGGTGCTCGTGTGAGTGATTACAGATGTTAGGCTGGTAGAGCTGTCATGGGCCAAAGGTCCCTGAGAGATACATTTTATCTGTGGCTGTAGCACTCACTGTGTCTCAGAGAATGCTGCTCTTCAGTGTATGCATCTCAACTTAATCCTTCAAGAGCCCATTGGGCCCATTAAGAGCACTGGCTGCTTTTCCAGAGGACCTGAGTTCAATTCCCAGCATCTGCATGGCAGCCCACAACCACCTATAACCCCAGCTCTGGGGGATCTGATGCCATCTTATGACCTCTGTGGGCACTACACATGCACAAATCTACTCACAGGCAAATATGCTTAAATCTTGTTCACCTGACCTTTAACCTCTCCAGTGTGGCTGCTGTATTGTCTGGGATCCCACAGTATTATGGGTATTATTCTGCTTGCTTTGGAACCATGTATGTCTAGGGCTTGGAGTGAGGGGGAATGGGTATAGCAGGGTCAGGATCCCTGCAGGCATCCCCTTAGAGGGAGACTGTGAATTTGTGAGGATGAAGTGGAATTTGCCATGGAGACCCCAGGATCCTGGTGATGCCAGGAGTTTGAAACAACCATGGGGGAAAAGCCACCTGTAATGAACAGATCTGTCCCCAGAGAGTGCCCTGTGGGCTGCAGACAGCAAGTCCATGGGATGAGTCTGCTCAGACTCCTGGAGCTCACTCTGGGTGCCAGGCATTAGGCTCCAGGGTTTAATGATAACCTCCCGATTTCCAGCCCTGTTTGGCCTGATAGCCCTCCTCCCACCTCTCCTTTCTTCCCCATCAGTGGGCTGTTTCCTCTCTGGTGTTGTATTTCGGGGTCTGTAACATGTTTTCTGATTTACACGGACTCATCATTGAATGTTTCCCTCGCATCTCAGAGGAGATTTCAAAGTGGACACTTTTTACCAGTGGTTCTCAACCTTCCTAACGCTGCAACCCTTTACAGTACCTCATGTTGTGGTGACCCCCAACCACAAAACCATTTTTGTTGTTCTTTCATAACTGTTATTTTGCTACTGTTATGAATCGTAATGTAAATATCTATTTTCTGATGGTCTTAGATGATACCTGTGAAAGAGTCATTCAATCCCCCAAAGGGTTGAGAACCACTGCTTTATACAGTGTTAGGGTGTTAAGACTGTGGAGGAGTCTTGGTCCATACACTTTTTTTTTTTAAACTTGACACAAGCTGGGGTCATCTGGAAAGAGGGAACCTCAATTGAAAAACAAAAAAACAAAAAACTTCCATCAGATTGGCCTGTGGGCTATTTTCTTGATTCATGGCGCATGTAAGAGAGCCCAGCTCACTGTGGGCAGTACTGCCCCTGGGATGGTGGTCCTGGGTGCTTTAAGAAAGCAGGCTGAGCAAGCCATGGGGAGCAAGCCAGTAAACATTGTTCCTCCATGGCTTCTGCTTCCATTTCTGCCTCCAGGCTCCTGCCCTGATTCCCCTCTGTGATGGACCATAAGCTGTAAACCCTTTCCTTCCCAAGTTACTTTTGGTCATGGTGTTTTATCACAGCAATAGAAAGCAAACGGGGAATCTTAGAAAAGGTCAAAATGCATTTCACATTCTGCCACAGATATGAATATTTTTTGTGGGGACAGGGATGGAAGTATCTTGTGTGAGGTTGCCATGGGGTAGGCCGGGTTAACCTTGATTGCCATCTTGATGGGATTCGGAATCACCTAGGAGATTGGTATGGTTGTGTCTGTGAGGGCATTCCCAGAGAGGATTAGTTAAGAGAGGAAGGTATACCCTGGATATAGGTAGCACTATAGTACAGGCTGAGAGCCCAAATGGGAAAAAAGAGTTGAAAGGAGAGAGGTCCCACAAGATAGGCTGTCTCTTGTTCTGCTCCATGACTGCCTCAGCACGAGAGACTCTACTCCCCCATGTCCTTTCCCAATGTGGAGATCTGGAAACCTTGAGATCTGGAAACCTCTGGCCCCCCTCCCCTGGGGTTGTTTACATCAGGCCTCCTGTCTCCATGGTGAGAGAGCCCATGGACATACCAGTTTTCATGAGGAGCGCGGGAGAGTTGTCACCCTGTGGGAAGTGTGCTTAGGATGAAAGGGAGCCTGCACTGCCAGCTGTCAGAGTGGCAATTAAGCTGAGTTAATAAATTGGATTTTCAGGATATTACCATAAATGAGGGATATTACCACCATCAGGAAGGGTGGATCATCCTTTGGAGTGGAAGTGGTCCACAGTAGATGGAGGTGGATTTCCATGGGTTTTTAAGAGATGCCTCCCCCCTCTCTTCTTGCAGGACTGGGGATCTAGCTTGGGGAGGGGGGAGCATGGACCATTTATGCTGTGATGTGTTCAACAACATCTGCAGGCCGCTCAGCTTCTGTCTCCCGATATGAACGCTGGCCAGCTTTACTCAGTGGACTCCTCTGCTGTGCTCCCAACATGGCTGCATGCTGCTCAGACAAATGATCACGCTCATCTAGGCCAGGTGTTGTCTGTTAAAATCCGAGGTTAGGGAAGGTAGCCATGTGGACCCTGTTCCTTATTCCTGGGCCTCATGTGTTTGTCACATCTCTAGGCCCTTTCCAAGCTGGCCTCTGTGATTCCAGCACATGGCAGGACTAGGGCCATGACTCCTGGAGATAAGCTCAGTATGGAAGGAGACTGAGACTGCAGATGCTGGGTGGTGACCTGCCGCCTAGGGTTCCGGAGCTGGGTGAGGGCTCCAGGACATGCAAGGTTTGAACTAGACATTCAGTTCTTACTCTCAGAAGCTTACAGCCGAAGCAAGGATACATTCACATGACCAAGGACAAATTCACATGGCCAAGGACACATTCATATGACCAAGGACAAAATCACATGGCCAGTACACTGGGTTTCAGTACATCCCTGGAAGAGGAGATGATGTTAGTCAAGGAATCCAGGTAGCTCTCTGGAGGGACATGAAAACACTCTGAGGAAGGGATACCAAGGAACACCTAACATCAGGCAGCTGTGGAGTCCTGTAGCCTTAGGGAATGCCACCGGCTGTTATGGTTTGAATCTTCTTTGAGACAGCATCTTACTGTGTAGCCCTGTCTGGCCTAGAGCTCTCTGTATACACCAGGCTTCTCAAACTCACAGATATCCCCCTACTTCTGTCTCTCTCCCACTTTTTAAGTTACACCCCCTTCTACTTTCGTGTTCCTTTCTCCCCTACCCCTATAGATCACACATATGAGAGGTGTGGCACTTGTCTTTCTGTGCTTGGCATCTGTGGTTTGCCATAGTGATTATCCACCCATTTTTCTTGCATACCAGGTTCTTAGATAGAATATACCCAAGCTGGTAGGACCTGCCTTTTCCTCAGTTGGTAGATCTGGGTCTCCTTAATTTTTTTTTTTTCAGAGATAAGGTTTCTTTATGTATCTTTGGCTGTCCTGGAATTAGCTCTGTGGACCAGGCTGGCCTCAGAGATCAGCCTGAGAGATCCGCCTGCCTCTGCCTCCTGAGTGCTGGGATTAAAGGTGTGCGTCACCACGCCTGGCTGGGTCTCCTTACAGGGGGTTCTTTTCAGAAACATAAAATGTGATTGTCTTTGTTTAGAAGGTACCTCTGTATGTGGCCAAAAGTTGGGAGGCATGGAAAGCACTTATCTCATTGTCCTTCATTTATGCCACCCACCACACAACAATATACCCTCCTGATGTGTGCAAGCTTCAGCCCAGCAGGCTCTGAGCCAGATAGGACTGTGGGGAGAAGCTGCTAGGCCCTGTTTCTGAAGCAGGAGGACTTCTGGGATAGCTTCCCTGGGTCTCACACTGAGCTGATGGAATGTTAATGGGGGTCTAGCCACTCTTGTACTGGAATTTGGGGCCATTGTTTTCAAAGACTGAGCTGCCCAGCAAAGAAAGTACTAGGCTTGAAGGAGGGATGTTTGTCTGGCCCTGGGTCTCTTCCCCAGCCATCTGCTGAAATGTAGGTAGCAGCAGAGGAAGGCAGCACAGTTGAAATGATGATACAGGGAACGAATGAGGTATCATTGGTAAGTCATAGGACATAGTACCACTGCCCCGTGAGCCTTCACAATGCAGCGGTTGGCATAGCAGAGTCTATGCAAACCCCAGAAACTTCAGTCACATTAACTGAATATCAAGGAGAACAGGTGTGGCTCAAATTGGCTTTCTTGGCTGAACCTGGAGCTTGGAGAGATGCCATCCCCTGTTCTCAGCCCCCATCATCTCTGCTTGTCTCCTCTTGGCCCACATTCTGAGGTAGGAGACCCATGCACATCAAGGACTCACAGGTAATCAGCTCACCCCACCCCCACAGAAAGGTCAGGTATTCAATTTCCCAGGTTCTCCTTGCCTTTTGTTTTTGTACAGTGTTCCCTGTTTATCAGCCCAGCCTTTCTCTAGGCTGGGAACAGCTTAAATGATCAGGTTCAGTTCTATTATGGTGAGCATATTCCAGTGCCACCTCCCTGCTTGGCACAGCTGCCCTCAGTGATGCCCACAGTTCTCAGCCTGTGTTTAGCTCACTGTGCCAGGCTCTGATGTATTTGATGAGATGCACCCATCCTCTAAGTCGCTCTGGCTTCCCTCTTCTTTGAAGGCCAGTTGCCTTCCTTGCTCACCCTGGGCTGAACTTTCCTGGCTCTGCTCACCAGGAGCCTGTAGTTCACCCTCTCTGGTCTCCTTTGCTGTTGCTCTACATAGAAACACTCGAAACAGAACAACTTTTGAGTCTTTAGGAGGGAAACAAGTTTCATCTTATCTTCATGTGTTATCTACTCACATTCTCTCTCTCTCTCTCTCTCTCCCTCCCTTCCTCCTTCCCTCCCTCCCTCCCTCCCTCCATCTCTCCCTCCTTTTTCTCTCCAAGGTCTTGCTATATAGCCCTGGATGACCTGGAATTTGCCGTGTAGACTATGCTGGCCTGGAGCTCACATCTGCCTACTTCTGCCTCCCAAGAGCTGGGATTAAAGGCATGCACTACCATGTCTTGCCTCCCCCCTCCCCACCCCAGAGCTAGAGATGACATCTAGGCCTCATGAATGCTACTCAAGCACTCTACCAGTAGACCACACCCCCAGCCCCTATTTAGTTTTGACTAAGGATGTCCTTCAGATTGAACAAGTTATAGGAATCTGGGTTTTTTTCTCTAATGGCACATGTTGTGTGGGGTGACAGTGAGAACTCTTTCCTGCCTTGACAAGGCATTTTCTATACCCTCTCTCACCCACAGGTGTCCACCACCCCACTCTCTATCCTAAAGGATTCTTTAAAATTTTATTCTTAAATCTTTTTATTTATATGTATTTATGTAGGTATGACGCTTATGGTTGGGTGCTCCCATAGCCCAGAAGAGGGCATTGGATCCCTCGGAGCTGGAGTTGTAGGAGGTTGTGAGCAGCCTGCCATGGATTTTGGGAACTGACCTTGGGTTTTCTGGATGAGCAGCAGGTGCTCTTAAATTCTGAACCATCTCTCTAGCCCTCCAGAGGGTTAGAAAAATAATAAGCTAGTTCTTTAACAAGTTCATACAGGGAAGAATGCATTCTGGCCATACTCACCCCTTATCTTCTCATGCCTTCCCCCCCACCCCTATCAACCGTGTCCCCTCACCCCAATCTCTTTCCAAGATTAGTGACTTTTGGTTCTGTTTTGTGGCCACATTTAATTTAACCAGGACCATCTGTATGGCCATTCGATTGGGACTACCCATTGGAGACTGGTGGGGTCACCAGTGGGTTCACAACTGAGGTCAATGACTTCTCTTCTCCCTCATTTGTCACTAGCATATCATTCAGCCTGGAGGGAAGGGTTCCACAACTCCTCTTCCATTCCTGCTTGGCTGCAGGATGGCCCTTCTTGTGCAGAGCTGGTGTGGTCATCCATAGCTGTCGAGTGTGTGACCTCAGTGGCTGTGTACTGTCCAAGAGGTGGCACTTCACAGGTCTTCTCATTATCTTATGACTCTGTCATCCTTCCATTGCCGTGCTTCCCAGTCCTGCCCCACCCCCACCCTGAGCCTCAAAAGGGATGGATCACATGTCTTTTAAGGCTGAGCTGTCACTCCTAGCACCTAGTGTAGCCTTGAGTCCCCAAAGCTCACCAGAAAGAATCCATTCTGATTAAGGCTGAGAATGACCATAAACCCTATGGGTTATAAACACACACATAGATATATAGAAGATGTTTTTGATGCTATGACAATTTAGCTAAACAGTAGAAATTAGCCCCCCCCTCCCATTTCCACTCTGGTTCCCTCCTGTGAGTAGACCTCAAAATCCAATCAGAGAGAGTTTGGTGTTTGGGAACTTTTGAACATTTGAGAGGAGAGCTGAGAAGGGAGTGAGCAGGCTCTTGTGCCACAGTCACCTCTGCTGGCCCCTCAGGAGGCATTGCTCTGTCCTTGGCTTCTGCATCTGTCTCTGTTTAGTTATTAAGTCATCTAGACCCTCGCCTTCCCAGCCAAGCACCCTTCCAATCACTTCATCGAAAAGAGGTGAGCTGATTTTCTGCTCTAAGCAATTTATTAGATGTTAACTGTCTTCTCTGAGAAGCTACCATTCAACCTCGAGACTCTGCATTCCCTTTTCAAGTAAGATTTCCACACTGCAGACCTCCAGGAGCTGGGCTGAGCAGTGGGTGGCACCTATGCCAGGATGACTGACAGATGCTCTGGCAAATGGGAGACCAGTGTATTTCTTAGCCAGGCATCACCAAATGTGTAAATAGTTTCTCTTTGTGGGTGTGAGAGTGGACCGAGAGTAATCACCTTAATTCTCATCTTTCACAGACTAGATGGGAAAGAACCCTGAAAGTCTCCCATTAGGAGTTGGTCCCTGTGGTCCCTAACTCTGAGGCAGACAGACCTCTTTATTAATAATTGAATACTTCCCACTCCCTACTAAATACTTCTTTCCCAATAGAAGATTTAAAAAATGTAATGGTCAAACTACACAGTCCATATCTATCTGAGTCCCACCGTCAGGGGACAGAAATGTAGTCCTCTCATGTGTTCACAAAGTTGAGGGGGTGGGGTGATGGCTCAGAGGTTGAGTGCTTGTGCTGCAGGCATGGAGCCCTGAATTCTAATCTCTGGTGTCCACATAAAAAGTTGGGTGTGGTCACGTATGTGCCTCCTGTAACCCCATTGTTGTAGGAGATGGAAATGGGAGGCTGGCTGGGACTTGTTGGCTGCCAGTCAAAAGCCAACTTCAGTGGGAGACCCTGTCACAAGGGAATAAGTTAGGAGGTGTAGACAGATTTACTCCTCTGATCTCCACATGTGTATATGGTCTTGTGTACCCTCCTGCCAGACATGCGCACACTCCCCAATGACTAAGAGCTGTCAGTCTTTAAAGAAGGCTGCCGGTGGTGTCTGCCACTGTTGTGTGGTTACTCTGTTGCTTGCCTGTTGTGGTTTTCCACCCTAGAACATGAGCTCCAAAAGGTCTTCTTATCCTCTTATTGTGCCAGACGGCACTCAGACATCTTCAAGAATGTTGAATGAGTAAGCTTCAGGCCAGACCCCAGCCAAGATGTACATTTTTAAGTCTCAGGAGAGCACCAGGCCAAGTACAGGCACCAGCGAGTCTCTAGCTTCATTTTCTGTCTTCTTGAGTGTGCTGACCTTGGTGGTTCTGAGACACACTTAACTTTAAAGGTTCAGCTCCCACAAAAGCCTACACGTCTCCAATCATGCCATCTCATTTTGAGTTCGGCAAGGGTGGACTCCAGAGCCCTGGCATCTTTTGTTAGGGTGAGCGGGCCATCTCTGCATCAGAGAAAGCGGACACACTGTCGCCTTAAGACTGAGTTGTGTTTTCGTCGAGACCGGCTTTGCACACCCTACCTTGTAGGCTCGGGATCTCATCGGGGATTTCGCTCTTTGTGTGCATGCCAGGCTGGAGTTGTGCACTTGAAACTGGACTTTGTTCCCAATATATCCAGGGTCCCCCCTGCTGGTGGCAGGTGTGCAGGGGACAATTCCTGGTGACAGAGTTCAGCTAGCTGCATGGGTCACCACACAGCCACGGGGTGGGGTGGGGGGGTCCCTCATTAGTGTGGCCTGGCTTGGCTACCGGAGCAGCAGATGGCACCTGCTGCTCTTTTGTTACAGGCCAATTAGTGCTTTCTCTCCTCCAGGGCTCTGTTCTGGCACTCACTTGCATCCAGATCTCATCATGGTCTACACTTGTTTGTCTTTCCTTAGGGGCATGCACTGCCGGGGCCCATTTGCGAAAATGAAATGGATGAGGGTTGGGTATTGGGCCTGAGTCCCATATAATCTCCTTCCCTGCAGTCTTAGGAACAGCCCTTCAAGCACACACACACACACACACACACACACACACACACACACACACACAC
>CAJQZJ010004765.1:9538323-9550266 GCA_907164525.1 Lophiomys imhausi
ATATATATATACATACATATATTTCAGTCAGAAAACTTAAAGGTAGGCTAGTGGAACTTATTTGATCCAAAGAATGGGAAAAACCCGAAGAAATTTAACAGAGCCTTAGGGCCTTGTGTGACAGTAGCAGGGCTCCTGTGTGAAATTGGAGTTGAAAGGGAGGAGAGAGAAAGGAGACTGGGAAAATATTATAGAAGAAATGATGGCTGAAAACTTCCCAACTTGGTGAAAGGCGTGTGTTTGCTGTTTGACGAGGCACACCCATTCCTAAGTGTTTAGTTCAGAGAAATGAAAAAAATGTCCACCCCAAGATCATAAATTTCTATTCTCTCCACAGCCTTGTATGCATAGTCCTGGAAGAAGCCTAGCACTTATTAACTGGTAAATGGTTGAGTGTGCATGTGTGTGCACACACACACACATGAATGCATACACATGAACATGCATGCACACATGAACACATATACACATACATGCACATAAACACATTTATGACATAGGGGTTACTGTGGAGTGGAAGGACACCACTGTGTGTGTGTTGTGGGGGGATGGGAATGTGTGAACATGTTATCATGTACCCATTATTTTGTATGTTAACGAAAACCATCATGAAAAACTACCTTCATTGCTCTGAGGTATAGCTCAGTGGTAGAAGTTCTGATTTGGTGGTGTGCACGAGGCCCTGAATTCAGTCCTTAGCACCTTACAATGGCAAAACAGATGAATGCATGAATGGGTAGGTGGGTTATAGATGGACGAGTGAGTAGATAGATAGATGAACAGATGATTGGCTAGGTAAGTGAATGTAAGAATGGATGGATTGATGGCAGACATGAATGGAGGTGTCGGTAGAAGAATGGATGGACGGATGGTAGGCGAATGAATGCATGGATTCTTCCCACCTCCAGCTGCCAAGCCCCACCCTTGAAACTGAACTAGTGGGTGGATTCTGGCCACATGAGGTGTAGCTAGCTTTTTGTCTGAGCTGTGAGTGTCTCTCTTTAAAATCTCCTCTAGGTGAATCTGAGTCCTTTTCAAACCTTACATTCTCCAGGCAGCTCATCTTGGGCCTGGTCTTTGTAGGTCAGCCATTAAGCATCCCTGGTCAACTAATTGTTACAGTCCCCTGGATGGGCAGCCCAGGGCAATCCTTTCTGCATGGTGTCACTCCCTTCTCAGCAGGAAAGTAGCAGGGCTGGGAATAAATTACCACTGATTGCTTTTGTGGCAGCCACCTGTGTCCTGGTAGCCAGGGTAGCCTGAAGGGTGTTGGACTTAGAGGTACGTACCCTCATGGCCACCAGGAAAACCCCACACATATCCACCATGCACAGGGCATGACCCCAGGACTCCATTCTCATTAGCAGCTGCACTCTCTTGGAGAGCCACCTAGACTGTTAAATATTGGAAAAAATCCAGGGAGACTGCTCCCTGCCTAGTCATAGAACCAGGAACAGACTTTCTGCAAGTTTTTATTCCATATGGAAGTAGACATTCTCCCCAACTCTGGCTCTCTCTCTCTCTCTCTCTCTCTCTCTCTCTCTCTCTCTCTCTCTCTGTATATGTCCCTCAATTTCTCCCATTTGTATAAATACCTTGTAGAGAGCCGGGCGGTGGTGGCGCACGCCTTTAATCCCAGCACTTGGGAGGCAGAGGCAGGCGGATCTTTGCGAGTTCGAGGCCAGCCTGGTCTACAAAGCGAGTCCAGGACAGCCAGGGCTACACAGAGAAACCCTGTCTCGAAAAACCAAAAAAAAAAAAAAAATACCTTGTAGATGCCTGGGGACGCTGTGATCTGTCAAAAAGTATATCTGTGACAATTGTACACAAGTGTACCAAGAGTGTCTCCAGTGTAGCCCTGGAGTTGGACATGATGAATCTGGGAAGCTCCACCTGTGGCTTGTCTCTGCCAGGGCCTTACTGGGCACTGGACATGAGGCTACGCTGATCACTTCTACACTGAGCCTGCAGGAGAGTCACCCTGCAGGTGGCCGCCTGCAGAGTCAGGCAATTGATCCTATCATGCATCCCTCTGTCAGCAAGGGGAAAGGCAGAGTTCTCTTGACTCAGAGATCTGGGGCTCTAGATGCAGAAGAGACCACAAATGGGCACTATTCATGTAGAAATGGCAGGCCCCTTGTGGTAACCCACTAGGAGCCAGCTAGCTCATGGTGGACTGAGGGGAGTAGAGCTGGAGGGTCATAGGAGAAGACATTCACTGTTCTTAATTTCTTTGGTGTATGTGTGTGTGTGTGTGTGTGTGTGTGTGTGTGTGTGTGTGTGTGTGTGTATGTGTATGTATTCAGTGTAACGTGTATGTGTGTGGGCATGTGTGTGCTCATGTACTTGTGTGCACGTGGGTGTGGAGGCTAGTGGATGGACATCCTTAGGTATTGTTCCTCAGCAGCATCCATCTGTTTTTGTTTTTTTGAGACAGTAGCCTTGGACTTGTTCTGATTCTGAATTTGTTGGCCAGTGAGTCCTAGGGATCCTTGTGTGTCTGTCTTTTCAGCACTGGGGTTACAGGTGTGTGCCACAGTGCCTGACTTTCTATGTGGGCGCTGAGGGATCAAATCCAGGTCCTCAAGCACACATGGCATGTCCTGTCCCAGCTTTGCATTCTCCCCTGTTCTTAGGGATTTTGTTTCTTTGAAACACACCCTTTCTTTAACATGGTGGTGAAAACGGAAGTCAGTTCCTCAGCCCTGCTCTCAGCTGAAGCCATGGATGCTTCCTTTGTCTCTTTAGGAGAGTTAATGGGATTAGAGGTTCCATCTACCATGGCTGTTGTCTTGAGTCTGTCATTTTATCTTCCCTGTCAGTCAACATCTTGGGCTTGCCTTTTTCTCCTAGGGGAATCTAAATAGAAATAGAACCCACTGGGAAGCCCACTACTTTATATAATGGAATTTTTCTGCCAGGCCAGTAATAAAGAGGAAGAGAGAGACAGGGAAAGACAGAGACAGAGAGAGAAACAGAGAGGGAGAGGGGAGGGGGAGAGGGGAGAAGGAGATAGATAGATAGAGAGAGAGAGAGGGAGAGAGAGAGAGAGAGAGAGAGAGAGAGAGAATGAGTCCAGGAAGTTGTATTAGGAACTGGAAGTAAGAGAACTTTGAGCCATCATTTCCTGGAAGGAATTGGGATGTTGTCAGATAGTGATGGAGGGGGAAAAAAAATAATTGTGTCAATTGTCTTAGCTGTCTCCGGGCTTGTCATGGTGATGCTGATAAAATCAAACAAGCTGGAAGTGAGGTGACTTGTTAGTGTGGGAAACAGCCAGGCTCTGGCAGCCGAAGGAAGTAGAGGTGTCCAAAGTGCTCGCTCATTACTGGGATTGATTGTCTCCAGCGCTGGGAAAACGTTGGTAAGCAAAATCAACATCTCAACGACAGACCTAGCATCCCTCTCCCATGCTGGGGTAGTGGGGTAGCCCCTGGCTGTCTAGTCGCAGCTGATCTGGGAGGTGGGTAGAGAATTTAGGGAGATGTTTGTCCCCGAAAAATAGTTTTAAGTTGTAAACAAAAGCTGAACAAACCCAATAAGAGGGATAAGGATAAAGTAGTGGTTTTTCGAGACAGGGTTTCTCTGTGTAACAGCTCTGGCTGCCCTGGACTCGCTTTGTAGACCAGGCTGGCCTTGAACTCACAGAGATCCGCCTGCCTCTGCCTCCCAAGTGCTGGAATTAAAAGCATGCGCTACCACTGCCCGGCTTAGAAGTTTTGTTTTTTAAAATAAAAATAAAAAATTTTTCTTTTTATTTAAGAATTTCTTTGTTTATTTTACATTCCAATCCCTGTCCCCCTCCTTTCCCTTCTCCCAGTCCCACTTTCCCACCCTCCCACCCTCTTCCTCTATTACCCCCCCAAACCCACCCAGCACGGACCCACTCTGGCACTTCAAACTGCATCAGGACTAAGTGCCTCTTCTTCCATCGAGGCAAGATAGGGCAGCTATGCTAGGAAAATGAGCTCCAGAGGGAGGCAACATTGTCTAAGTCCAAGATAGACTCCACTCTAATTGTTAGGGTCCTCCACTTGAGGACCAAGCAGCCCATCAGCTTCATATATGTAATGGGTCTAGAGCCAGTCCTTGCAAGCTCTTTGGTTGGTGGTTCAGTCTCTTTGAGCAGCCTTGTGTCCAAGTTAATTGGCTCTGTGAATCTTCTTGTGGTGTCCTTGGTCCCTCCAGCTTCCTCAAACATTCCCCTAATTTTTCCTCAAGACTCCCTGATACTTGCCTAATGCTTGGCTGTGGATCTCTGTGTCTGTTTCCTTTATCTGCTGGATAAGTAAAATATTTCCTTTCCTTTTCTCCCTCTCCCCATTTTTCTCCCTCCTTTCTTTCTCTTCCACCCTTCCTCCATATTCTCTCTGTCTCTCTCTCCTCTCTTTCTCTGCTGTCCTAGCTGTTCTGAAACTCACTCTGTAGCCCAGGCTGGTCTCAAACTCCTAGCAGTCTTCTTGTCCCAGCCTTCCAAGTACTGGGATGACAGGCATGAGCCATCTTAAAGGATACAGTTCAGTGGTTTTTGGCCTACTTATAAAGTTCTGGAATCATCACTATTATATAATTTGGCAGCATTTTTATTGGACCAAAGGAAACTACCCATCAGCAATCAGTTCCTGTTCTCTACCTTCCCTGATGCTTGGCAACCACTCCCCTGCTTCTTGCTTTGTGGATTTACCTGCTGTGGACACATCAAACAGCAGACCCATACCATATGTGGCCTTTTGTAGGGCAGTTCAAGCCCATAATGTGACATGTATCCCAGTTCAGCCCTGCTCAGCAAACCAATCCCTCTACTGTTAGTCCATGGTGGAACCATTTGTTCCCAGCACCTGCGACATAGTCCCTGGAGTCTTGGGACTCACTTAGCACTTGTTCCTCTGAGGCCCACAAACTGCTGGCTGCTCACCAAGTCATTGGTTTGTCTGATATATACTTAATGAAGACTCACTGTGTCTCAAGCAATGTTCTGGGGGACACATTAGCAGAAAAAACAGGCAAAAAAAATCATAACTTGCTTTCGGGACACTTATGTGCCTCTGAGCATGTATCTGTGACAATCAATATCATTAATAAATAATAGTATGTCAGAAACGAAAACCATGGAGTAGCCAGATCAGGGGAAGGGCAAGAGAACTGCAGAGATGAGAACTAGGCTGTAACGAGACCTCACCAAGCAGGCACAATTGAACAAAGGCTGCTCATTTTTACATAGCACCTTGTGTTTGTGTTGAGGACCCAGACACATTTTTCCATGATTATTTTTTGGGGGAGGGTGCTTAAAATAGATTTATTCATTTATTCAACAAATGTTTGCTGAGGTCAAGCTTGTCTCCCAGCTGTATTTTAGGTCTCGGCTCACCGTTCAAGAGTGTCTTTGATTCTCACCTACTTCTTTTTTTTTTTTTTTGGTTTTTCGAGACAGAGTTTCTCTGTGTATTGTTGGCTGTCCTGGAATCACTTTGTAGACCAGGCTGGCCTCGAACTCACAAAGATCCGCCTGCCTCTGCCTCCCAAGTGCTGGGATTAAAGGCGTGCGCCACCACCGCCCGGCTATCACCTACTTCTTATATCAAATATCAGTGCCTCCAGAGGCCTTCCCTGACAAACCCACCTCTGGTATTTCCTATTGCAGTTCATGGCGTGCATTAAAAAGTTAAAACGACTGTAATTTGTCATCTCTTGATTTTTAAGAATGGAAAGGAAAATTTCTGAAAACTTCTACACACATATGCCATGCATCTTGATCACGTGCACCCCATCCTGTCCTCCCACCTTTCCCCAGGCCCTACCCTGCCCACTCCTGTCTGATTTGCTTCTGCTATTCACTGTAGGTGTAATGCTATCAGCTATGTTGGGTTTCTTACCTGGATATCCCCACAACAGACTGGAGCTTGGAATCATGAGCTGATTAAACCATTTCTCCCTCATTTTACCAGGATGTTTTTTTGTTTTTGTTTTTTCTAATCACAGACTGAGAAAGGACACTAGGGGTGAGTTTACCGTTTTCACTGTGTCAGAGCTGTGACAGTGCAGTCCCATGTGCCCCCCACCCCCCGGGATGTCAGGTGGGAGTGGAGGTCCCTGTCCACACTGGGTCATCAGCAGGTTTCACCCTGGAGCGCTTGCTGTAGCAATCACCGTTCAGCGTGTCTTTGATTCTCATCCACTTCTTATATTAATGTCCAGGTAAAGGGTCCCAAGATAAAACACACCTAAGGCCACAGACAAGCTCTGGCATCTCATTTCTAGAAAAAAAAATCTCCTTTGGGGAAGATGCCATCATCTTTGCTTGGTGACTCAGAACGATTTAGAAGTTGGTGGGGAGAGAAAACAGTCTATAGCAATGACAGGATGTCACCCCCCCATTTTTATTTCCTTCTTCTTCTCTCCTTTCTCCTTTCCCACTGCCATCGAACAAACACTGTTATCACCATTGTGAGTGGTGCAGGGACCGGGGTCTGAGTGTGGTCCTTGGCGACAAGCTGATGGGTGGGTCCTTCCCATGACTTTCTTTCTCACACATGTGTTTGAGCTACAACCACACTGTATACCTCAGCACCATCTCAGGAGTTCCCAGGGACCTAGGGAGGGGGATAGCCTGTACTACAGGGTGATGCTTCCCCTAGAGATGGGAGTTCAGGAAGAAAGTCCTTTTGTGAGGAGAGTTGTACTCCAGCCTAAGGTGCTATGTGCCTGAGCCTACCCAACACACACACCTCTGTATATTCATACCCCTGCCACATACACTCACACTCTTGCACATGCCTGCTCACAGCCTTACCCAGTCCCCCACACACATGCACACTCCTGAACATGCCTACACATCCTCATACAGGCCATGCACGCTCACTTCATGGTCACTTGCTGGCTGTCTGGTGCCCACTTCATGGCTGGCACTTAGGTGCCAGCTCCTCAGCGGCAGCCACGATTATTAAACCGAGACTCAACGAGTTCTTGCCTCAGTTTTTCAAGGCTTATCAAGAGTGACTCGGGAGCAGGTAAAATTAATAGTTATGAGCCAATTTCCATATAAATGAACTTATTAGAAAGTACCCCAGCTGGCTGAAGTAAAAGATTTCCATCTGGTTTAAGGGCAGAGGTCTCAAGCCCCTTTTAGTCCAAACAGACCCATCAGCAGAGAAGGCACAGGGGACTGAGGATGTGGAGAGCTGGGGAACCAGCTTTCCTGCCTTCGTCCTCCTGGGGTCCCAGTCAAGATAGATGCAGAGAGCTGGCAAGAGGCTCATGGGATAGGATCTACTCACAGGCCCATGCTGATGGCTTTTTGTTCTTCTCTGTCTTTGGCAAATGATTTTCCAGTGCAGTAGCTTGCCTTTGTTTCCCAAGAGCTCTCATTCAGGAGTGTGTATGTGTGTGGAGGTCTGTATAGGTATGCGTGGGCATGTACAGGTGTGTGTGTGTGTGTGTGTGTGTATGGGTGTAGGTGGGCATGTGAAGGGGTGCATGTGTTATGAATTAGAGCAGATAGGTGGTATTTTTGTCCAGTATATTTAATCTAATTTGGGGCTGATGAAATGAAAAGTCCAATGAAACCCTCCTGTCATTCACATTTTCCGTGGTAATCCCCATAACCTGGGTTATCCTTTCTAACCATTGGTCTTACCTCTATCCCGCAAACTCACAAACTCACTATCATTCTGTAAATCCTGGAGAGCTTGAGCCAGGGGCTCAGGACTTACAGAGAAGCTGTGCAGACAGAACACGAGCTATGACTTCTTGACTGGACGGGGTGGGGGTGGGGAAGCCATATCAGATAATTCTGGTCTTTCCCTGAGGGTTAGCTGATGGTGCTTGCAGGCCACTGTGTGGAGGGCTGCCGAGAGCTATGTGGGGTGTGGCCAGAGATGCAACAAGCCTGGTCTCTTTTTTTCTTTAAATTAAATTAATTTTTTTTGTGATTGTTGTTCACTTAACACAAGCTAGGATCATCTAGGAAGAGGAAACACCTATTAAATGCATCCATCAGATTGGTCTGGGCATTTTCTTGATTAGTGGTTGATATGGGAGGGCCCAGCCCACTGTGGGCAGTGTCATCCCTGGGCTGGTGGTGGTCTTGTGGGTGTTTAACGAAGTAATCTGAGTAAGCAGAATTCTGAAACCCAACCTTTTAAATTATTAACCACTTATTTATTACTAACTATATTCACTTATAACAAATATCAACAATTTCTTAACTATGATCTGTACAAATTCCTACAACCCCTATGACCTAACCATTAAACCTATTGATAACTATTAACCTTTTAGAAGGATACAGTCTCTGGGGCAGGTCCTCTGTCATCAGGAAACCAGTCTCGGGGGTAATCTCTTTAATGCACGTAGCAGTCTTTATTTTGGAATATCTCAGACGCAGGTTCGTCAGGGTAAATTGGCTATTGAAGTCTCACCTTAAATAAGGCTTGAGGCTTTCTTCTCTCTGGGAGACCTCAGCCATCTGTAGGCCACCTTACTTCCTTCGTATCAGCAACTCTGCCGTTCTGCCTCAGTCTTTAAAGCTGGCCACAGTTCCGTTCAGGCCACTGTTCGGACAGGTCAAACCCCTCTAGGCAAAAGCTGAGCCACAGGGTTTAGTCCTTGGCCTTTTGCTGTCTTGCAGAGGCTTTCTCTGCTCACCAGCTTCTTTCTGCCTCAGGGAGATCTGGCCATTAGTCTACCAGCACTTACTCCAGCAGGACTCTCCAGCTTTCTAGTATCAGGCCCCCTTAGCACTACCTCTCCGGACTCATCCACTTGTCCTTAAATTGGATCGCTCCTTGTTCCACCTGCTTCAGCTTAATTTGGGCTCTGCCCACTTAGCAGCCGAAAACAATGCCAGGCCATAAAGTCTTTCCTTGTTTCACCTGATTTCAACCTTGTTTTTCAGTCCATAGAGACTCCCCTCATTTCATGTGACTTCATCCATAAGCTGATAAGCTAATTGCTCACAGCCAAATTGATCTTCATGCCCTGGATTAAGAGACTGTATCAGAAACCTAGATATTTACTAAATCTAAATTTTTATTTTAATCTAACTCCCTATAGAATTCCTCCAGGGCCCTCTGTTTCAGTTCCTGTCTCCATGTTCCTGCACTGACTCCCTTCCATGATGGACTCTGAGCTGTTAGATTACCCCCCGCCCCCACAAGTTGCTTTGTGTCCTGGTGCTTGTCACAGCAATAGAAAGCAAATGAAGACAGGTCCTTACTCAATAAAGGGCACCTCTTCTTTAAGGAAGGGTTGCACATCCACTCTGAGGACCTGCCACCCATGTGTAGCCTCTGTGTGAGTCTCCACCCAGTCTACTTGTCAATCTAATTCCTCATTGACAAAGAGGACTGTGGGAGCTTACTGTGCTCTTTGCTTTCTGCAGAATTATGGGCTTTACATGAAACCTTGCCCCGTGTCTGTTTTCCAGGAACAATGGCTCTGTCTATGAGATTCTGCAAGTAGACTTTGGAGTTGACAACAGCAGTGGCCTGGCTGGGGCCCAGCAAATCACCTGGCAGGTAGAATATCCAGCTGAGGACTCCATGAGTGAGCTCTTCGTCTCCGAGATCTTCATCAGCCAGACGACGTTTGTGGGCATCGTCCCTCTCGCCATGGTAAGAAACCAGAGCTCATGAAAATATGCGGTGAAGAAACTATCTCTGAGTGTTTATTTTTCACCTTCATGGATATCTATGGGTGCACCTGTGTGTGCATACATGTGGAGGCTTTAGGCTAATGTCAGGAATCATCCTCTAATCACAAAGCTCTTCTTCCAAATTATTCAATGAGTTAGAGTCTTTCAGTCAAACACAGAACATGCCGATAATGTCCCTCTGGAGCCATCTTGCTCTGGGGATCCCCTGTCTCTGCCTTCCCAGGCTAGACTTACACATGGGCCACCTCACCTACCAGGTATTTGCATGGGTTTATGGGAATCTGAACTCCAGTCCATACACTTGCACGGCAAGCACTTTTACCACTCATGCCCCAGCCCCTCCTTTGAATACTTCTATCAACCATTCAAAGAAACATGTAAGCCTATCTTCCCTTGCATAGTTGGTGTACAATATTTGAACAAGGGGAAGGTACTTAAGTAGCGTTTTATTTACCTGCTTTCCGTAAGGGCTCCTGGGAAGCCATTTAGGGTTTTACTGTATGAATCTCTTTTCATTTGTGGTGTTGCCAAGTGGCTCCTGGGGACCTCTTCTCTTTTATGGTCTCCATCTGTGTTCATATCGGGTCCAAGTGCCACACTCGGGGAAGATGGTTTCACTGAAGTGTGTCAGGGGTGTGTGCTGGGGACAGGGGCTCTAGATGCCCAGGAACCAACCCCTTGTCAGTTGGCGCTGCTCTGAGAGTCCCCAGGTGGCCCCGGAATTGGCAAAGTTTAAAATGCAGATGGACTAAAAGAGCCTTGTTGGGAATTGACCGGCTGAAGCTGGACAGGGTCCCAGAGCCCATTAAACTGCCCACATGTCTGCTCTGTCGGCATGGCTGGGGTAGCATTTCTTCCTATGAGCTTGTCTGGGACTCTGTTCACATTAGGCTCAGGAGCCACAACTGAGTACAGGGTCACGGGTAGAATCCCAGAACTTTAAAAGCATGGTGATGGTGGGTGTGTTAAATATTTTTTGGCACTACATGGACCTTCCATATTGGAGCCAAAATATGGAGAAATACACATTCAGATGCTCTGGGCCACCTGTGGCTAGTTGCTGACTCCAGTGTTTCCATCTCAGCTGCCAGTCATTGTGGTTTTGAGGATCAGTCTCATCACAGTGACCCACATTTGGCTCCCTGGTAGCCACAGCTTGGCTGGAAATCACTTGTTAAGGGGCAGCGATAGATGGACTTGAGTTCCAAGGGGAAGCAGGGTTTTCCTGCATCTCCTATCCCTGGGAACTCATTCTCCAGCTTAACCTGCATGAGGCTGGCAAAGCTGATCTCTTCTCAGGGCTATTGTGGTTTTGCTCCATGTATAATTAATAACACCCATTTTCCTACAAGCTCCGAAGCCTGGGATAGGACTGGAGTGACTCTGAAGGAGTGTACCTCATCGTCTTCAAAGGCACATGCCTGTCCCCTGGGAGCTGTGAAGTGACATGTGCTTATTTGCTAGAAAGGTGGAATCAGCTCAGGACACCAGGGTTGACTAAACTCAGGCCTCAGGCCAAATCCAGGGTGATGCCTGTTTTAGCAAATAAAGTATTATGGGAACACAAGCCTGCTTAGGATGAGTCACCTGTGGCTACTTGGGTGCTGTGACGAGGCTGCATGTTTGCAGGGGGGAATGCATTTCTGGTTCAGGTTTAATTTTAGCAGCCTGTAATGAGCAGCACTTGGAGATGAGTCCCAAGAACGTGGCTGACAAGAGGCTTTGGGGAAATCTCATCTTGTGCATCAGGGCTCATTTCCAGATCTTCACTAAAATGCTCCTACCCTCTTTGGCCAGTGGTTCCACATCCTCTCTCACAATGCATCCTGAAGCTCAGGCTGGTGTGTCACTCATGGGTCAGGTCACATGGTGGGGATAGAGTAGAACTGAGGGGTGAGGGAAAGAAGGAGCTGGCCAAACACAAAGTAAATGAAGGCAGAGAAAGAGGGCCAATTGGTGCATGGCTGGCCAGACACTGGTCTTTTCCTTAGCCTTCCTCTCATGGCCACTGCTGGTGGAGCAGCATGCCTCCCATGTGGACGGATGTCATATGACTCATATGGGGCTTGTTCCTTTCCCTCATCTGTCTCCGTGCCTCCTTCTAAGCACACTTTGAGCCTCCTGCATCCCCTAGAGGTGCCAGTTTCTCTCCCATCCATCCGGCTCCACTGAGATTATTCACGTCTCTCCGTGTGGCTGAGTTTCACTTACGGACACTTCCTTGATTTTGTCTTTGCTCGCCACTGGCTTCAGAGTGGGGCACTGAATGTGTTGGCTTCAGAGTGGGGCAC
>CAJQZJ010004765.1:9553436-9594065 GCA_907164525.1 Lophiomys imhausi
TCTATCTATCTATCTATCTATCTATCTATCTATCTATCTATCTATCTATCTATCATCCATCCATCCATCCATGCACTCATCTACCCCATTGACCTATCCATTAATACATCTATTCACATATTCATCCCTTGATCCACCCCTACATGGGACCATCTACTTCTCCATTGATTCCTCTCTCCCCCATAGATGTAGTTATCATTTAATCTGTTGGTTCATCCACCCGCACATCCTTCCATCTATCAACCCACCGTCCACCCATCAATCCATCCGTTCATTCATCCACTTATCCATTGTCTATCCTCCATTTATTTCTCCATAAATTCACTGACTGATGCATAATTCTCTCCATTAAACTATCTCTTCCTCCATTGATCATCTGATCACTTCCTTCCTGTATCCCTCCATTGATCCATCCATCCACCTATCCATTGTCCATCTATCTGTTGGTCAATCTATCTATTGATCTTTCCATCAACCCATTCACTTGTCCATCTGTCCATCCATCCATCTATCCCATCCATCTATCCCTCAGTCACTTGATTGATGTATCCACTCACTCACTCACTCATCTCCATGGAGTAAACACTTGTGCAGCATACACTGCACACTAAATTTATTGCTCTCTGGTAAACAGAGAGAAAATAGAGCAGGTGGGAATTTTGAGTTGAACTTGAGTAGGCTTTGGAAACCATTTTGTCTAATGTCTTCATATCTAGAAGATCAGCCCAGTTGGTCCCAAGCTGCAGAAGTCTTCCCCAGGGGTCACACACAAAGAGGGTTACAGCCCTGGACACTGACACCACCTTCTGTTGTAATCATTGCTTTCTGCCTCCCCCGTGGCTCAGAAATGCTAACAAATCTGCCCATTTTTTCTCTTGCCTTTCCTTTTAAACCTCTCTGAAGGCACATGCTTTCTGCTTTCCTTCCACAGTGGTCCTTTTTTGGGTGTTCTGTCCAGTGACTGAGATTGTTCTGTTGGTGGCTTGGAGTTCAGGACAGCAACCCACCATTCAACTCCAGTTCTTAAAACTAAGAAGCCCCAGCTCTGCACATGTAGATAAAAAACACATTATCTTTCAAAAAGGTTGGAATAAAAAACAACGAACACACTTGGTGAGTTTCTAGGCAACTGGAGCCATGGGCCGAGTGCAAGCTGCGAGGAGATAATCAGTCCCCCTTTCAGTCATGCTGGCTGAACCCTTCCAGCACTGCCTGGGCACAAATGCCTCTTTATTTCCAATGGCGTTTGGGCACTGGCAGTGCCAAGCACCATCCCAGAGGATGATGATGAATAAGGCAGGCAGGGTCCGGGCTCCTCAGTCTGACAGTCTACAGATTCAGATAGCCCTTCATTTCAGAAGTGAGGACTGCCCAGGAGGCTCAGAGTGGGATAAACTGGAGTGACCAGGAAGGGGCCCTCCTAAGGACTTAGCGTTTGCTCTGAGAGCTAGTTGAAAAAGAAGAGCCAGCTGTGGAGGGAGAACATTTCAGGCAAAGGGAACAGTACATGTCTTCAAGCAGAATTTAAGCAGGACAAAGAAGGCTAGTCAGCTGGAGTGTGGATGGTCAGGGACCAAGAGAAGATAAGAGGAAGGCAGGATAGGGGCTGCGGGTGTTGGTGGGGTTGGCTCCCGGCTCAGGGTACTTCTTTGATGGGTTTTCTGTTGCTGCTGTGATCATTGACCTCCAGTGGAGTGACTCTCACAGTATGAACTGACCTCACAACTCTGGAAGTCAGAAATGGCCCTTACACAATAAGATCCAGATGTCTTGGGAGGGCTGAGTGCTTTCTGGGGGTTTTTGAAGGGAGAACCTGTCCCAGGAGCTGGTTTTTGGCTTATAGAGATCGCCAGCATTCCTGTGGTTGTGACCTATTTCGCTAACCACATCCTTCCTATGCCATCCCTGGACAGACCGGCCCTGCAGTGTCTCTCCTGTGAGGACCCTGTGTTCAGGTCTATGGCACCCGGGTGACATAAGACCAGCTCCTCGCCTCTGCAACCCCACTTAGTCACAGCATCATCAAAGACCCCTTCTGCACATCCGGAGAGCAAGGCATCTTAGGTATCTTAGGAGGAGGCAGGTTGTTTTTGTTTTTGTTTTTTCCCTATCAATTTCAGTGGTTTTGGACTGTCACCTCATTAACCACACCCCTCCCCTTAAACCTGCAGGGGGTGGGTTTGTTTCTACTGTGCTCTGAACCCGAGTCTTAGACAACATCCCAGTCCACACCATCACTGAGTGCAGAGAGTGAGGTTCTGGGTGCCAAGTCTTACAGGCTCCCATGGCTTCCCCTGGACTCAGCTGCAGAGGGGCCAGATAGTGGCAGGGGCTGCACTCTGCCTACAGAGACAACAGCAGCTCCCATTGTCCTTTGTGACTTGCCTTTCTGGAACCCCGACATCCTAAGCCCTTTTTAGATATTCTGCACGTTTCTTTTCTCCCCAAACCAAGCCTGTCTGAGACACTGCCGGAGACCACGCCCAACGCTGGCAGCTGGTGCCTAAAATGAGCTGCAGCAGGTCTGTCTTCTAGGTTCTCTGATGACAGGCAGCGCAGAGGGATTCTGCACATGGTAGCACACAGTGGCAGCCCTGGTCGCACCAGCCCCTGACCTGATTGATCCAAAAATCTTGCAGCTGAAATGAGCAATTTTTAGTTGTCAAGGACAATGCGTGTTCAGCAAATGGCCTTTACAAATGGTTACAAACAGAAGGTACATGCTTACGAATGTTGCTATCTGCGTGGACATGATTGAGTGTGTGTCACCCATGCAGTACAGCCACAGTGGGGTATTGTCCCAGGGTGTGACACCAATGAGATTCAGAAGTGTCCACCTCCTCACCATAGAGGTCTCAGAACTGGACTGAGGTTTCACTCCTTCCTGGCATACACTAAGTATACAATAATCCTAAAGGACTGCTTTGGGGAGAGTAAATCCTGCCCAGTGGAAACAGTGACAAGAACCCGTCATGATGTTTGGTGGAGTCCCCTGTGTCTTCCTGAGAAATGGTTTGCCGGTATAATTTCTGAAGGTAAAAGGGATAAAACCAAACCAAAGCGAAACAAAACAAAAAAACAACAACAACCCAAAAACCTGATTCAACTAAGCAAGCTCTGGAGACAAACCGGGTTGTCAATCAGAGACACAAAACAGCAGAATCCAGGCACTGGGATGGCAGGGACATGACAAGACAAATCTTTAAAGGCTCTATCAATATCATTAATATTTATGACCTGTCCCGTAGACACAGCTACTGAGCTGCATATGCCTCAAGGACTTCTGCTCTGGAACTGCTCAGCTTTGTTGGGTGGTGGGTCTTGAACGATTATATTCAGGGTCACATCCCCATCTCTTACCCCCTGAAAGGCAGCAAAACAGTCAGGAAACTGTGTTTTGAGACAATGATTTTCTTGAGAAACAAACAAACAAACAAAAAAAGTTGTTGTTGACAGGTTAGCTTGGTTGTTGATTACAGCTTGAGCTGTGAATAGGAAAATTTTCTGTGAGTGATTGGTCTCTCAGGCCTGATAGTCCTGCTGAGAAGCGGCTCAGGGCAGTTCACCATCAAATGGCTTTGCCAGATCCTGTCGTGGTCCGGAAGGCACGTGGAGATGCGTGTTGGGGGGCTGGCGAGGGGGCTCAGTTAGTACAACGTTTGCTGTGCAAGCAAGAGGACCTGGGTTCAGAAAGGAGTGGGAGTAGATAGCCATCTGTGCCACATGTGGCAATACACACCCCCACAATCGCACAGAGGAGGTGTGTGTGGGGGGATCTTTGGAGCTCACTGGCCAGATAGCCTAGCAGAATCTGTGAGCCCCAGGTTTAGTGAGAGACTCTCTCTTGAAAAATAAAGCACAGAGCAACAAGGGAAGACACTAGACAAAGTGTCAGGTCTTTACATGCACACACATGCACCAGCACACTGCACATATATATGTACGCACGCACCCCTAGCCTCAGTTCAAATGAGACCTTGCCCTTTCCTTAAGCTGTGTGCCCTTCAGTAAGATTTGCCTCATTATCCTGTCTATGGAAAGGGTTGTATAGATCCCTCTGGTGCCTTAAGATGGGGGTAGAAGGAAACCATACATGCTCGGTGGTCACCACATACATCTCCAGTTGGCATCCAAAGTAGTTTATTTAATTAAAAATATTATGCACGTGGACCTTTTGCCTGCATGTATGTGCACCACTTGTGTGCCCGATGCTTGAAGAGACCAGAAGAGGGCATCAAATCCCTAGAAACTGGAGTTACAGGTAATCGTGAGCTACCCTGTGGTTGCCTGGGAATTGAACTCAGGTCCTCTGGAAGAGCAGGCAGTGCTCTTAACCGCTGAGCCATCTCTCCAATCCCTTCCTCTGAGCACTTAAGCGAGGAGCTTAAATTGAAAGTATCTGATAACAGGTGGTGTGGCCACTGACCAACTGGAAGACACACAGCTTGTAGAGTTACTGAATCTTCCCTCAGCTCAGGGCACATGTCAGCCCCGGAGGGATCAGCAAGGAGATGCTCCAAGGTGTAGTGTTTGCCTCACTCATTGAAGAGCTCAGCAAACTACTTTCTTTCTTTTTTTTTTTTTTTTGAAGTATGCCAAGCTGTGACGCGGAATTTAGCAAACTACTTTCTAAAGGCTTTAATTCCACAAATGTTCAGGCTGATTTTTGCCCCCCCCCCTCCCGTTTGGATTTTACTCTTTTCTTTCCCCTAAGGATAGACTCACAGGCGACAGCTCCTGGAGTGCCCAGCAGGTGGCGCTAGCAGATCAAGTTGTATCCACAGGTGTCTGCCCTGCTCCAGTCTCTCACCCAAAGATCTCTCCAGTGACCCAGTTCCCCAGGAGTCTTTCCAGGGATCCAGGTCCCCAACCAACAGCAGAGGAAGGCTTTGTCCTCCTCACCAGGGCTCAGCACATTCCTGGATACCAGCGCCTGGCTGTTTAGATAACTGTTTCTTCCTTGGCCAACATCCTGTCCTGTCCTGTGCAACTGCTCCCTGCCCCAAGCCTTTGTTGTTCTTATTTCAAACAACGTGTGCTTGTAATTAAAAAAAAAAAAAAAAAAAAGCAAACAGCATAGGGAACAACCCAAGCCACAGCATGTCCCATGTGACACCCAGTCTATTTAGGACGAACACTACTGATGTAGTTTTGGTCCACGCCATGCAGGAAGATGGCTGCTTGAGGGATGGCGAGTGAACACTTGGGGAAAGAGTCGAGTGTGAAATGTCTAACCTCCTCCCCCTGCTCATGTGCCTATACAAATACAAAACCAACAAACAAGTAAAATTATTACACACAAGCAACGTTAGGCCAAAAAAAATCTTTGCCATGATAAAGTGGGGGGAGAAAGTTTATGGTTAGAAGCAAATCAATGACTGGGACCAGTATTGTAATTTTAGTATTATCAACAGGGTTAGGGCGATTATGGCTATTTCCACTCTAGCTGACACTTCAGCTGCCAATCTCTAGATGTTCTCACCTTTAAACATTTCTTATACATTACACAGGGTATCTTGATTGTGACCACCATTACTTCCCCCTCCAGCGTTCCCTGGGACCCCTGCCACATCTTACCCTGTGCTTTACGTCTTCCTTATTTACTTATAACCCACCAAGTCCATTCCTTCCAGCCTCTTGGTAGTGTTTACCCTTAGCTTAGAAAATGACATCCAACATATTAACCACTAGCTACCTGCGATGGCTCCAATTAAAATTAATACAGAACAAAAAGAAATATTCAGTCCCTGGTTTGCACTGGGCACACCTGAGGTGCTTAGTGGACACATGGGACTGGTGTTGCTGTCCTCAGGGCAGATCCAGAGCTTTCCACCAGTGAAGAGAGCTCAGCTAGGCAGAATTCTGACCGTGGGGGTGAATTGCACCCTTTATCTCTCTCATCCCACTTCATTCTGCTTAGATAATTTATTGGTTTCATAGATAACTAATAAAATATTGAAGTGACTATTATATAATTTATGTATGTGTGTTTACACTGTCTGGTTTGATTACACTCACGCTCTTTGGTAGAGCTCTGAGATTAATGCATTATTCAGTGTATTAGTTACTTTTCTCCTCACTGTAACAAAATACCTGACAAAAGCAATTTAAGGAAGGAAGGGTTTATTCTGGCTCACTGTTTGAGGGCACAGTCCACCACAGTAGGGAAGGCAAGGTGGCAGGAATGTCAGGCGGATGGTCACATGGCATCTATGAGTGAGGAGCTCAGCTCAATTTCCCCTTTGTTGTCCATCCAGGACCTCAGCCTAGGGGATGGTGCCGCCCACATTCAGAAACGTTGCCGCCCACATTCAGAAACGTTGCCGCCCACATTCAGAAACGTTCTTTCCATGTCAGTTAACCCAGTCTGGAAATTCTCATAGACATGCCAAGCGGCTTGTTTCCATGGCAATTCTACATCAAGCCCAGTTGACAGTTGATCTTAACCATCCATCGCAACCTGCGTCAGCATCAGGTTCCCCCTGTCTTTGCCATAACTGCCATATTGCTATTCCAGCAGGACCTGGCCTCTGGCCACCAACTTCCTTTCCTTCGAGACCTCTCTTCTTCCTCCTTCCTTTACTCTCACTTTCATGAGATATTGGGGAGGAGAATCAGGTGCTCTGCCCACCAGTGTGGAACCTTAAAAACTTGACAGGCTGTGAAGGGCTGTCAATCTCCAGGGCTCTACCCAGACCTTCCCTCCCACACTGTGACCTGGGGTCTGTGTGCATCAGTGGGGTGGGGCCATCAATGAGTGGAGGGGCCTTTTTTTCCTGGCATCAGGGATGAGACCAAAGTTCTCTGCCCAGAGATGGAAGGAACAAGATTCTACTTTTCTAAAGTTTTTTCTTTAACAGGGGAGGAAGGGTTTCTATTCCAGTGCTGAAGACAGCCTGAAACTCTGGCCAGCATCCTTGGGTGGAGTGATGAGGCTCTGTGTCTCAGAATAGAGCTGGAGATGCTGCTGGATTCTTTCATGAGACAGAAAAGGAGCCAGAACATTTAGAAAAGGCTGAGAAAGGCACCTCCCTCCCCACCATGAATTCACTACGAGTTTGTCTATCTTTTCCATTTCATTGGGAGCCACTGTGACTGGAGAAAACATTGCTTTGGCTGGTGACAGATACAAGGTCCCATCCTTCCTACAAAGGAAGCTGTGAGTGGAGAGATGGACTATAGGTGGGCTTTCATTCTCCCTCACTTACAGCGACTACCCAGGAACAAAAAGTCCATAGGGACACACAGTACAGTCTACTTGTCTGATTGAGGGCTGTGTTTTCACCTTGGGATTTTTACATCTATACCAGTCTTTCTTGTAAGTGCTCCTGGGGCTTGTTTGGCGGGGGGGGGGGGGGTTCCCACTTGGAAGGCAGCATGGTAAAGCCAAGATGGCTTACCAAGGTAGGGCTTATGTCTGGAAATGATAGGGATGAGCTGTTTCCACACACTGAGCGCCAGTGGAACCGGATGCTACTGTGCCTCTGACCTACTGAGGATGAAGGATATAGGTACCCAGGTCCATCTTCTGTAGGATGTTGCTGAGTCAGCAAGATGACAACAGACATGGCATGGTGTGGGTACCAATCAGAGCAAAGCAGCAGACATTGGTGTGCAGAGGCGTTGTCTCCAAGGGCTGAGGCTGTCAGTCCCTCCAATGTATAGAGTCAGGAATATTCAGTGGGAATCCCAGTAAGCTGAGAGGTCCTGGGAGCTCTGCTGGTGAGCATCCTGTCTCTTAGAAACCTGCTGAGGATGGGACCATAGACAGAGGCTTGCAGAAGCCTGCAAGCCCCCAGCTGTGCTGTGAATGCATACTCATCCATGCCATTCAGTTGCACTGGACTCCTGTGGATGAGTGAAGACCGCGTGTCAGAGGAGAGAGGGTGTGGAAACAGGGGACTGTCCATCTCCCTCTGTGTCTGAAGTGGGTGCTGACACTCCCGAGCCCCACCCACTTTCCCCAGGGTTATCAGAGCCTCCAGATTTCAATTGCAAGATGGACTCGTTACGTTTTTAATTGTCTCAGGTTTAAAGAGATAACTTTCTTAGTTTCCAGCTGGCTTACCCTCCTCTAATACAGCTTACACAGTAAGACGGCAGCTTCCACTATCAGGTCCAAGTTCAAGTTCAGCACACTTGCTCCGTGATGCTGGTTATCCACTGAACGATGTGTCTCTTCTGCAGTGTGTGGAGGGTGCAGCGGTGTCTACTTTACACTGTGGAGCAAGGATTAAATAAGTTAATATGAATGAGTGCTGAAAATATCACTCAGTATACAGATGACTGTCTATCATCTATCAATTATCTATTTGTCTGTCTCTATCTGTCTGTCTGTCTGTCTGTCGGTCTATCTATCTATCTCTGTCATCTATCATCTATTCATCTATCTACCTACCTATTTTGTATCTATCAGTTATCTATCTGTCTATAGACACATGCATATGAGAGCTTACAACACTGCCTGGCATGTCATCTGTACTCAGTGAATGTTAGTTATTTTTCCTCACTACAGTTGTCTAATGTCAGCTTGTTACCAAATGATCATTTGTGAATACTTCTTCCCATGGGAAAAACTCTAGCCGCCATGGAAGACAGTATGGTGTGGCCTTCTAAGATGGCCACAAGCCTGGTCCCTGGATCCCATGATTAATTTTTTTTTTGGTAGCAAATGTTGAATCTCTTGGTGAGTTAAAGGTGTGTGCAGTTATCCTGCATCCTTTAACATCTAGTGTAAGAAATATAATTACCAAGAGAGATGGGTGTTGCATTCTCTCTTGGAGTATGTGTGTTTAAAAGATATTCAAGAATTGAGCAAGTCCCCATGAGAGTGCTACACCAGAAAATACTCCAGAAAGTCTATCAAATGCTCAAAACTCCAATACTTCCCAAGGTTCCAGGTAGCAGAAAGATAAATTAAAGTCCCACTCTGTCTTTGCTTCAAGTTGCTTTTCTGAGGATCTTGCAGGCCTTGTTATGGTCTGTGACCTTCCATTCCCTTGGTTGTGGAACCCTGCCTTGGATATCAACTGTAAGGAGAAAAGAGGGGCAGGGACAGAGAGGCTGGCTGAGCGCATCCCTGATGTTTCCATGTAACGCGGCAGAGAGGCTGGGGAGGTGGGAAGCTCTGTTGGCTTCTCCCTGGATGGAGAAGTCTCTGGGCCACTTGTCCTGGCCATTTTGAGCAGAGTGCCAGAGAGACAACAGATGAGAGTGTTCAAGGACAGTGGTCGGGAGCAGTTTGGATCTTGGGTTTGGTCAACCTGGCTTCAAAACCCCTGCTTTCCCAAGGTTTAGGCCTGTGCCTTAGGAAGGTCTCTGATTGTCTCTGAGTTCCACCATCTCCATACATGATACAATACAGCATTAACATAGTTCATCTTAACTTCTACCAGCCGTGTCTCAATGGAGAAAGCTCACAGACTGTATACAACTTCAGTGAAGGTGTGAAAATCCCCTGATGGAGGTGGGGGTGGGGGGTCATCCTCCAAGGGAAACTGAGATATGTGAAGGGGGACTTTCCCCAGCTAATTTATATTGTTTTTGCTTTGGTTCAGAAAATATATATTCATGGTTCCTGCCTCAGCAGGGGCTGAGCTGACCTAAGAACTCACTCACACCCCTTGAGTGGAGTGACAGCTTTCCCATGGTGGGGAATAACCATGGGGGGGGGTCGCCTGTGGACATGGCCATGACTGCTGCCAGGTAGTCACTGTGCTCAGGGACCCCACTGCTGAATGCCACCATCTCAGGCAGGTCACACAGCCCTTCATTAGTGGCAGACCAGTGAGTACTTCTTAAGTAATTAGCTGAGAGGAGGCAGCTATTTGGATAGGGGCCATGTGTGTCTCACCGGGGCTTCCTTCTTATTCCACTGCCGGCTGATTAAGCCTCGGTTCCTGGCTGAGTCTACGCCTCTGTCTGAGCTTCAGTTCAAAGGGCACCACAGCACTGAGAACCAGCCTCTCACGGAGCGAAACCTCTGTTAATTAACTCCGCCAGGCGCGTTTGGTTTTGGAAACTGACTCTCGGAAGGGTTGACAATGCTTTTTGGTGATTCCAGGGGTGAAGGGGTTCTAGGAGTCTGTGTCTGCAAACAGAGCTTTCTTCCATGCCACCCTTTGTCAGGAGAAGGTCCTACCATCTACTCAGTTGCTGGGGATAAAAATCTATAATTCATCCCCGGTGCTCCTCCATTTTCATCCATCATCATCCCCAGGCGGCTTGGTGACAACCTCCCCAACACAGCCATAATGGAACCACTGCAGCACCCCCACATAGACACCATTTGTTACCCAGATGACTGTCATGGCCTCCCATTGGCCTCCCTGCTCTGCTTTGCTCCTCTTCTGGTCCACTCTCCACATCCCAGCCAGGCCCTCTGTTTAATTCATTAAGTAGATGACAGGCACCCTTGATTGACAGTCTCCTCAAGCTTCCTCTTGTGTTTGGTGTCACACTCCAGTTGCCCACACACTCTGCATAGCTTTGCATGCATTCTCTTGTATGCACATCTTCCAGCCCTCCATCACTTCTCATTCCCACTCAGTTATACCCAAGGCTGGGCTAGTCAGACTTCTCATCATGACAAAATAACTTCATGTGGAAGAATTCATCTTGGCTTATGGTTTCAGAGGGTTAATTCCATTGTGCATTGTGCTCAGCTCTTTGGATTTGGTCCCCATGATGAGACAGAACATGGTGGCTGGAGTGTGTAGTAGAGGTTATCTACTTACGTCATGGCAAGTGGGTAGCAGAGAAAGACAGAGGAAGAGGCAAGGGCGGGGGGGGGGGCGGTGTCTGTGGATATGACTATGTCCACTATATATGGAATAAAACTGTCAAAGACTAAAATTAAATAAATAAAAAAACCCAACAACTCCCAAAGCAGCCATGTCTCCAGTGACCCGTTTCCTCCAGCTGGACCCCTTCTGTAAAGTTTCCAGAACCTCACAGAATACTGCTGGGGACCAAGCCTTCAGCATGTGAGTATGTAGGGACTTTTCAGAATCTAGTCATAGCCATCCTGGCCTCTCTGTTTCCCAGGAAGGGCCAATTTCACCCTCACCACAAGACCATGGCTCAGACTCACTGTGGCCTAAAAGGTAGCTCTTTCTGCTTATGCAGGTCACAGGCTGATGATTTCCCTCCTTGGAGCAGCCGTACAGTCTCCACCCACCTTCTGTGATGTCCAGCTTTGCTTTTACCTTCACAGAATTAGCATTCTTCAAAGCCACCTGGTCACACCGGAGCTAGGCAGAGGACCAGCTCTCCATGAGAGTTTGAGTATGGAGGGCATGGCCTTGCTCATCCTTATTCGCTTGAGAAGCAGACAGATTTAAGGCTCTGTGCCCTCCTGAATGGATGCTTCCCCATCATGCTTTCAGTAGGTCTGTAATCAATGGTGGTATTTCTCTGCTCCTCTCCATCATCTTTCTTTTGTTCCTGATCGACAGTCTATTACTTTATCGATCTCACGTCCTTAGCTACTTTTCCATTGCTGTGAAGAGACACCATGACCAAGCAACTTAAAAAAGAAAGTGTTTGATTTGGGAGTTTGTGTTTTTGAGGGCGAGTCCATACCATCATGGCAGGGAGCATGGCGGCAGGCAGGCAGTCATGGTGCTGGAGCTATATCATGATCCATAAGCACAAGGCTGAGAGAGAGCTAACCGGGAATGGTAGGGCCTTTGAAACCTCAAAGCCCACCCTTAGTGACACACCTCCTCCAACAAGGCCACACCCCCAATCCTTCCCAAACAGTTCCACCAACTAGAGACTAGACATTCAAATAAATATATGAGCCAATGGGGGCCATTCTCACCCAAACCATCATACTCACCAATCATCAAACATACCAACTTTGGCTTTTGTAAATTATTCTCTATTTTCCCCATATTTTATTGAATCCTGTTCTGGCATTTGTGGCTTTTCTTTGGTTTTCTTCTTTAGATTTAAGAGGCTTATATGTCCTTCTGTAAAATATGAAAATGAATGCTGATGTCGTTGCTTGGACCCAACTTTGTTCCCAGGTAGTTTGTGTTAGAATTTTCCTCTTGATCTAAAAAAAAAAAAAAAAAAAAAGATTTATTTTTATTTATGTGCATATGTGAATATGAGTCTAATGCCTACAGCAGCCAGAAGAAGGTGTCAGATAACCCTGGAACTTGAATTACAGGTGGTTGCGAACTTTCAGGGGTGGGTTTTGGGAACTGAATTTGGGTCCTCTGCGAGAGCAGTCAGTGCTCTTAACTGCTGAGCCATTCCCCAGGCCCTTCCCTGAATTCTTATGTTGTATTTTCATTTTGATTTAATTCACAGAACTTGATTTTTGCTTTCAGATTTTAAATTCTTTGTAAAAAAAATTGTTGAGTCGCTGGGCGGTGGTGGCGCACGCCTTTAATCCCAGCACTTGGGAGGCAGAGTCAGGCGGATCTTTGTGAGTTCGAGGCCAGCCTGGTCTACAAAGTGAGTCCAGGACAGCCAAGGATACACAGAGAGACCCTGTCTCGAAAAACCAAAAAAAAAAAAATTGTTGAGTCATGAATTAGAAAGAGTTTCATAACCACAGTCAACATCCCCTTCAAAGTAGACACAAGGCTGTGCTCGGGTAGTGACTCAGTATGCAAAGTGTTTGCTATTTAAGCCCAAGGAGTTTGGATCCCTTAAAACTCAGGTGAACACTAAGTGAGTGAGGTGACTCACCTATAATTTTGGTCTTGGAAGGCAGAGACAGGTAATACCTGGAGCAAAATTGCCTAGCAAGACCAGCCATACTGATGAGCTCTGGGTTGGATAGGGAGATCCTCCTGCCCCAGAGAATAAGGTAGAGGAGGCAGGATGATTCCTGCCACCAACCTCTGACCTCTATGTCCACGATCACACATGTGCGCGAGAGAGCACACGCATCTGTGCCCACATATGTACAAGTATACATATACACAAGTGCACATCGGGCTCACATGTAAAATTAGACAAAATGAAGTAACAATAACAAAGAAGTAGTAGTAGTCATGAGATGTAAGAAGCCGTTGACCACAAGAAACTGTCTAAGGGGAAAAAAAAATTTGCTCAAACAGACTTTGTTTTGAGTGATTGGTACCGAGTGATTTTTTTCCCCACTATGGAGATAGATAATCTACTTGTCCTAACACCAAGCAACATGTCAGACCAGCTATCAAACATTTATGGGGTTAATCCCTGGTGCTCCTGGGGCCTGGAGGTTCTCAGAGGGAGTTGGCCTCCCTGGCTGTGTTAACACACCACACTCGGAGGCTCAGTAGCCCACTGAGCCTCTTCCACACTGTGGACCCTTTGAAATGTTGGGAATTCAAGGCTTCATAAATGGGAGGAAGTTGTGCTTGCTCACTGTCTATTGTGGAGGAAGGAGGAAGGCAGGCAACCACTTCACTCAGACCATCTCCAGCCTCCTCTCCTCTAGGGCACTGGTTCTCAATCTGTGGGTCTCAACCCTTGAGGGAGTTTGAACAACCCTTTCACAGGGGTCACCCAAGACCATCATAAAACTCAGATATTTATATTACAATTCGTAACAGTTGCAAAGTTACAGTCATGGAGTAGCAAGGAAAATAATTTTGTGGTTGAGGGTCACTACAATGTGAGGAACACATTGAGGGTCACAGCATTAGGAAAGTTGAGAACCACTGTTCTAGGAGAACACAGAATAAAGCTTCTATGGCCTTTCAGGAATATTTCCCCTCTGGTTACTTTGATCTGCACTCTGCCTGGGATGACAACTTGATTTTCCTGTCATTCCTAATTGGCTGTGTGGTACTAAGGCATGTGGTTGAACTTCACTGTTTATAGTCTCCCTTGAAAACTAACATTGCGCTGAAATTAAAATTTGTCAACCAAGCTTCAGACTGATGGAAGAGAGAAGACAAGCACCATGAGGGGAAGCCTTGTTTACAAATTCTTGGTCCTTCTAGGATGTTTAAGGGGCACTGTGAACAACCTTCAGATCACTCTGAAAGCTCCAGCCACCCCTAGACCCAACCCTTTACACCTACCGCCTCCACCAGTGTGCAGTACCGGGATTCACCACTAGGGGAGCCTATGGGACCTGTGGGGATTGGTTAACTCACTGCCCAGAAAGTTCTACTGTCCAACTAACTGGTAGGTCACTTCCTATGCTAACTAGCAACAGACCAGCTCTAGCCAGTGTCACCCAGCACAGATCTGCACCATGCAATGGGCTACAGATACAACTCCATGAGGCCAGAGCCTCAGCCTGGGCAGGAGGGGGCCCTTCATATTTCCACCCTCTTTCAGCCCTGCAGGTGGGAGCTGGTTTTTCTATTGGGCATTCTAGAACATTCTTTCATGTTCCTTTAGTTATTATTTTAAATCCCATTTAGTAGTCACCCACCTTTTTTTTTCTAATAATTCTTCCTTTAATGCTCTTGAAAAAATACTTTTATACAGGGTGTCATGTAGCCTAGGGTGGCCTTAAATTCTCTATGTAGCTAAGGATGACCCTGAGCTCTTGATCCTCCTGCTTTACCTCCTGAGTGCTGATAGGCGTGCACCACTACATCTAGTTTGTTAAATTACTCTAAAGATTTACTTTATTTTTTTAAAAAACATTTTTTAAATTTATTTATTATGTATACAGTATTTGCTCTACATATGTGCCCGGGCAAATCTCAATGTAGATGGCTGTGAGCCACCATGAGGTTGCTGGGAATTGACCTCAGGACCTTGGGAAGAACAGCCAGTGCTCTTAACCTCTGAGCCACCTCTCCAGCCCAGATTTACTTTATTTTAGTGTGTTCTGGTATTTTGCTTAAATGTGTCTTTGCACCACGTGCAAGTAGTGCCCATGGAGGCCAGAAGAGGGCGACACATTCCACCTAGAACTGAAGTTACAGGTGTTTGCCAGCTGCCAAAGTGTGGGTGTTGGGAATTGAACCTGGACCCTCTGCAAGAGCAGTGTTCTTACTCCCTGAACCATCTCTCCAACCCCCTAAATTACCTTTTAAAATAAAATTTTAGTTAGCATACACAAAAATGGGTTCCAATGTGATATTTGTGTGTGTGTGTGTGTGTGTGTGTGTGTGTGTGTGTGTTGGTTTTGGTAACCACCCATAACTTCCTCCCCGCTCTTGCTACTCCCTCTCCTTCCCATGAATAGTCCTCCTTCCTGCTTTCATGCTACATATATCCCATCAGTCTCTCTTGCTCCTCCTCCTCCTAGCCTCCCCACCCCCATAGTCTTCTTTTTGCATTAGTGTCCTACAAGGAAGTCATTCCTATCTTAAAAACTTCCCTTGAAGTTGCAGGTGCACCTGTCTCCTGACCAGATGGGGCCGTTACCACACGCCGAGGCTTGTGTTAGTGTTTGTAGGATGCTGCTTTCTAGCAGCATGTTTCTCTCACAACCAATTCATTCCCAGGAGACTTGGTGGATGGAACAGTGTTCTTGCAGCTGGCTGCAGTACTAAAGGCAACGTTTTGCCTCTCCCTAAAGTTCTTGTTAACTGTCTTGTTCTTTAGAGCTGAGTATCTCTGGGTGGGAGGAGAGGTAGTTGAAGTGTGTGTGCTCTTGGGTCTCATCCTCAGATTTGGAGTCATCCTGATGTAAATAATTAAGAAAGCAGTCTTTTTGTGTATACCCCTCCCCCCATGAGATCAGCAGTGCAACAGTGTCAGGGCCTTTAACTTCATCCTCACTCCCAGTAGCCCTGAGAAGCCTCTTGCAGGGATATTAGGTGTTTGTGGGGACAGACATCAAACACAAACCTCTTGTCCCCTCCCCCCCAGACCCTAAGGCTTTTCTTGCACACAGTAATGTCTTTTTTTTTCCCTGTTTCTTTTGTATAGGTGATGAGGAAATAGAGTCAGGAAGATTATTATTTTTTTCCAAAACATCTTTCTTGTTCTAGAAGGGCTGTTATACATAGCCTCTCAAAAAATAGAAAATAAAAATAATCTTTCCTCCTACCGCCAAGAGACAAGTTTTGACACGTCTATTTCTGAGCCTTTCTATGCATCTGGCTTGTTTTGAACAAGATGAGGGTTGTAGATTGCCTTTTAACCTATACATTCGCTCTCTCTCTGTCTCTCTATCTCTTTGTGTCTGTCTGTCTCTCTGTGTCTTTCTCTGTTTCTCTCTCTTTCTTGGAGATTGAACTCACCAATGCTGGCAGAGTGCCCACCATTGTGCGGTGCATTCAGATAATTTTTCAGGTTATATTTTGAACCGAGACCCACTAAGTTGTATTGGCTAGCTTCAACTTTGCCAGGTAGCCCAGGAAGCCCTTGACCTTGGGGTTTATATATATACATATATATGCTATATAATAAAAGCATATAGAGGTATCTAATAACACTATATATATCCTGACACTGCTGGCTTAGAGCTCCTGTGAAAACATAGGACAGATCTGTATCCCACAGAACTACAGATGACTAAGTGAACCAGGCTACATTCTCCCCTGGGATTTGCGAAAGTGAGTTGGTTATGGAAATCCATTGGCTGCCATGAGTAACCAGAGTAACCAGAGTCTTTCCCTGCAGAAATGGACAGAGGGCGGCGTGGGCTCTGACAGTAGGTGAGGGAAAGGGTGGCTCTTCCTCTACCCTTGCTCCAGTCCTGGTGGTAGTGAAGCTGGAATTCAGACCAAGCTGTGCCTTCTCTCCTGAGTAGACTTGTGTGTTGTAGTCCATTGATAGAAAACTAAAAGCCACTCATCAGAGGATACCTGTCCTCCCCTGCCCCTCACCATGCCCTCCTCTCCGGCAGAGGTCTTCCCATACTCAGCTCACCTCCCCCAGATGTTGACATCTCATTTCTCTGCAGGTTTTTGTTTTTTGTTTTGGATAATGGTTCAATCTCAGAGTAGACACAAACTTCTTCCTCAGCAGCCTTGTCATATGCTTGGCTGCAGTTCCACTTTTGGTGTCAGAATCTGAGCATACAGAGACATTCTGAATTGTAGGTCCATTGTCCTATTTCTCTTTTATTATTTTATTTTATTATATCTTGCCCCAAACATCTCCCAACATCTCTCCCCTTTAGTCCAATAAAAGTCTCTGTTTCTTATAACAATAAATGCAATATAAAACAATAAGAACAATTAGGAAACAATTATGAGAACTATAAGGTATGACATACACTCCCAATGTCCAGTCCATATGTATTTGGCAACTAATAAGGATATTCTATTATCTATCTATCTGTCTGTCTATTTTCTATCTATCTTGATGAGTTTAAAGTTCTATAATCAACTCAGTTTCCATCCTAACTTGCATTACCAACTTAAAAACATCTTCTTAGACCTAAAACATCCATTTAATTCCTTAACAACCTAAAACTTAACTGTGAGACTGTAGCTATCTAGTCTTCAACCACATCAGAGATCTGAGAAGGATATTTATATCTGGATAAACAGGAAGTGCAGAATGAGCAGCTTCCAAAACTAAGAAATGACAGACAACTGGCTGCCTGGACAGTCCCCAGTTTCTCTCTATTACATTGGAGCATCTATCTTCAGCCTTTTGGCTCAGTATCTCTGACAGACATTAATTGTAAAGCAGGAATTATGAAGGACTTGCCTACCCTGTCTTGGCAGAGCTAGGCTGTCCTGACTGTTTCTTATGTCAATGTGACACAAACTAGTGTGATCTGAGAGGAGGGAGCCTCCTTTAATAAAGTGCCTCTGTAATATTGATCTGTAGGCAAACCTGTAGGGCATTTTCTTAATCACTGATTGATGTGGAAGGGCTGAGCACACTGGTGGTCCTGGGTGCTATAAGAAAGCAGGCTGAGTAATCCACGGGGAGCAAGCGAGAAAGCAGCACCCCTCCATGGCCTCTGCATCAGCTCCTGCATTCAGGTTCATGCTTAGTTTGAGACAAGCAATGATGGGAGATTCCCCATGTGTGAGTTCTCTAGAGGGTATGTATGCTTCTATCTAGCCTGGCCACGGCAGGGTCAGGCTGTGTTCCTGCTGAGTGACTTTTTAGCCTAGCAGGGGCTTGAATGCACACAGGGGTGCTGTGTAAGGTTGTGCTGTGGGCGGTGCCAATAACATCCTTGACATTGATTTCAGGATTCTCTAGGCCAGCTGTACTACAAAAAAAAAAAAAAAAGAGCCTTGCTCTTCTAAAAACATAACAGCCAATTTCCCAGGGCTGGAAGAGGCATTATTTTAAAATTTGCACAGGGCTCTTCATGAACCAATGGCAGCATTCCTACACTGAATGCCCATTAGAGAACTCACTATTTCCCTTAACTGTCGAGGAGTCATTCAACAATATTTAACAAATGTTGGCCAAGTAACTATTAGGCACCAGGTCAGGCAAGGCCCAGCAGGATTCAACTACAAGAGAAAGCTGTGTGCATGTTTGATAGAGGTGCACCTTTAATAGTTATTTACTTATTTATTTGTCCCCAGCCCTTCTTTATTTTGAGACAGGATATCACTAAGTTGCCAAGGCTGGTTTTGGTCTCACTGTGTAATTTAGGTAGTGGTCAAACTTGTGATCCTCCTGCTTCAGCCTCCTGAATAGTGTCCTGACAGGCTTGTGCCTTCAGGCCTGGCCTCTTCCTTCCTTCCTTCCTTCCTTCCTTCCTTCCTTCCTTCCTTTCTTCCTTTCTGTCTCCTCCTCCTTCTTTTGTCTCGCTGTGTACCCCTGGCTGACTGGGAACTTGCGTATAGACCAGATTGGCTTTGAACTTACAGAGATTTGGCTGCCTTTACCTCCCAAAAAAAGGTGTGCGACACCATGCCTGGCTTGGCAATTAATTTTTTTTTTCGATCCACGACCGGCTGGATCCAGATCTATGGATATAGAAACCATAGAAACAATGAACTAACCTTGCTCACCATTCAGGTGCCCTTGTCCTTACCCAGGTGCCTGAACCTGCTAAAAAGCATTCAGCTGTTGCAATCTAAAGAAAGGATCTTCTTTTGTATGCAAATTACATTCCCAGTAAGGCTGATAGGAAAATATGCAATGTGACATTTTGGTTGGAGCCCACAGGCTGACAAAATGGGTCTGGGTTAAACCTTTTTTACTTGTGAATCCTTTGGCCCAGGAAACCTTTATGTGACACTCCAGTTATATATAGGTCTATAAGAGAGGCATACAACTCAAACATTTACTGATGAAAAATAAACATTAAAGAAACTTATCTTAAAACAATTCTTTGGTATGGATATAACTCTACAATTTATTAAAGATGAAGGCAAATTTGCATACGTGTGAGATGGATGCAATTTTTTTTCAATAAAAGAATTAAGGCTTGGGGAGATGGCTCATGGGTAAAGGGTTTGATGTTCAAGCAAGAGGACTTGTCTTTTCACCCCCAGCACCCACATAAAAGCTAGATGTGGTGGGGTGTCCTTGTGATCACAGCACTGAGGATGTGGAGACAGGAGGATATCTAGAGCTCACAGGCCAGCTGGTCACACTGAATTAGTGAACTCTAGGTTCAATGAAGAGGCCTGTTGCAAACAGTACATAACAGAGGAACACAAAAACATAGGCCTCTGGCTTCTGCACACATGCTCATGTGTACTTGTCAGCCAGCAGCATGCGCGCGCGCACACACACACACACACACACAGAGAGAGAGAGAGAGAGAGAGAGAGAGAGAGAGAGAGAGAGAATGAAAGAATGAAATCTTGGCTGAGTATTTGATTCTGAAGCATAAAGAGCATCTTCAGTGCTTTTCAGAGTTGGTCAATATTTTGATTTTATAATTGCTAGTGTTGAAGACACACCTCATGGAAATGCTCAGTGCACAGTGTTAAAAGTCCTTTTAGAAATTGTCCCGATTCTAAGCCAAAACTCACTTAGTATCTTAAAAAAAAATAATCTGAGTCAGTAACTTAAAAACAACAGTTTTTGAAATCACACATCCTAGCATAGTCCAGTCCAGTGATGAGCTAACTCTGTGGTTAAAGACAGTGGGAGGGAAATATTAAAAGCCTTTGTTCTCTGTCATCAAACTGTTTGTTTCTACAAGAACAGAAAACTTTGGATGTGCCGTGAAAACCCTGCCAGTTGTAGCATAGAACATTCTGGAATGTTAGCTGAGGTCTTCAGGCAGCAGTTGTTGGTGTTAATGTAATGTGTGCACACGTGTGTGTTCAGAACCAAGGCTTCAGTGAAATGTCAAGACACAACGCGGGCGAGCCCTGCCAGCTAGAGACACCTCTGTTTACTATCAATTTAATTTTGAATTAATTGTTGACCTATTCAGAAAACTTTTATTTTCATGTTTATTTCTTCCACCCCCCTTCAGTTACATGACCCCCTGTATTGGCCAGGAACCATACTGTAAAACTCCATGAACAAGGCTGTCCATGGTCATGAAACAATTTTCAAGAGTCTATAATTATTGAGAAGCCATCCTTCTGTCCTAGAAAATGGACACAAACCCAAAAACAAGCCACCCATTCCATCCTCCAGGGATATATGTGTAGGGATGATATCCGCCCAGGTGAAGGGTGGGAGGCCAGATGCAGCCTCTCTCACTGGCTGCCAAGCAGAGTGATGATTTTGAAGGCAGAAGGTAAGACACTGGCTCCTCTGATGCTTGTTTCATTCAAAAGAAGAATGAATGCCAGTGAGTGGGTGGTTAAAATTGACAGGGGAGCCACCGGGAAGAGAAGCTGTCACCAGACTTTGGAAGTTGGGAGCTTTTGCAGACACAATGGGCGGGCGCAGTACAGCGGATGTGTGCTGTCAGAATACAGCTGTATCCTTGCCAAATCGGAAGACTGAGTCTAATGTGTGTTTTATTCATTAGAGAAATCCCACTGTGGGCACCAGTTCAGAAACTTCATTTAAGTTGGTGTTCCTGTCATGTCGGTGGTCGCTGTTGCCCCACAGTGTCTCCATTCCTTATCCTGCCATTCTTTAGCTTGTGTCCCATTTCAGGTGCTAACATCCCATCGGCCCTAAATTCTTTTATTGTTCAGACCTAAGCTTTGCAGGGTATGTGGCTAGTACTTAGCATTTTCTCAGTGTTTTAGGAATCAAAAACACGCAGCTAATTGGAGGTCCTGCCTGGTGATGGCATCTGCTGGCCTTGCTTCAGTGGTTTTATGGCACCCGGGGCCAAGTTTTCAGGACTCTCTGGGACTTTTCTTTATATGCATTGCCTCGTAATCACAGACAGGCTGTTGTGTCTAGATGTACATCTCTTTTCCTGGATGGAAGAAAGCTAAAAAGATAAGGGCCTTCTCTTTATCAAGAGTTGACTTGAGACTGAATAGATAGTTCAGTGGTTAGGAGTGCTTGCTGCTCTTACAGAGGACCAAATTTTGGTTCCCAGCACCCACATTGAGCAGATCACAACCTCCTGTTATTCCAGCTCACAGGAATCTGCCACCCTCTTCTGACCTATTTGGGCACTACATGCATATGGTGTGCATATCCGCACACAGACATACATATATACACATAATAAAATAAATCTTAAGAGTTGATTTAAATACACTTATATACACTAGCTTTTTAGAACAGTGCCTTGGACATAGTTTATTTTTCCATAGACACACATATAATTGTTCTTTAGCCTCAGACATTTATCTTTATGTACACACATAGGTACCCGTGTTTACATTCATGTATTACATCCTCCTACCTCTTCATGTCATGGATGTGTGGACACTGGTTTACTCTGCCCTTCTATCTGTGTGATTGGGTGGTCAGTATTGTCCTTTCTGTCACCCAGGCAGGGGCCAGAAATTCATACATGTATATAATATGATTTACAATTTCATTAACTCCATCCCCTCTCCTCCAATCCACCCCATCCTTTCTCTACTTTCTCTCCCCATACTTCATGTGCTCCCCCTTTAAAACCACTGAGCCCCCTTAGTGTTTCCTCTGTGTGCATGGGTGTGGTACCATCTGCTGGAACATGGGCAACCTCTCAGGGTGCTGCGTCCCTGAAGGAAACTAACTCCTCTTCCCTAGTGGTCAGAAACTGCTCCTCTGCTAGCAGTGAGTTGTCAAGAGTCTCTCATCATCCATCTTGGGATTTTGTGTGGCTTGATCTTGCACAGGTCCCAAGCATGCTGTCACAGCCACTAAGTTCATCTGCGCCATGGGAGAACACCAGTTCACTGCTCTCACCCAGCGCCTCTGGCTCTTACAGTTTTGACGTCTCCTGCTCCATAATGATCCCTGATCCTTAAAGGGAGGGAGCATTATATAGACGTTTCACTGTGGCTGAGCAACTCTTCAGTCATGTATTCTCTGCTCATGGACCAGTTTTGGGTTTCTGTGTTACTTACTCTCTGTCTACTACAAGAAGTATCTCCTCTGCTGAGGGTGGAGAGATTCATTAATCTGTGGGTATAAGGATAAGAGCGTAGGGACCTGTTTAATACTATGTCCGTTTAGTAGAATAATAGTAGTAGGTTCTCCCTGCAGCCCTGGCTTCTTGGCTCTGCTAATGGTACCAGGCATGAATTCAATCTCATGGAACAGACCTTAAGTCTAATCTCACAGGCTTCCTATAAGAAGTCCTGGGTCTGAAGGAAAAACCCAGAGCATTTAACTTGAGGCAAATTAGATGTTCAATACCCTCAGTCCAATTTATACTTTTATAGAGTTTTCTATCTCTTTCCAGGAGAGTCTGGTTTAGGGAAAACCAGGATAGGAATGCTGGGAATCAAAGCTTCAGGATTCCTATGACCTCATGGCTGACTGGGTTTCTTAGACTTTTATGGCAAAGAAATGGTAGCAGCACGGACCAAATGGCAAAGAATGCAGATCTTAGTCTCCGATGACACAAAAGGCTGTAAAACATAATAAAGTGCTTACAAGAGTGGTGCTTAGGAGAGCCAGCACTCCAGAGATGCAGAGAACATCAGCACGAGGCGACACTGGGGTTAGCTTCCAGACATTAGAAATCAAGGAGTCTAATCAGATGGCCCATTAGTCAAGCTGTGGATGCATCCACCCATCTGCTCACCAACTCTCTCTCCAGCATCTACTTGTTCTGAGGCAAAGGTAAAAGGACTCCAACAGGTAAGTTACCTGTCTCACTTACCTCTCCTACAGGAGGACCCATAGGAATGAAAATACTATTAACTTCAGAAAATAATGTGTGATTGAGAAGGGGAAAAACATCAGGGTCACATGATGGAAAGTGTCAAGAATATGGGGAGAGCTGATCCTGCTTTTACATTCATCTGTTAATTTGTTTGTTTGTTTTTTGGAGGTTGTCATGAATGCCACAGTGTACCTGTGGAGGTCTCCCTTTATATCATGTGGGTCTGGGGATTGAACCCAGGTTATCAGGCTTGACAGGAAGCCCCTTTACTGCCTGAGCCATCTCACTGGCCCTCAATCATATTTATAATGATAAGGTTATGTCTTTGAGAAAATATGTCCCTTACCCAAATCCACTTGCTTGGGAAAGACTCAGGATTTCAGATTAAGAATGATCCAGGGTCTTTCTTTAGTAATTTATTTTATCTCTCCAACAATGCATAATGCAGGAGCAGAATTTGAGTAGAAAGCATACCCAGCCTTTCATTAAAACAAGTAATAATGAATATGTCCCCATAGCAATATTTATTCAGAAGATAGATGATGTAAGCCCTTGCCCCAGGGAATATTTTATAACCAGATCCGTGACCTTGAGCATGCAGGATGCCCTCGGAGTCTCAGCATCTTCCCCTGGGTGATGGGAACAGCCATTCCTTCCCTGCCTGACTCCCAGGGTTGCCGTGAAGCTGTTGACAAGTGGGTGACAGGAAATGGTGTGGTTTCACTGTGCAAACGAAATCACAGTTCCATCCAGCGGAGGGCGAGGAGAGCAGTGCTGGCAGGTGTAATTAGGGGAGAAAATTATTACCATCCATTTTGCAAACAGATGTGGTGGCCCTGGGGTTCTGTTATGGCTGGGAGCCGCGGGTTTATCTATAATTGAGACTGACATCTTGTGTTAGGCAATAACAAAATGCCACAGGCAAAGGGGCATAAACAACGGGGTCTTAGTCCTCACCTTTCTGAAAGGTTGAGAAGCCCAAGATCAAGGTGCTGGTGAGATGTGTTTCTTCCTGATGGTTCTTTCCTCAGCTGGTGGATGATGTCACAAGGTGCCCACCAGCCTTTCTGTACATCTCTGTTCTGAGGGTGGCTCCCTCTATAAGGCACATCTGCCCTTTTGACACCACAAAGTGGCATTGTTATTTACAAAGTTCAACTCTCGAGAACTGCACAGTGGGGGCTGGAGAGATGGCTCAGTGGTTAAGAGCACTGGCTGCTTTTCCAGAGGACCCAGGTTCAATTCTCAGTGACCCATATGGAAGCTCACAACCTGTCTGTAACTACACCTCCAGGGTATCAGACACACTCACACCAATGCACATAAAATAAAATTTTAAAAATTGTTATATAAAAAAGCACTGCACAGTTGAGTTACAGAAGAAAAAGCTCTCTCTCATGTTTTAAGTGACTTAGTATTTTATGCTGGGTGGCATTCATAACTCTCCTGGGGTACATGTGACCAGTGGGCAGCAGGGTTAGACATGCCTGCTGGTGTGTTTTCCTTTCCAGGGCCCGACCTTATGATCTTGTTTAACCTTAATGTCTTAGAGGCCCCAGCTACAAAAACAGTTGCATTAGGGAACTTGGAACTTCTCCCTCTGAGCTTGGGGAGCAGGGCGTGTCCCACATACTCTTGTGACATTTCCACTGTACCCAGGCAATAACTGAATTTGGCCCAGTTCCTTTTTAAAAGTTGTTTCCAAGCCTGAGGGAGGCAGGTTGCCCAAGGGGTCCTTCAGCCTGACCTCCAGGCCCAGGTTTATGGACTATAAGCCACAGCATAATCACAACCCCATGACTCAAGCGTTAAGTCTTACATATCCATTGGGGTAGCTTGTTCCCCTGGGAAGGATCCAGTGGCAAGGAGGAGTCTTGTCCGTCACAGGAAAGCCAGATCCCATTGGACCAGCTAGAGTCATGTGCAGGATTTTGAGCCAATTAGAGGAGCCAGAGGAATGCCAAGTGCTGATTGGTTGTTGGATGTCAGGGGCTTCCCTACTGTCAATCAATTCCCTACCTAGGCAAGACCTCCGCAATTAAGAAGCAGCTGTTGCCCATCTTCCTCTGGAAGCCAGTGCCGGTCTCTAGAAAAGCATGCTCCGCCATGACGTTAGGGACAGCTGAATCAGCATGGCCTCCCTTGTTCCCGAAGTGGACAGCCATTGCTTGTCTGGGTCAATTCTTTGGAAACAAAAAGAAAAACCTCTAGTCTTTTGGGGTGTCTATGGGCACTAGAATGTTGCAGATCTCACTTACAGGAAGGAGTCACCATCGCCGAGGAATTATTAATTGCTTTGGAAGCTGACTTTATTAAGGAAAGGTAAACATATACGTTAATTACCCCAAAGCAGTGATGGGGTTATTTATTTATTTTTACCTAATTTATTTGTATTTTTGAGACAGAGTCTCCTTATGGCCTTGAAGCCTAGATCCTCCCACCACTGGACTCCTGAGTATTGGTAATGGCTGGACCACCAGTTTATTCCCTTCTCTCTTTTTTCCTCAGTTTAATCTTAGGACTTTGTACATGCCAGGCAGGTGTCCAAATACCTCCCCAACCTTTTAGTTTTTAAAATAATGCTTAAAATGGAGCTTTTTTTGTAAATATAGAAGAGAGCCAAAATAATTTTTTTAACATAAAGGTAAATGCTTTCTATTATGTGCCTTATTTTATATTCTCTTGAAAAATGAGCCCTTCTAGAGGGATGGCTCAGTGACTTAAAGCAGTTACTTCTCTTTCAGAGGACCTGAGTTTGATTCCCACCACCCATGCTGGGCAGCTGATAACTGCCTGTAACTCCAGCCACCAGAGGGAGCCAGCCTCTCAGGGCACTGTGCATTTGTACCTATGTGTGAATGCCCACACACAGACACATAATTAAAAATAAAGCAAATCTTTAAGAATATCAAAATAAGACCTGACAAAGAGGGTACTATGATGGAGATGTAACTTGAAGTAATAAATTAACATTAAAAAAACCAAACAGAAATAAGACTTAATTTTTAAAAGATTTATTCAGTTTCTAAACCGCCAGTACCTGTGGGTATGGAAATTTTACTCTAAAATGGAACCTCTACGTAGTCATCAAATACTTTGAGAGAGTCCCTCTGGGACCTATAATGGTGTCTAAAGCCACCAACCTCTGTTCTTGTATAAAAAAGGGAATCTTAAGACACACAGAAGATAAGCGGAGCAGGGAGCCACGTGGGGATGAGGAGGATGTTCACATGAGCCAAGACACGCCTGGAGGCGGCAGACACTATGAGAAGCAAGCTTTTCTCTTTTAGGGTCTCCTGGGGAGTGTGGCCTAACCAGATCTCAGACTTTCGCCCTCTAGAACTCTGAAAGAATACATTCCCGTTGTTTCAAACCATTAGGTTTGTGGTAGTTTGACCTGTTGGCCCTGGGAAGCTCGTCTGAGCTCACTCACGGCCTTCACCACCTAGGCAAGGAAAGGATGTGGTGAGATATGACATAAGGAACCCGAGAAGACAAGGGCGGGTCTGCAGCATGTTAACCAAAGTGAGTATCGAAACACGTTTCACAGGCAACACAGCCCTCACTGTGTGTTATAGTCATGGAGCAAACTGCTTATGGTCTGTATTAGTCTCGGTGCTTACATCTAGTAAGGGAAGATGCTGTGTTAAACGCACTAGAAAGGAGGGCTTCAGTTCCGACACCACACATTTCGTCTTGGCAGGTTCACTATGGAAAAGAAAAAGAAATCCCATGAAACAACAGACAAGAATGTAATTTTCAGAATTCTGCTTCCTGCTTCTACCTTCTTTTAGCATCTCAGGATGTAAATTCTCAAATGCTTTCTCTTACGTTTTGACAGAAAGCTTCCATTTTCCTCTTCTTTAAAGACATATTTTTTGTTTTAAATAAAGATTTCTTGATTATAGTAGAGAATCCTCCTGAGGTGACTTATTTTTGTGTGTGTTGGGGGTGGGGATGTGTGCACATGTGTGTGAGGGTTGTATGTGCATGTGTGTAAGGGGTGTGTGCACATGTGTGTGAGGCAGTGTGTGCATCCATCCAATTATCCAACTGTCCCCTCAACTATCTGTTCATCCATCTGTCTACCCATCATCCATCTTCTTATTCAACCATCTCTGTTCATCCATCCGTCCATCCATCCATCCGTCCATTCTTTGTCCATTCATTTATCCAGCTATTTGTTCAACTATTTGACTGTCATCTATCTACCCATCCATCCAGGTTTTCTGTCTATTCATCCACCTATCCACTTATCCATCCATCCATCCACTTATCCATCCATCCATCCATCCATCCATCCATCCATCCATCCATCCATCCACCCATCCATCTATCAATCCATTTATTCATCCAATTATCCATCTGATATTCATTGTCCATCTGCCTATCCATCTGTCTGTTTATCCATTGGTCTCCCCATCCAACCATCTGTTTGTCAGTCTATCTATCCCACCTATCATCCATTCATCTATCTGTTCATCCATCTGTCTATCCATACACCCATTTCTCTGTCCATACGTCCACCTGTTGACATAATTATCTGTCTATTCTTTGTCCATCCATCAACCTTCCACCCATTCATCTACTGTCCATCCATTCATCCACCTATATGCATCATATATCCACCCATCCATCTATTTCTCTGTCCATATATTGTCTGTCCTTCCATACCTCCATCCTTTCATCCAGTGGTCTGACTGCAGAGGTGGCCAGCATGCACCCCCTCTCTTGCTCACTGTGGTCCCCTAGCCTCAGGCAATTCACAGTCATGATCCCAGAAGGTGGTATTTGTGTTTAATGAAGTTGTCATTGTGGGCTCAGGTCCCAGTAGTGCCATCCTCAGTGCTCCCATCAGCCTGTTTTAGTTCTTAATCAGACAGATGCCTTTGCTTGCTAGTCCTGTGACAACTGGAAGTTGTGTTAGATTTTAATTTAGCTTAAGCAGGCTGCGATTCCCCCTCTACCCAAGACGATGAAAGAAACACTCTTTAAGAGGTTGCAGTTGTAATTAAGGGAGTGCTAACGGGTAGAGGGGGATTAGAGAAAATGCATGTAATTATTATACAGGGTAGGAGCCTGCTGTGTGGATAAACAGGGCCCTCCTGAATGAGGAGCATAGGAAAGAGGATCCCCTGGAAACCAGGCTGGCTCAAACCTCCTGGCTCTGATTCTGACACTCACAGGCCTACAGTTCTCTCTGCTGCATCTGTCTCACATGGCTTTCTTCAAATCTGTGTTTGCCTTATTTTGGGGCTATTTTTCCCATGAACACCACTCATTTCTTTCACCCAGTGCCCAGCTCTGTCTGACACCCTGTCGTGAGAAGGACCATGTCCCTTGGGATCCTCAGATCTACCCCCAGACTCACAACCCCAAGTGGTTTTTATAGACTCCTGTTCTCAAATTTCCACCCCACCAGCCTCTTGGGGGGATAGTGGAGGGCTCAGGATGCCGACAGAACGTCACAGTGTAATGTGGCCTCTTGGTTTTCCTCTACCAAATGTGGAGCCAGAGCCATGGGTAGCGTTGACTCATGTGTCCTGTACTCTATGTCACGGCCCAATTCTACTTGGACCCTGACAGAATAAAGATCACCACAGTACCTCCAACTTAACCTCCTCTGATGCCAGCTTCCTGCTACACACTGTGCAGCTTGGGAGAGAGCCTGTGCTGTGGAGTTGGTCAGATTTCATCTCAGTGGCCAACCAACTGCTGACATAGGAAAGCCATTACCTGTCTTTGGAATAGATGTCCTACTGGCACCCTCCACTGGGCATTATTCTTCTTGTTTTGCTGTCCACGTGGGATCCTCTGATTCTAAACATCTCCTAGACTTTATGGGCCTGCCTGCCTGTGCACAACTTCCTTCCTTCTTTCTTTCTTTCCTTCCTTCCTTCCTCCCTCCTTTCCTCCCTCCCTCCCTTCCTCCTTCCTTCCTTCATTCCTTCCTCCCTCCCTCCTCTTGAGACAGTATGTAATCATGGTTGGTCTAGAACTCACTCTGTAGACCAGGCTGGCCTCAAACTCACAGAGATCCACCTGCTTCTGCTTCTCCAGTGTTGGGATTAGTGGTGTGTACCACCAGGCCTAACCATTTGTTTTTCTTCTGCTGAGGTTCTCCTCTCAGCTCTATTTACTCAGCATTGTCACAATCCTTTCCCTTTAACATGTGTGTCTTCATACAGGTATCTTCTGACCCCTGGGAAGCTGATGGGTTAGATCTTACTATTTAACTATTAAGAGATTATTGTTGGCTTGTGGTCATTAAAGAAGGTGGTGGCAGCAGCCATATCTCTTGACTCTTACAGTGTCTTTCATAGTGGCCCGTTCCACCCACCTATGCCACTAAGGTGCAGGACCCTGCAGGGTAGGATGCAGGCTTCCGTTCAGTTCTAGTTAATAAAGTAAACATGTCCACTGTTTTGTGTTACTTTGAAAAGCAGAAGCTGGGATACGGCTCAGTTTGGTTAAGTGCCACACAAGCAGGAGGACCTGAGTTAGATCCCCAAGAACAGATACAAGAAATCCAGTCCTGATAGTTAAGTGCTTGTCTTGGTAGTGAGGAGATGGAGATACCTGTGTGCACACATGTGCATGTGAACACACATACAAAAGAACAGTGAAGACCCTTTGGGCTGGCAGCTCATCTGTCTTCCCTGTAGGACCCAAGATACCAAGGACACTGATGTCCTTAGGGTTCTTTGGGTACAACTCCTTTAGTAGTGCCCTAGTTTGCTTTTGGTTGCTGTGCTAAAATACTAGCCAGAGCAATTTGAGGATGAAAGGTTTGGGTTTTTTTATTTTTTATTTTTTGGTTTATAGCTTATAGTCCATCATAAAGGGAAATCAGGACAGGAACTGGAGGCAGGAACCTGGAGGCAGGAACTGAAGCAGAGGCCAGGGAGAAACTCTGCTTTCTGGCTTGCTTCCAGTCTCATGTTGAGCTATCTTTATTATACAGTCTAGACACACCTGCCTAGGGATGGTGGTACTGTCCACAGTGGGCTGGACTTCCTTATATCAATTAACAACAACAACAACAGCTCTACAAACATTCCACAGTCCAGTCTGTTGGAAGAGATTTCTCAGTTGAGGTTCCCTTGTGCCAGGTGACTTCAGGTTTCTGACTAGTTGACAGCTGAAGCTGTTGGGTGTGGTGGCACATGCCTTTAATTCTAGCACTCGGAGGTAGAGGAAGGCGGATCTCTGTGAGTTCAAGGACAGCCAGGTCTACAAAGTGAGTCCAGAACAGCCAGGGCTACACAGAGAAACCCTGTCTTGAAAAAAACAAAAAACAAAAAAGACGCTAACCCATGACAAGCAGCAAGTAATGGAAACCCACCAGCACCAGTGGGAGCCCAATGTGGAGATTCTTCACAAGGATTCGATGTGTCCCGGGATAGGAGGAAGAGGAAGGTGTGAGGTGTCAGCAATGAGTGGGGCTCTGCAGGAAGCCTCCGCCTCTCACCTCTGCCTCTTCTTGCTGGTCTGCTGGTGGAAGTGCCAGTAACTGCTTCTTAGTTCAGCTTTTCCTTTCTGGAAACAAGCTGTGCAGAGGTTGGAGTCTCTTAACCCTGGTTCTAAATTGTTTTCCAGGAGATAGCTCGTTGGCTCAGCATGGACCACTGTTCACATCTACAGCCATCAACAGTGTCTATAAAATGCTGTCTTGGTGCCTTGTCACTGTTGCCATGGTGATAAGGAGCAGGGGAGGAAGGTTTCCGTAGTTGGTTCTTGCATCCTATTGGATGGTTTTACCACCACTCCAGGGTCTTTGAGATCCTAATGTACTCTAGGCAGTATGGGAAGCCACGGCACAGACAGGACCCCAGGTCCTGCTCCCGTGGCTTTTCACTGTGTGGTTCCTATTCTCTGTAGAACCTCTGCATGTGTAGGGAACTGGCTACATTCCCCGCTTTGTATCTTGCTGTGGCAGACCTCCAGCTTCCCCAAAGTCAGTTCATGTCATTCTATTGCTCTCAGCTTCTGGTGTGAAGGGCCTGTCCTGGGCACTGAGCAGAGGTGGGCACTACTCTAAACAGCATATCCCCGAGCATGCTCCCTGGGTATGGCAGCCCAGGCCTTCACTGGAGGTCAGCTCGATTCTCTGAGGCCTGTCCTGTTTGAAACAATCCTGTTAATGCTGCTTGGAAAGGGCTGACTTCTGATATCGTTTAGTGCCTTGTGGATAACAAATTACCACAGTCTGAAAATAGCCACGGAGAGCTGGGGAGCCTGGCTGATTTCAGAGTTGTATAACATACACACAACACTGGTTTGAATGTTGTTATCTAAATTAGAGCCTGTATCCTTGCTGGTTTCTGAGTGAAGTTTACAACTGCCCTGCGGCTTTAAAAAATGAGAAATCATGGTATCTGGGAGTATGGTTAGAATTAGGTTCCTACTCAGAATCCAGGGACCAGAGTACAGAGGGGGCCAGGCCTCAGCATAGCGATCCAGAGCCTCATGGACTGGGGTACAAGCTAGGATGGAACATTCCAGAAGCTTCTTTATAAAGATCAGATGGATGTTTATGTAACATTTAAATTTTTCCACTTGTCACGTAGGCATGGCCTGGGCATATGTGCGTATACATATTTTTGCATTTTTGAAAGCATATGTGCATTCGAGGACATGAATGTGGAGGTTTGAAGTTGGTTTTGGGAATCACCCTCCATCACTTTCCTGTCTTACTCATTGAAGCAGAGATCTGTCAATCAGACAAGAGCTCAACAACATGACTAGTCTCACTAGTCGCTTGCTCTGGGGACCCTAGTCTCTGTCTTCTGAGGCTAGAGTTAATGGCTATCCCTCCATGCCCACCTGGCATTTGTGAGGATTTCTCGAGATCTGCACTCCAGTCCTTATGCATGTAAGGCAGTCAGCTTTGATCACTAAGCCATCTCCCTAGATCCTGCATAACATATTTGTGAGGGATTTTTGAAATCAATGTCCCTATACATCTATCTTTTATCCTTAAAGCTTCATTTGGAGTTAGGAGATGAAATGGGACTGAGGGTCCATTGTGCAGGTATGCTGAGAAGACCAGCTTAGCACCCGGGATGGGAGCTAGGGCATCTGTCTCCATCCTCGCCCTGTTGCTTAGCAACACCATGATCCTGGCCAAATCACTGAACTCTTCTTCTTAGCTTACATTTCATCATTGGTGCAATGGGGACACAGATAACACAGATAATCATCCTCCAGTGGGGTTATCTGAGGATTAAATAACATGTTAACAAAACCAATGAATATTATCAATAGGAAATGATTTCTACAAATGACAGAAATTACTTGTCACAGTGCTTGGCTCTTACCTGATATTTAAGAAAACCATTAACTATGTTTGGTTATATTCATTAGACATTTGAGTCCTCTGTCTGAATTATTTATTCTTTTATTTTCTCTTGCTGTGTTCTTTTGGTCTTCTATTGGATCCATGAGCCTGAAGAAATGTCTTTCTCAAATTCCTCCTCTAGAGTCCCTCAAGCATTAGTGTTCTGTCTCTCAACACAAACACATGTATTATTATTATTATTGAGACAGGATCTTACTTTGTCACACTGGCTTTCCCGGAACACCTTATATAGACCAGGCTGGTCTTGAACTCACAGAGATATGCCTACTTTTGCCTCCTGGGTGCTGAGATTGAAGACTTGTACCGTCACACCTGACTAAACACTTTGTTTTGAACTGTTTGAGAGTGAGTCACATACACAATGGCCCTTTTTCTGTAGATACTTTAATGAGATTATGGTGGTTTAAATGAGAAATGTCCCTTATAGTCTGTTATGTTTAAAAACTTGGTCTCCAGCAGGTAGCACTGTTTGGTGGGGTTATGGAACCTTTAGGGGGTGGAGCCTTGCTGGAGGAAGTACATCACTGGGGGTGGGCTTTAAGGTGTTTTTAGGCTGGCCCTACTTCCTGTTCTCCCTGACTACCAAGCCTACCTAACTTGTCTGTGCCATGCCTTTGCCTCTAGTAGTATAAGCCAGAATAAACCCTTTATGCCTTAGGTTGTTTTCTGTGGGGGTATTTTATTACAATGACAAAAAAGTAACTCATATACAGGGTTTCCCTGGAGCTCTTGAGTGCAAAAAGATACATTTCAACGCACAATTATCTCATCTCCAAGCTTTGCCTACATTTTATCATGTGTCTGCTTGTGTCCATTGAAGCCATATGACTGTTCCAGTCTGAGGTCCTAGTCCAGGATTCTCTGTGTGTGTCCTGCCCTTAACCCACAGGACTTTCCCAGACTTTATCTTTCAGACTGTGACACACTTGTAAAGTCCACTCGCTCTGCCTAATACCTTCTGTCTGGGTTTATCTCACATGTCTTCATTCCGTTGGGTTCAGTCTGTACTTCAAAGGTGGCACCGCGTCCTTTTCAAGATTCAGTGTCTATCCTGTCATGAGCAACGCACTTTTGATTGCCAGGATGAGGTGGGGTGTGCCAGGGTCCGTGCCACAAAGCTGTATTTATTTCACTTGGAAATCATTACTGCTCCTGCACTGAGACACTGTAACATTTGTAAATAACCAGTTCCTTGAGTCAGCCGCAGAACCCATTAATGAGTCTCACCCAAGACAATCAAGGCGTAAATGGTGGCTGCCAGGTGGTGGTGGTTCTAATTTCATGATTCCTTCTGAATTTATGAGTTGGCTTGCCACCCCAAGGACCCAGCTTCTTTCTCCGCTGTTTGTTTAATCATAGTGTGGATTCAGGAACTCATTTTATTCCATAGATTATAATTGGCTGCTATGATTGTTTACTGGGATGCTAAATTGTCCCAGGTTGTCAGTGGGCAACCCCTCATGCTGTCCCCTGTGTCCCTTTTGACATTCCTGTTGTTTGAGCACTTAGTTACTTCCTGGCTGCATGAGATATTTTAGGCTCCTGCTCTCTGCTTCCCTCTGCCTATCAACCCACCATTTCTCCACAGAGCCCTGTTATCTTCTTATTTCAGAGAATGGTATTTAGAGCTTGAGCCCCGATACTTGGCGTGTTGATTGCTGAATGAGTCTGGTGTTTGCATGAGAGGCCTCTCGGAGAACTGAAGTGAGGAAAAGCCTTATGTCTACACACACACTCTCTCCATGCGTATACACATAAATATACTTATGTCCTAGCACATGAGTCTCATTAGTTCTCCCCAATCTACTTTATGCTCAGTGTCCCCACCACCTCTCCTTTCCATTTTAGGACTCACTTTTACAGTGGTAAGAACGTTGGCTCTCACTACCCAGTTGCACTGGAGTGGTTTCAGTGGCCAACCTGCCTGGCAGGCTGCGGAAGACAAACCTAACCAGGGCTCAGTGTGTGTTTGCATCCGTTCTGAATTTTTACTCTGAGAGGTTATAGCCAATGTGTTGGGCGTTACTTGCAGTGACTGTTAATAGCCTTGTGGCTTGGCAGCGCCTTGCTCACGCTGCATGTCAAGTACACGGCATACACAGGGCTCTTCTCTGTCTGTTCCCTGGGGCCTGGATGACTCTCTCTCTCACCTTCAATCATTTGGTTAATCATTTCTCTATTTATCCATCTGTTATCTATCACCTATCAATCTATATATCTATCATTTTCTATATATGAATCATCAACTATCTATCATCACTCTATCATTCGCCTGTCATCTATGTATCTATCAGTCTGTGTATCTATCTATCTATGTATCTTACCTATCTCTATCTATCTATCATCTGTTAACTGTCTACATATCTCTATGTCAATATATCATGTCTATTTATCTCTGTATCTGTTGGTCTGTTTATTTATTTATATCTATATCTGTGATATATCTGTATATCTATCTTTATACATTTTTAGCATCTATCTGTTTCTATTATTCTATTGATGTGTCAATCTATGTATGTCTGTATATATATATATGTGTGTGTGTGTATTATTCTGTCAACTGTTGTCTTTTTTCTTTTCTGTCATCTATCCATCCATCCATTCACCCATCCATCTATCTATCTCCATCTATGATCTATCTATCTATCCACCCATCATCCATCCATCTATCTATCTATCTATCTATCTATCTATCTATCTATCTATCTATCTATCTATCTATCTATCATCTATCTATTTGTCTATCATCTATCTATCTATCATCTATCTATCTATTTATCTATCCATCATCAATCTATCTCTCTATCTATCCATCCATCATATATCTATCTGTCCATCATCTATCTATCTATGTATCTATCTATCTATCATTATCATCCATCCATCCATCCATCCATCCATCTATCTATTGATCTACCTTCTCTCTATAGCTGATTTTGGTGGCTTTTGTTGGTACTCTTGTTGCTTTTACAGAGCAGAGAATCTGCTGGTCTTATTCTTCCATTTTCCCCCACGTCACTCTGTTCAACACTGATGGAAATGTATTTCAGAGAAGGCTGTGCACACACTTTAGTGTGAAGTCTGAAGTTTCCTCCACCGGGAGCTGACAGGTGCCGAGGTCATGTCTTGTGGTGTTGCTGTGATGCTGAACATGGCAATCTCTCTTTCACACATGTGCTGAGGGCTGGGAGGGATCACCTTTGGAAGCATGGGGAGGCTGTCCATGGATAATGGGGAGAAAGGTGTAAAAATGTAAGCCAGCCATGGAAGAGTGAAGAGGTGAAAACACAGCTACCAAACTGTTTATAACGGGTCCCTGTTAGAGATCTGTGCCCTCCTTTGAAGCCCAGTCTGGGAGACATAGCAGTGTCTCCTCTAAGGGCTTCCCCAGGGTGCAGACTGTTGAATTAGCTGGCTTCTTTCCCTACAGCCCATCCTGTCACCTGGTCTCACTCAAGACTCTTCTGTTGCAGGTGACAAAATTCAGTCCAAACTGGCTTTAGGTGAAGTTGAAATTTCATAAAACCAGAAATTTATCTAAATGTCCAAACTGTGACCTTCACGTGGAGCTGGATTCAGGAACCCAGAAATCTTGACCAGGAATTTGGTCTCACTTCTGATTTTTTTTTTCCTGGCTTCACTTAACCAGTCTTTGTGGACACAGGGTTGGGATATTTTCGCTGGCTGTTTTGGGGTCATGTGACCTTTCATTAAGCGCTAATTAGGTCAGCTGGGATCAACTCTAGCCAACCCAGGATGGCAAGAGATTGACTGACTGAGGTAAATGATGGAGATAGAACCTATAGAGTCTACAGGAAGAGAGGAAAGCCCTCGTTTTCCTCAAAAGCCTGGATTTGAAGGGAGGTCTCTGGGAGAGCTGGAAGGTGAGGGGCAGGAAGGTCCTGGTGGCAGCTGGGGTGCACAAGAGTTTATGTATGGCCAGTTCTCTCTGGCTCTTTGTACCATTCCTTTAATTTGAACCCCAAATGAAGTCCATGATCACTGTGCTGTGAAGCCCCCTAAAATGAGCAATCACTTTCCCAAGGAATCTCAAGCTAAGACTTGGAAGATACTAAGGAGAGAGATTTTCTCAGTTGATAAAGCACTCATAAGTGTGAGTACACGAGTTCATTCTCCAGAGACCCCCATTAAAAACAGCAGTATGCACTTGTAATCTCAGTGCTGGGGAGGCAGAGGCAGGGCATCTCTGGGATTCACTAGGTAGTCATCCTAGAGTATTCAGAGAGCCCCAGGTCCCAATGAGTGATGCTGCCTAAATGAACATGGCAGATGGTTTCTGAGGAACGATAGGAAGCATCCCCCCCAACACACACAAACACACACATGAAAAATCTTCCTCCCAAAACCTCAAAAAACAAACAAACAAACAAAAAAATTTCCCACTAACTGTAGATGGACACATGCAAATTAATAATTAATTAATATTAAACATAATTCCTGTGCCAAGTGACAGTCATGTCTGCAGGATGGTAGGAGGTGGGGTGGGAGAAGGGTAGAGCTCGCACTGTTGTTGGGCATGTCCCTGGCATTGGGGGGGGGGGGGGGGGGGGGACTAAAGACAGTTTAGCTGTTGGGCTTAATTATCTTGAGTGTGAGGTGAAACCCCACCACACTGTCTGGACCCTTCCATGCTCCAGAGTCCCATCTCCTCTGGGTAACCCCACCTACGAAAGGGCCCACAGCATCCCAAACAGTGCCACCTGATGCTGGGTGTTAAATAGAACAGAGAAGCTGTGGAGGGTTTAGGAGAGGAGGCCGACTCTTAATTATGCTTCGGGAGTGTGGTTTATTAAGGGAAAGGCCCTGGAGACCACAGGCCTGGAGGTGGAAGGGAGAGCAGATGGAATTAGTACAGTATATGTGACAGACAGACACGACGGGGACCTTAAAGGGAAGGAAATGTTTCCCTCTAATACCTGGAGATGAAATTCAGAGTGTCGGGGGAGCACATTGCCACCAGAGGGATGGTGGAGGGGATGCCAGAGGAATCTCTTCAGATTTTAGGGGGTCACAGGACATTTTATAGCACACAGCTTAGTGACAGGAAGCATAGAGGAGCCAGGTTCTGGTTTGTACGGAGCAAGTGAAGTCCTGGGTGAATGTGTGTTGTTGACACACATGTCAAAGAGCCCAGTGCATCAGCTCCAGGAGGACTACAAAACCTTTCTCCAGGGAAGCTTGGGTTGGGGGGCGGGGGTGTGGTGAGAGGATGGCAAAGCTTTTGTGTGCTCTGAGTGCAGATGCTAACAGTGTGTGTAGAAAATGTCCACTATAGCATTCTCCCCCTGATATTTATGGCCTGAAGAGATCACTCCCACCAAGATGAGTTAAACCCACCTCCTTATTCAGCTGTATGCAACGTAACCCCGCCTCCCTGTTCTATTGTATATAATAAATACGCTGAGCTTTCAGAGTGCTGTAGCTTCTCCATTAGAGTGCCCAGCCGGCCTGATCCCAGCTTTTCTGTCAATGTATGCTTGTCTTGTATTCCTGCAGGACACAGCACTTGCTAGGACAGTAAACCAGGGACCACTGTTAGGCCACGGCACAGGCAGCTTCTTAACTCTGGCTCAGAGAAGAGCTGTAAACAGGGCTGTGGCCTGATCGTCCTTGTGGGATCTGGCCTCTTTAAGGATGACCACTTTTCTTAATATAAAGTAAAAAAAAATATTTATTTTATTTTTATGTGTATGAATGCTTTGCTGTGTGCATGTATGTGCACTATGTGTATGCAGGGTGTCAGGTCCTGTAGAACTGGAGGTCCAGATGGTTGTGAGCCACTATGTAGGTGACAGGAATTGAACCTCAGTCATCTCTCCAGCCCAAGAATGACCACTGTCTTAAGGGGCAGGCCCGTGTTCTAACGGAGACCAAATGTTTAAACATAAGAACCCCCTCGAGGATATTTCACATTCCTAACAGGAGTCTAGGTGGCAGGTGGCTGTCAGTCAGCCCCCCCCCCCGCCCTGTTTGCTCACCTGTGCCCTCTTCTCTCTTGTTCAGGACACAGAAGTTTTGAACACCGCCATTCTCACTGGAAAGCCCGTCTCAGTTCCTGTCAAGGTCGTGGGGGTTCAAGAAGACGGATCTGTGGTGGATGTGTTGGAGTCTGTGGAATGCAGGTCGGCTGATGAGGATGTTGTGAAGGTACTGGAGACAGTTGCTAACCGCACGCATGTTCCAATCTCTCTCTCTCTCTCTCTCTCTCTCTCTCTCTCTCGGTTTCTCTGTCTCTGTCTCTCTGTCCCTTTGTTTCTGTCTCTCTATTTCTCTCTCTCTCTGTTTCTCTGTCTCTCTCTCTCCTTTCATCTCTAGCATGTTCTGTCTGAATTCCCTCATTTGAAGGGAGGGAGGATGACCTCACTGAGAAGGAGATTGTTGTCAACACAGATGAAGCCCTTGGGTCAGCAGGAGGCTACTATTTCCTTCTCTGATTCTCAGTCTCAAGTGAAAAATCTGTTTTTTGTTCTCCCTCTCCTTCTTTTCCCTTCCCCTCATAATCATACTATTTCCTTAATTCTAACAGTCTGTACATTATCTCAACTTTTACCAACTGTCTATACCCAATCGGGTTATTTACTGAGTATATTTTCTTCATGTGTCCTGCTTTCCTGGAGCAGCTGTTTGCCTCAGCTGGTTGAAGTCTGGTGCTAATAAGTGCTTCCCTTTCTCAAGCTTAAAAATGAATTTAGGGTCATTATAAGATAATAAACCCATGAGCTTGATGTGTTAAAATTTTGTTAATATACATTAAAGTAAATGACTATTAAAATAATAATTAAAAAACCTCATCATGTCCCTTCTGACTTAATTTGAATACCACCAAAGGGACACAGCTTGCAGAGAAATCTGGACATGGAGTATTTCTACTGGATTCTTTTCATTACTGATCAGTGAATATTTTGGCTGCAAATTCTTTCAGAATCTGTTGGGAGTTTAATTGTCCTTGTTGTTTTTGTGGAAACTGTAAGATTTAGTGTTTCTGTTGTTTTTTTTTCTCCCTCCTTAGCACATTGGTTGCTCACTGCTTTTACAGTAGAGATCAGAAAGGATTCTGTCTTTGAGTCTCAAAGAGACTTCCCACTTCCAATTTGCTCAGATATTTTAGGGAAATCCAACACACCAAGTCCTGTGCTTCACATCGTGTCTGCTTCTGTTCAGGGGTGAAATGGGACTGGACCTCAGCCTTTTCAGTCCTACATTAATTAATTTACTTTCTCAGTGGGTGCACATGCAAGCGGATGTACACTTGCCACGGTCAGAGGATAGTTTTCTGGAGTCCTTTTTCTCCTTCCACGGTGTGGTTGTGGATTCCCTGACTTGAACTCAAGTCATGGAGTTTGGAGGCAGGTACATTTACCTGCTGAGTCACCTTGACAGCCCCTTGGTGTCAGTCATAGGCACATTCTGGTGGCTAGCAAGTGAAAGTCTGGAATAGGTTGATCCTTTCTCTGTGTGGCCTGCACAAGACTGTGTTTTGGTCCAGAGTATGATAAAGTATGAAGAAGAAGGATGGATCCATAGAGTCTAGTTGAACAGTCATGAAGCTACAGGAGCCTCTAATGTGGCATAGCTTGTTTCCTGGGCATGGGACATGAATTCTCCCCAAAGACAAAGGCAGACTACGTTAAAACCTGCAATATGGCTTCAGCCCAGGACTCCTGGAAATCCTTGTATTCTGTGGGCAAACCATATTAAACAAACTCAAGGCCTTCCACATTAAGAGTCTAGGAAGACCTGAGTCCAGTTATAGGAGGTTGGTATACAAAAGACATACTGAGAATACATATGCACACACACACACACACACACACACACACACACACACACACACACGAGAGAGAGAGAGAGAGAGAGAGAGAGAGAGGGAAAGAGAGAGAGAGAGAGAGAGAGAGAGAGCGGAAGAGAACACTTGGGCACATGTAAGTACTTTGACTACTTATCCATAGCTCCAGCCCAGTATATTTGTTTTCCTGTCTCCATATCACTCAAGAACAAGGGGACATTGATGGTGGCTTAGGCAGGTGGTGTCTTCTGAATGCTTATGTTGACATGGGCTCAAACAAATGACGTGCTCTCTTTTCCCTGAGCCTTTGGGTCTCTCCCAGGAGCCTTGTGGAGCCCTGCAGGACAGAATCCTTTTCTCTTGGTCCAGAGAAGTGTACTGCAGAGAACCATGTCCAAATTCATGAATCCCGTTGCTGAC
>CAJQZJ010004765.1:9601674-9619958 GCA_907164525.1 Lophiomys imhausi
AAACCTGCTTTATATCAGATCTGTTATACGGCGTAATTTCTCAGGGGCACACCTTCCCATGGGCCTACCATGGTATGCCCTCACCACATTCTACTTCATAAGAGACAGAGGTGGGTTGCTGTTCTCCCTTAATCCCCTTATTCCTCCTTGGGGAGAACTCCCTAGAACATAGGTGGTGTCTAGAATCGCATGGGTGTGCTAGCCAAGCATACCTCATTGGAGAATTTTAAGCTTTGAAGTGTTAGTTTAAAGCATGTCTTGTTTATGGACCGTGTAGAGTTAGCTCCTAAGAGAAATTACTAAGGGAATTCTTTAGGGAGCCAGGGGTACCAGGCATCTCAAGTGTCGGATTCTCATCAGCCCCATCAATAAGGCAGGTGGTTTTTGTGTGTCAGCTGCAGCTGAAATCTGAGCTGACTCTGGTGATTTCACGGTATCTGGGACAAAATGTTCCATCTGACGACTCTTTCGGAATGATGAATGAGTTCCCTGAGGACCACAGACACCGCTCAATTGTCACCTCTGAGCCCCAGCACCTCCCATGGTTCCTGGCAAGCTCAGAGTTCTCAGTGAATGCTATGGGGAAGGATGCGGGTCTCACACCACCATAGACAGCAGAGAGGTCCAGAGGGACTGCAGTGTGGCGGGGTCTTTTCTTACATTCACCGTTGTCTTCTCTGCTTCCCTCCTATGGGTGCACTCCAGCAAATGTGACCATAAGACTGTGTTTCATGTCAGCAGGGTGTGCTAGTGCACACTGGCTTGTTGGCCTTGTGAGAGCTTTCCCTTAGCCTGAAAACACTGTGATGAGGTGGGGATCTCTCTAACCTTTCTTCTCAGTGTATCTGGGTCACCTGTCACCACCACTGATATTATGGAACTGTTCTGTGGACAGATTCCTGGTGTGCTCCGGTGGCAGAGGGAGCTACAGGTACTGGAAGATGATGTCCGTTGCTCAGGGAACAGAGACTCATTGGAATCCACTGGACCAGGGTTCTGAAATTACCCCAATTATCTTTCTTGGGAAGGGGATTGTGGTAAATCTGCTTTTCAAACTGAGCCTTAGGCACTGACCTTTTTTTTTTTTTTCTTTCCCATTTTGTGTGTGTGTGTGTGTGTGTGTGTGTGTGTGTGTGTTTATGCATGTTTTTGAATGTGGATAGATTCACATGCACGCATGTGCACATGCACTTAGAGGCAGAGAGATGGATGTTGAGAATCAACCTCAGTCATCTTTCCACCTCATTTATTAAAGCAGGGCCTCTCAGTCAGACCCATCCTTCAGCAATGCATCCAGCCTTTCTATCCAACACACCTTAGCTCATGTGGATTTCTGGGAGATCAGAACTACGATGCTCACACCTGGACAGCAAACACTTTACCCACTGAGGCATCTCCCCAGCCTCTTAGGCACCAACTTTGCATGGGGCAAGAAATAGAATTGATTGTGCACCCAGGCTTTTTCTGCCTGTCAGTTTCTGAAGTATTTCAAGACCCTTGGGGCTTGACTGTTAAACTCCATGCTCTGCCTATGAGAAGCTGCGCAGGGCAGCTGTGAGGTGCCGGGGTGGGATTCAAACCTTGGAGCTATGACCACTACATTAAAGAGTGCCCCAGTTTCACAGGGAATGTGTCCCCTGCAAAGACTTGTGACACTGATCCCAGGCTTTTTAATCCCCCTGCTCTTGGACTGTCCTCGAATTGACTTCTGCCAAGCTTACCCTTGGAGGTTACACTGTCTTTCACACAGATGAAAATGTGTCCCTTTTCTCTTAAATATCTCAGATGTCTACAGGGAAACCAGGGATGTTAGGAACCGGTGGCTGACAAGAGAGCTCTGCCTGTACCGAGAGGTGATGACTTAAAAAGGAGACAGTGAGACTCTCACGCCTTCCCCAGACGCTCAGGGGATTCACCACCAGCAACTCAGTGCCTTATTGATGCCTATCAGCAGACTGATATGGATTTTAGAAATGATTGCTGCCTCGTGCAGCTGGTGGGAATATAAATTCTGTCTCAGCTGAGAGCATCAGGATGCGGGTCTTCAGAGAGCAAAAGGGCGGTTCCACAGCCTCCCACTAGGCAGACAATGCTTCTCACTCCCATCACCTGGTCAAGATGATAAGGGTCAAACAGTGAAAGCTCATGTTTTCTCACTATCAGCTTATATATTCTGATGTGGTGTGTGTGTATGCACACACATGTGTATATAGAAGATAGGTGTATGTGTGTGTAGGATTGTGCTTGTGCATGCCTGCATGTGTGCATGGAGGTCAGAGGTCAACTTCAGGTGTTATTTCTCAGATGCCATCCACCTTTGGTTTTCTTTTATTTGCACACATGTGTGTGTGCACGTGTGTGTGTGCACGTGTGTGTGTGCACCCTGGTGCACATATGGAGGTCAGAGGACAACTTTCAGGAATTGGTTCATTCCTTCTGCCCTTTGGGTCCTGGAGATCAAACTCAGGTAGTCAGTCTTGGCAGCCAGCATCTTCATCCGGTGAGCCATCTTGTTGGTTCCACCAAGCCCTTTTAAAAATGTAAAGGCCTCACATAGCCCCAAAGTGACTTCCCTGATGGGAGTCACCTCTGATGGTTTGGGCTGAGGAGCACTTTCTGTCTTCACAGTTTTCAAAAGTGTCATTCTCAATGGCATATGCTCCTGAGGGCATGGAAGTTGAAAAAAATCTGTCTTCCTGACAGCCCTGTGTCTAGCCATCAGTTAACACATGGACAACAGTCTGACTTATTTCTCCATGCACACAGTGGGCAAAGAGCCCCAGGTAATTGCATGCTAATGATGGCTGTGTTTAAAGGCCATATGGGGATGACACACTTACAGACTTACATTTGTTGAATGAGCCCATGGGGACAAAACAGTGCTGAGAGTCCTACAGAATTCAGTGGGTCTGACTTCAGAGATTGTACCATGGCTCTGCTGTGTGTGTGTGTGTGTGTGTGTGTGTGTGTGTGTATGAGAGAGAGGAGAGAGAGAGAGAGAATCTGGCTCACTGGAAAAAGTACTTTAGCAAAGATAGTACAGTACAGGACTGGAGGATGAGGTTCAGTTGGTAGAGGTGCTTCTAGCAAACATGAAGCTCTGGGTTTGATTCTCAGCCCAGTACCAACATAGGAATGACAAAGCACCCCTCCCTGCAATCCTATCTTGTAGGCATAATGTTAATGTGCAATTCAAATGCTGATTTCTGTATTTCTCATATCTGGTTGCAGTCCTTGTTCTGAAAATCTTATGTCTCAATGTTGTGTAAGGACTGCTTCCCATTTGTCTCCAGATATGACAATAAAGCAGCTTACAGCTAATCACTAAGCAGGGGAGAGAATGGGGCTGGACTTCCTGCCCTCCAGGCGAGGAAGCATTAGAGGAGGAAGAGGGGGAGAGGTGCAGGAGACATCAGGAGAGAGCCAGCTGAAGCAGGAAAGTCAAAAAGTGCAAATATCTCTGGGATTTACGCTGAGAGGAAGCCAGATTAGTTTAGGGGGTTAAAAGATAGAGTGATAACTGCTCGATTCATGTGTTGTGAAGCTTGTTTAACAAATAATATAATAGAGCCTCAATTATTTGGGTGAGAGCTGGGTTAAGAGAGAAACTGAGAAAAAAGCCACAATTATATAATGTTACTCTACCTCTGTTTGCCATCCCAGCACTCAGGAGGCGGGTTCCTGAGAGTCAGAAGTTCAAGGTGTTGGTGTAGGATCACAATTTTCACCTCAAGGTTAAAGAGAATAAAAGATAGTTTATTCTGGAGCCAAGTATGAGTGACCATGGCCGGGGACAGTGTCAAGTTTTCTCAGATGCTATGTTCCACTTGTGTCCACAGAGCCATCCTATATGGTGAACACTAGGCCAGTTTGGTCTACATGCTACCTCATTTTAAACAAAATAAAATGATAATACAGTGTAAATAAAACCCATATTTAAAACCTAGTAGAGGGTCTGCAGAGGTGGCTTAGTGGGTAAGAGCACTGGCTGCTCTCGCGGAGAACCTGATTTGAGTTCCCAGCACCGAACTCCAGGAGAGGATGTACTGTCCTCTTCTGGCCTCCATGGGCTCTCTCTCTCTCTCTCTCTCTCTCTCTCTCTCTCTGTCTCAAAAATATCTTCGAAAATAAAGCACTGGGTCCAGTGTCTGGCATGGACCATGTGGCTGATAACTGTTGGTCGTTATGGCTTCTCTTTAGCCATAAACCTTCTTCCAACCATATTTACATAAAATATATCATGTTTCCAACAGAAGGTCAAAAAGAAAAAACGTTGAGGCCGAGCCCAAACCTGTGCATTCCTCCGAAGGCTGCTACAGGCTGTGCTTTGCACTTCTCATCTTGTTTGAAAGGTGTCAAGAGGATTGCAAGTCTTGCTTTGGGTCGCTTGTCTCTCAGAGATTTATGGGGGAGTGAGAGGCTGGCCTTCTGTTGTTACTCATGATTTCTGACTCTCTTGGGACTGCAAGGAGGTACCCTCTCCAAGCCTGTGAGTCATGCAACAACACCTCAGCAGGCACTGGGTATACCCTCCTGTTTCAGAACTACTTACTAAATCCATGAGTACTTTCCTTATTTTTTTTTTAAACGGACTCATAAAGAGTCGCCCCCACTGCAGAGAGGAAGAGACTGAGGTCCAGAGAGATGATGTGCTCACCGTGCTGCAGGGGTCAGATGACTCAGGAAGCTTGAGCACAGGTTTGCTACCGTGTGCTGCCCCTAGAAATGTGAACCTGTCGAGTTTAGGGGGCATTCATAGGTCCTGAGGATTTATAACCAGGCTGTGTTATAAATACCATACTTGTGGTATGCAGGGCTTGGGAGGTTGGTAAGTGTCAAGGGTACCATCACATATGTGGGTAAGGCCAATGACCATTGTGATGAAGAGTGCTGGGGTTAGTTGGTGCCATAGAAGGAAACTCTGGCCTTCTAGAAACATCTGCAGCACTGAACATACTGAACAGATGGCAGAGCGAGCAGAGTGGAATCATCTCAGGCCAGTCAGCACATTGCTACTCTTCCCATAAAAGATGAGGTGAGCACACAGAACAATATGGCTTAAGGACTGGGGATGTAGCTCAGATGATAAAATGCCCACTTTACATGTGTGGGCCCCCGGTTCCATTCCCAGCACCACATAATGGCACGGTGGCACACACCTGCAATCCCAGCGCTCAGGAGGTGGAGGCAGGAAGACCAGAAATTCAAAGTCATAAGACCTAGTCTCAAAAAAAAAAAAAATCAAAACACAACATGGAGAGATAAGAGAGAAAATATTTTACTGTGAAAAAAAAAATCGTTGTTTAGTTTTGTCCCTTAGTCCAAGTCCAAGGTAATGACACATTTCTATTGGTGCACAGGCTGGGGATTCGGTGAAGAACCAGTGAGTTCACTCCATCCACAGATGCTCAGGAACCAGGCCTGTCAGATGACAGAGATGGCTAGCTGGAGCCATGAAGGCTCCTATGACTGGTGAAGGTGCTTTCAGGTCCAGATCTGTATCATGAACTTTTTCGTGGACATACTGCAGCGAGTAAGGGCCAATGGACCCTGAGGGAGCCCAGAGCAAATCAGATAAGCAACTCTTTGGTGTATACCCAGGGGAATGTACGTCAGCATAGCACAGAGAGACACCTGCTCACCTGCTTACCCATCCTCATTGTGGCTTAGTTGGTAGAACATTTGCCTAGCATGAATGGAGCCTTGAGATCCCATCTTTGGGACCACATAAAACGGGCATGGAGGCACACACCCAAGTCAAAGTGCTCAGGAGGTGGGTATCGGATCAGCCTAGGTGTCTATAAACACATGAAAGGGTGAAGAAATGTAATGTAGGCACACACAATGGTATTTTGGTGTTGGATGTTCAACTCAGGGCATGACATTGGCTAGGCAAGTAATTCACCCTTGAGCCCATCTCTTGCCCCTAGACAATGGGGCTTTGTTCATCCATAAAGGATAACATTCGGGGTTGGCTTATGAACTGGCACAGGCCCAACTCCTGTGAGCTCTGGACTTCAGAAAACAGGGGCAGAGCTGTGTTCTTCAGGTCTCCTGGTTGGGGCTACTGAACCCTCAAATCCCCAGATACAAGGGGGTATGTGATTATTATAAACCAGCTATAGGAAGGCTGGTATGGGGGGGGGTGCTAGAAGCTAGAGGACAGTTCTGTGCCAGGATGCCATTTTGTATTCTTGTACTCACTTCTCTCTTCCTCCAGCTGTGCTATCTCCTCACATGTCATGATTCCTCATGTGACCTTGTGAGGATGGAAGAGAGGGAGCTTTCCCATGTTCTTTATTTAAAAACCCTCAAGGAAGAGTATAGAATTGATTGGCATGATCTCACCCTGGGCTTAGTGTTATGTTATGTGCTGGGCCTCAGGGATGTGGTAGGCAAGGGAGGGTGAGTGATTTGGCTCATGCTGTGGAAACTGGAGGTCATACGTGGGTATGGCCTTTTTTTCTAGGCCAGGATTTAGGACAAAGAAAAGTTCAAAACTTGATGGATAAATCAACGCAACGAAAACCTCCTTGGGAAGGTTTCTGCCTTTGGTGTTTGAGATGTTGATATGTTTCCAAGTTAACCACTGAGTTTTGGAGGACTAGCAAGTGAGGCCTTGTTTGTGGTTACCTGGGCTTTCCTGCACAAGGAAGGTGTAGGGAGAGAGAGAGAGAGAGAGAGAGAGAGAGAGAGAGAGAGAGAATGGTGAGCATGGGCAGCTGCCAAGCTCTCTGAGGTGAGTTGGGGAAGCTTAACTTTGGTCCTGATGACTGTGGGGCAGCTCACCACAGAGACAAAGCTGAGGAATGTCCTCCATGTGTATGCAGAAGCCACCAAAGCTTAGCACTCTGGCTGAGGTGCACTGGGAGGAAGAGGTGAGTCTAGGTGAGGTAGGAAGGAAAGGTTGGGGCTTGACCACAGCGGTCAGTTTGTTCTATTCTTCCATTACTGGGAGATGTTATTTTACTGGGTGAAAAACTGAAGACATTAACGAGGAAGGGATGTGGTTTTGGCGAGTGTTAGGAGTGGATAATAGAGAACCCCCCCATATCTAGTTGAAAGCAAAAACCACTGGGAAATTAAGGAAAGCCCACAGGAGATGTCTGAATGTGTCACTGAAAGACTCAGGGTAAACAGAACCATGCCACGTAGAAGAACTCATGCAGAAGCCCTCACCTGGCCGCACCTATCTCCTCTCTACTTCCTTATCCTCATTCGTGGTCTTTGCCACCATCTGATAATATTGCACTTATCTGCTGACCTATTAACTATTCATTTGCATTTCTGTTTCTCACAGTAGAATGAGCCTGATGAAGGTGGGGTTTCATTTCCATCACTAACATTTGCACCTACAACATCTCGTTAACTTGGACCATTAACTGGATGAATGAATGAACAAGAGTCCTCTTATCTGTTTACTCATTGATTTAGTGTTTAATGCAGAACCAAGTGAATGGCTGTTATGTTCATTGTGGAAAAAGGAATACTTCAGTGTTTGGTGTTTGAGGATTTTCTCTCCATGATCCACTTTGTCCTATGAAGGGACACTTTGTGATCCCACAAGGAAGCATTTGGGCAGGTGCTTGTGGGGCAGGAGCTCAGGCGCCCCTGTGATGTGCTGAGATGGCTAAAAACAACCTCCTCTGGTCATAGGACTCTATCCTTTTGCAGACATCCAAAGGAGAAACACTTTAGAAATCATCTCTCGAGGACAGGGAAGCAAACTTCAGTGTGTGACATTTAGGACTTCACGGGGCCAGTTCTGACCACATGAAATGGCTGGTGAGGTTAGCAGAACGTAAGTCCATAGGCAAGGCCTACAGTAGTGGGTCTATCAGCTGACTCTATAGTCAGCCCATATGACCCTGTTTGCTTCACAAAGAAGGAGTTTGTACATAGAACGGTTTGGACTGGAGGTGTGGTGATTATTAACTGGGAAGGAGAGAGTAGACGTTTGGATGATGAGAACTAAAATGAGGAAATGCCGCACGGTGACTCTTGGCTCCCAGGGACCGTGGTATCAGTCCTGGTAATGAGAAGGCAGCTGGTTTGAAACTCTCACTCACTTAATTATATCAACACGGTGGACACCTTGTGGGCTGCCTTCCCGGGTTGGGATAATTATCCTTCCTTTCCTGATTTTTCTTTTCTTTCTGATAATTACCTCCTCTCACCTCTCCTCACACATGTGAGTGGGCTGCTGGCAGCCATGTTTACACTTGGAACGAGCTAGGTTGGCCAATCCAATTCTTGGAGGATTTGAGATCACTTAGTATCGGTTGCGATTGTTAATGGGTAAGGTGCCCATCACAGTGTGTGTGTGCCCGAATACAGGAGGGTAGAATTAGCCATTGTACAAAGTAAGGGGAGGGAGGTGGAGGGGACAGAGCTGAGGCAGGGGGACAGGGCACATGTCCTTCTGTTACCAGGCTCCAATTCAGGTCTGAGGATTGAGCAGAATCCAATAAGTATGAAAAAGCTGTCCTCTCCTTGCTGAAGTTCTGTACTAAAGAGACCTAAGCAGGCTGGGGGGACAACAGCTCAGATAGTAAAGTGTTTGCCTTGCCAGCACAGGACCTGAGTTCGATCCCTAGGGGCCATGTAAGGAAGCCAGCATGGTTGCTCACACTTGTAATCCAACAGCTAGGGAGGTAGAGACAGGCAGATCCTGGAGGCTCGAAAACCAGCCAGCCTAGAGTGTGTTTGTGTGTACATGCATGCATACACACACACACACACACACACACACACACACACACACACAGAGGGGTGAGGGTGGAGGTAAAATGGTGGTGGTAATATTTAGGGACAGAGAAAATAGGCGGCAGAACGAGGGGCTGGAAATGGAAAATTGAGCCAAAGATCTCTTTGGAAATCTTCCCAGTGACTGTGAGCCTGGGCATCTAGCCTCTTCTTGGCCGCAGTGGACAAACTTGGCCACGCCAGTCTTTCAGCTGGGGTCTTGCTGTGCACTGAAGCAGGTGGCAGGAGAGCTGCTGCTTCTGTTGACTTCTTCCCTTCACGTCTGGAGATGAGAACACTCGGCCGTTGAGACCGCCGACTCCTTACATTCAGAGTTCATAGTAGTTTTTAGTGAACATTTCTTTTCTTTGTGTGTGTGTTCATGTGTGTGCGCAGGTGCAATGCATATATGTGTTTGTACGGAGGCCAGAGGATAACCTCAGCTGTCATTCCTCCTCAGTTGCTATAGACCTTGTGTTTTGTCTGTCTGCTTTTGAGACAAATTTGAACCGGAAGCTAGGCTGACTGAGTAGTGAGGCCACAGGTTCTGCGTGTCTTCCCCTCTCCTGCACTGAGATTGTATCTGTATGCTGCTGTATGCAAGCAAATTACCAGCCTAGCAGCCGTTTATCTGGCCCAGAAGTTCCTTTTCCTAAAAACAAACAATAACAAAAGTCATAAGTAATTTTTAAGTGTTTTAAAAATACGAACCTGGAGAAGAGTTCTCTCCCTTCCTTTCTCTCTCTCTCCTTCACTCTCTTTCCTTCCTTTTCTCTCCCTCCTTACCTCTCTCTCCTCTCCTTCCTCCCCCCACTTCTCCCTTCTTCCCTCTTTTCTTACCCCCTTGGTCTCCAGTGTTTCCCTATGTAGCCCAGGCTGCCCTCAGACTTGTGGCAAGACTCCTTCCTCAATTTTCTAGGAGCGTGTGTAGGCATGTGCTACATACCCTATCCAGTTCTCCCTTTATTGCTTGACCTGAACCCACAGGAATGAGGGTCCCCAAATGATGAGGTATCAAGTGGGAAGACCAGGGATGAGGAATAAAAAAATACAAAAACAATAGCTGGGAACAGGAGGTCTTGCATAAACTTATGACTTTATAACTTTTATTATACATTTTTTAAGAAGTACAGCATCAGATAGACTATTTGCAATACTGGGGGGGGACTAAGGTCAGCAAAGACAGTGTTGGAAAGAGAACATGGAATACCTCAGACACAGCTGCCTAAGGATTGATAACCACAGCTCAGGAAGAACTGGGACTCCAGAAACCTCAGCCTTGACTGCTTCAAGGTACTGGGTGTGGTATGAGTTTATTAAAATAGCCAATTATGAGAATGTTTTTGTTTAATCCCAGGTGTGAGGCTGCTTAAGACACAGGTGTAAAGTATTAACTGTCTTGTGAGCTATCAGGGGCGTGGCTTAGCCAGCTGAGCAAGTTTAACTCAGAGACTTTGAGAAAGGGAGAAAAAAAGCCAGTGCCTGAAGGAGAATGGGATTCTGCAAAGAAGTAGGAGAAAAGACTCTACAAAGAAGTAGAAGAGAGGGGGCTACAAAGAAGAAAGAGGTTGCTGCTCTCCCGGCTGCTGGTAGTTCCCCAAACTGCTGCTTGTTCTTCCTGCTGCTGTCTCCTGGTTTGCTGGACTTCTTCTGAGAGTGTTATTGCCCCCAAAGAACCCACCGACCCTAATCAGCAGAAAGTAGCTTGAAGAGAACTACGTCCCTTCTCCCTTTAACCTTCTTTCTCTCCTGCATAGTGCTGGGTTGGGAGGAACAAGCAGTGGAAGAGGAGGTAGAGGTATTAAGTATAGTAAACTAAGTAGAGTGTATAATGTAATCATAAAGCCACTGTGCTACATCTGGGCTCATCCTCAGATGAGTCTCGCCATGTCTGCTCCTGGGCCAGGACTCAGAACTAACGTTCCCTTTGTCCTCTCATTGGGGCCTCTGGGAGAATCTTGCGTTGGTCCAGCTCCCCACTATCCCTCTAGAAGATACTTAACCTATGCAGATACTATTCACGTTTCTTCTATGTGACTAATTTATATACACACCCGGAACACCTTAGCTTCCCGACCCCTGTCCTTGTGCTTCAGGCACCTGCTCAGCAAGCCTCTCCCAGCAGGCTCAGGGTTGAGATAAACTGGAGCAGGAAGCTGGGCAACACCCCACGCTGGGCGCTCACTGGGAAGAAACTTCCCTGTTCCTCTGAGCATCCTTTGATGAGTAAGAAAGACTCTTGGATCTCATCCTCAGTTCTAAAGTACTAGAGCTTTTAAAATCTCTTTATTATCCGAATCTCCCTGAGATGGAATGCAAACATGAAAAATCACACACAGATAAGCACTTTGCACAGGGATGGGGTGGTGGGGGGTGGGATCCTCCTAAGGGGCAGCAGTGTTTGGATCATACTTGCGTATTGGGTAGGGTCACACCTTGCTGAGCATGATGCAGACAGTGCTTTTCCTAGCGGTGAGTGATGGAAATAACTTCCTTTCCTCCACAGTGGGGGAGGGAGCAGTGAGTCCTCTAGGGAAGGTGTCTTGTACATCTCAAGCCACTGTGAGCAGCAACCCCATCTTGTCCTTCATCTGGCAGGGGTACAGCCAGCAAGGCTCACACTCGTGAGCCCCTTCACTGCTCAGCTGGACCTCTTCACAGGCTCCCTGACCTGCTCTGTCTCTAGAGGCCTGCCCAGAGCCCCTTTGATAGCATCACTAATCCCAAGCTGGCCTGGATTTTAGCTTCAGATGTGTTGTGAGCTCCCCATACTGCTGAGATGGTATGACGGTCAACTTTAACTAAACTGGAATCACCTATGAAGACCTATGAAGAGAGTCTCAGCGAGGGATTGTACAGATCAGGGTAGCTGGAGGTTGTGTCTGTGTGGGGTTGTCTTAATTGAGGTGGTAAGATCCCCCCACTCCTGCCTCCAATGTGAGCTGAATGGTACTATTTCATGCTTTGGGCCCTGAACTGTGCAAGAGCGAAGCAAGCATGTGAACACACATATATTCCTTTCTGTCTGCTCTTCTGTGGATGCGATATGAACTCTCTCAAGCTATCATGACCTACCCACAGTAATGGTCTGTGGCCTGGAATTGTGAGCTGAAACAAGCCCTTTCTCTCCTATATTGCTTTTTGTCAGGGTATTTTATCATAGTAATGGATGCGGCCTCATGCCTCTCTGGGCACATTCTCTACAGTGTGGGTGCATACCAGAGTCTGGTGCCCAGAACACCAGAGAATGCAGCCCTAGGCTTCCACTAAACAAAAAAGCATAAAGAAGAAACAGTGGTGATGGCAGCTGGGAGAGCCACAAAGGCAGATACCCTGTGGATAACTGTGGGAATTAGCCAAAGCCAAGGAGGAGACTCAAGAAAATGAGTTCTAGGACACCATCTCATATTCTAATTGAGAAGGAGGGGAGAGGACTCTGAAGGCCTTGGCGCCCTGAGCGTGACCCTAACAAACACCTCAAACCAAGCCCAGGCCATTTGGATAGATCAGTAAACCCATCACCAAAGGCTTTGAGGGACAGGTATGTCCCTTGCTGGTCATAAAGACAATTCATCTTAGCATGCTTTGGATGAGTCTGAACATATCCATCCTGAAATGAAAAAATCCAAAACACATGAAAAATTGATATTAAAAACATACCCCTGAGGAGGATATTAATGATTCATAATTAGACCAGCTCTGTCTGTGATTATGGAACTTTCAGGCTAGAACTTGGGATAACCGTGATTGACATGTTAAAGGCTAGAATGGAACTGACAGACAACATAAATGAGTGGATGGGTAATTTTAGCAGAGATTCACAGGAATACTAGAAATATAAAAGCACAGCAGCAACAATCTCAATTTTAAAAAATACTTATGTGTGTGTGTGTGTGTAAGGCCAAATAATGGGGCTAAAGAACTGTTTGAACAAAAATAGCCAGAATTACAGGGATACCCAAATCTGAGAAGGCTGTGCACTGCAGAGAAGAAAATCACGAACAAAGCTTATGCTGTTCAAAGCCAAAAGGCAAAGAGAAAATCCTGTAGGAGGCCTGAGCAGGGCGACAGTGAAGGCTGACTTGCTGTGGGGATCCCCAGCCTTGGTATTAATTACCGACCATCTAAAATCAAGTCTCTCCTGGTGAACACTGGCTCCGTGGTCAGTGGAGCAGAGCGTGTAACCTGCCTCTCTACAGAGGCCGATGGGCTCACATGGGTTGATGGTACTGCTCGGGTCATCTCTGTCTTTACCGGTTTTCATTACTGAGAGGTGTGTGTTAAATGTCAGTCAGTGGTGTAACTGTAGTTGTACAGACTACTCTGTCTCCATTGGCTTTAGTCTCCTATACGCTAAAGGTCTACCCATAGGTCTGACTGTGTACTTGAAAAAATTTAACCATGTTTCTTGTGTGTGTGTGTGTGTGTGTGTGTGTGGTTTATATATTTCATGTAGGTATGTGCACATTTGCATATGAATATATGTGCGTGCATGTGGAGACCAGAGGTGCCTCCCTCCAAAGTTCTCCACTGTATTTTTTTGAGGCAGGGTCTCTCTCACTGAACCTAGAACTCATTAATTCAGCTTGACTGGTTGGCCAGCAAGGCTTAGGGATCCTCATGTCCCTTAATCCTCAGTTATGGAATAATAAATGTGCTGTGCTTCTGTGAGAGTCTAGGGATCTGAACTCAGGTCCTCAAACTGTGGGAGTGTCTTTATTGACTGAGCCATCTTTCGGGCTCCTTCATGTAGTGTCTGTCTTACCTCTAGCAATCATTTCTGCAATACCTTTCTTGTTGGGGATTCATACAGACTTTCCAGTTCAACTTTATTAGGTCTTCATGACAGATCTTTCTTTCCTTATTTATCTTTTGTGTCATCAAGCTTTTATACTTATAAAAGCTTATATTATAAAGCTTTTATAATATTTATAATATAAATTATAAAAATTTATACCTGTTTCTTGTGCAGACCAGGTGCTTGGACCCTGGTTTTAGAAAACAAATTGGTGATCTGTGTATTAATTTAAGTGCAGAAATCATTCATATTTAGAATGATTATCTGTAGGATTAGATTGGAAGGTGCTGTTCTGCAGTTATCTATTTTCCCATCTGCTCTCTGTTTCTCTTCTCCATTTCTGCTGCCTGTCTGGCCAATTGAACATTTTGTCTCAGTTTATTAACTCACTGTTTTTATCTTTTCATAATAAAATATTTATGCTGAGGATGTAGCTCAGTGGCAGGACGCACACTCAGCACATGCAAAAATCTGGGTTCTATCCTCAGCATCAAGATGTGTAGGAAAAATTATGTGTTTTATGTGTTTCCATCCACCACAGCTGGTATTTGCAGTATGTGTCAGAGAATCCAAATGTACCTTTAGGTACATACTGCTTTAGATGTACTAATATATAGCCCATGAAATCTTACATTCCCAATTACTCCTTCCCATCTGCTCTAGTTTGCCATATATATTTCATATTTACTTCAGATGTGAACATATATTACTATTATTTTATGTTAAAGAGCAATTATGATTCTGAAAAACGTTAATTTTAGTCTTGTTTAAATCACTCATTCCTTGTGCTCTTACTTCTGTGTGTATATATGAATTTCTGATTATTTTCTTCTCCTTAAGTGTTTATTCTTTAACATTCTTTTTCAAAGTCTTCTTCTACTTTTTAATTTTTAATTACCTGTATATGTGTGTGTCCATGTGTATGAGTACAGTGTCCGAAAAGTGAGAAGGGGGTGACAGATCCCCTGCAACTGGAGTAACATGGTTGTGAGCCACAAGACATGGGATCTTGGGATCCAAATTCAGGCCTTCTGTAAAAACAGCATGGATTCCTAATCACTGTGTCATCTCTGTGGCCTCCCTTTAACATTCCTTCAATTAGTTTAATGAGTTAGCAATTCCATTAGTTTTTGCCTGGAAAAAAACTTTTTAAAAGTTTTATCTTTAGGAGACTTTTTTTTTCTCAGTGTGGAATTGAAGCTTAACGATTATTTATTTCAGAAGTGAACTGCTGCTATCTTTCCTGTTTTGCAGTGGGCATGATTTTCAGTCTAACCACAACAGTACCCTCTGTTTTCATTCTCTGTTCTTTTCCTTGTTTCATTTCTTTTCTTTCAAACCTTTTCCACTACAAAGTTCTCTATTATATAAGTATATGATTGTATTAATTATGTATCTCTCCCAGGTCAGCTTTTAAATCCCGCGAGGGTGGGGAGTATGTCTGGCCTTGCTCTGTGTTCAGCATCTAGGATAGCTCCCCGGGTCTCAGCAACATTAAGTGTTTGTTAACAAAGAGGCTTTTCATTCTTACTTTACAGATGAGATGCCTCAGGCAGAGAAAGGTTATATGGTAACAGAATGCACTGGGATTCCTAACTTCATTTCTGAGAGACTGCATGAGTGTAAGACAGATCTAGAGAGCCTAGGTTTCTCAGGGTCATTCTGGCAGGGTCTTAGCCCCAGAGACTGAAAGATATCATGATCAGCACAGTGAGGGGCAGAGCAGCTAAGACTGCTGGGCCTCAGTCTATGGTACTGACCTGCTCTCAGCAGCCCCTCCCTGGATGTGAGTGTGGCCTGAAAGAGTGCGAAGGCCATACATTATACATTGAATCCTGTTCTGACATGGAAGAATAAATGTTGAGGGTAAATAATCTTTCTACGATGAAAACTATGAATTTTTATTTTATTGTATTTTCTGTATTTTATTGTATTTGTTATATTTTTATTTTTGAGACAAGGTCTTACAATGTAGCTCCCACTGGCCTGAAGCTTACTGTGTAGACCAGGCTGGTTAGAACAGAATCTTTAAAAATATTTTTTTGGGAATAAGTAAAAGCTGAAATAGTTTGGAGGAAGTTAGCAGCCCTGATTATTGTCCTGCCTTGAAGGACCCTGTCCTGGTAACCCATACGATTATAGAAATGCACAGAAGAAACTGATTAACTGTTATTGAGACTCCTCTAAGACTTTGCCTGGAATGAGCCAGAAGAAAGCCTGGGGCCACCGTAGAGCCAGGAAGAAGCAAGGACTGAACTTGAAATCATGATGGAGGAAAGCAGGGGCAAAATCACGTATCCTGGTTCCATCTGTATATTCTAGGAAGAAAAAGCTAGTCTACAGTGGTAAAGGCACCCACTGGCAAGCCTGACATCCCGAGTTAGAGACCCAGGACCCGCATGGTGGAAGGAGAGAGCCGATCCTAAGTTGTTCTTTGACTTCCATATGTGTGCGTGTGTGCATGCATGTGTGTGTGTGTGTGTGTGTGTGTGTGTGTGTGTGTATGTGTGTGTGTGTGTGTGTGTGTGTGCATGAGTGCATACCCACACATTAAAAGTAACTTGAAAATTAGAAATAAAGAAATGAACACCATCTGCATCCCTGCTGTGTCAGTGCATTTTGCAACATGCATTTAAGATCTACAAAGTGTTTTGTTTTTATGACAACTGAGCCTCTGCTTAAATCTGGGATCTCTGAACTTTTCTGTGAATATTCGTGAGAAATATCCTTTCCGATTCTCCAGTCTAAGTGCAGTCTCTGGGTTGAGAGAGGTCACAGAGATCACCCGCCCTTTCCCTGTCCACATCCTGATGGGACAATAGCAGACTACATGCAGCTGGTGGACTCAGGCTATATCCTCTCTGTAGGATGTAAGAGAATGAAATAAGTGTCTCCCATGATCCCCCGAGGAGCCATCACCATGTTTCAAAGCCCCCTTTTGTGTCTTTTATCCTGGGATAATGGAGTTACAGAAGTATAATAACTTGCCGGTAAAAACATTAACCTCTAAAGGCAGCTTTCGCAAGATGACATTTTATAAGCTGTTTTACACACACCGGAAGATGAACATGACACAGCTCAGTCTTTTTCTGATCTCTATACTCCTGGCCTCTGCTTTTCTTATACGAGGAAGGATAGCACTCGGTTTTCGATATCCCCCTTGTGTCTCAGAGAGCCCTGAAGGTATCATTCTTGATGGATGATGGGGGCTGGAGAGATAGCTGAGCAGTTATGAGCTCCTGTTGCTCTTGCAGAGGACTCCAGTTCAGTTCCCAGCACTCACATGGCAGCTCACAACCATTTGTAACTCCACTTCCAGGGTATCTGATGCGCTCTTCTGGCCTCTGCAGGTACTGCACCTATGCACATATATGCAAGGGAAACACCCGTACACATAATTCTCTTTTAGATAGATGAATGATGGGAGTGGGAATTTGGACTTTACATCGTCATGTCTTCTCTACATAACAAGTGTTTTTTCCGTGTTGTAATCTCAGTACCTAGTCAGAGGGTCAGGCTGAGCACTGAGTTCCCAGGTCACTATGTTCATCACCTTTGGGTCCCCATGCTTCAAGCTGTGTCTTTTCCTGATATGTTTCCATCCATGATATGTGGAATGAATTTTATTTATTTTTAGTGTGTGCATGCATGGTGTGTGTGTGTGTGTGTGTGTGTGTGTGTGTGTGTCTAGTTTATGTGTATGCACCTGAACATGAATGTGCATCATTCCTTAGGTGCTATCCAACTTGTTTTTTGAGATGAGGTCTCTCACTGGTCTGGAGTTTAACAAGGAGGCTAGGGTATAGCTATCAGATCCTCCTGTCTCCACCTCCTCTGCTCTGGGATTACCAGTATGTGCCACAATGCTTCTATTGTATTGTATTGTATTGCATTGCATTGTGTTGTATTGTATTCTATTCTATTCTAGTGTGGGTTCTGTAATAAAAACACATGTGCTCATGCTTGTCCAGCAAGAACTCTAGGACACAGCTCACTCCCCAGTCTGACTTTCATGTTTCTTAATTCATTAGCGTAGGTACCTTGCCGACCTACCCTCCCATCCCTTCTTACCTAGGCACATGTTACTTGTCATGGCACCCTGGATGGAAGGGATGTGAGGGGCAAGAGCTGTGACATAGTCACACCTCGAGCATCCTCAGCATCCTGTGCTGTGTTGGAGACAGGCATAGAGTGTCGAGTGTGTGTCCTAGCAAAACCGTGAAGGGCCTGTGTTGAGATAGTTTGTTCCTGAAGTGAACTCGGGTGCTCAGGCTTGGCAGCAATTACCTTTATCTGCTGAATCATCCTGTCCTCCCCCTGCCCTGTTTTGAGAGAGTATCTTGTACTGGCTTGGAACTTGCCAAGTAGACTAGTTTGGTTCAGGAATCCAACTCTCTCTCTCTCTCTCTCTCTCTCTCTCTCTCTCCACAGCTCTCAGAGTATAAGTACATGCCACCACACCTAACTTTTATCCTTTTCCTTTTAAAACTTTATTTATACTTAGTTTTATGTATATATATATATTGCCTGCATGTATGTATGCATGTCATGTTTGTGTAGTGTCCACAGAGGCCAGAAGAAGGTATCAGATTCCCTGGACTTGGATTACAGATGGTTGTGAACCTCCATGTGGGTGCTGGGAACTGAACGCTGGTCCTCTGGAAGATCAGCCAGTGCTCTTAACCACCGAGCCATCTCTTTAGCCTGTCTTCTTTTTCATATTGTAAACTTAAGTTCTGGG
>CAJQZJ010004765.1:9624958-9660557 GCA_907164525.1 Lophiomys imhausi
GTGTGTGTGTGTGTGTGAGAGAGAGAGTGTGTGTGTGTGTGTGAGAGAGAGAGAGTGTGTGTGTGTGTTTTGAGGGATAGAGTATGGTACCCTGATACAAATCTGATAACCCCACTTGTATCTTATCATTGCTCTGTGGTTGGAGCCTGCAAGTTCTCTTCTTCTAGATTCTTTATAAAATATATAATAAATTATTTGAAATACAGTACTATAGCTGTTCTGCACAAGTGGTTTCGTGACCACCTTCTGATGTGTTCTGGCACAGTGTCTAACCTCCATCATCTCTGTCCCTGAGTAACTGAAGCCAGGACTAAAACCCCTTTACTTCTCAGTCAGACCTTAGCCATCTAAAGTCCCCTTTCTCTCCATGACCTCCTGCTCTGATCAGCAAACTTGTTCTAAGCTGCTGAAAGTCTGTTTTTGGGGGGTTTTGTTATAGTTGAGTTTTAAAGTTTCTGTTTATTCTAAATATCATTCCTTTGACAGATTTATAATTAATTTGCAAATGGGGCTGGGGAGATGACTGAGTTGGTAAAGTGCTCACCCCCAAAACACAAGGACCTGAGTTCAGTCCTCAGTATCCATATGGAAAACCAGGTGTGGTGCTATCTGTGACTCAAACTCTGGGGAGGTAGAGAAAGGAAGACCCAAGGGGCTCATTGACTAGACAACATTGCCAAATCAGTGAGCTCTCCAGTATAATGAGACCCCCCTGTCTCAAACCATAAGGCGAATGGCACCTGAGGAATGGCTCATCAAGTTGACCTCTGGCCTCTACATGTACACACACACACACACACACACACACACACACACACACACACACACACTGTGTTGCTCTTCCTGATCGGATGGGAAGGTGTCTAGGAAACCCACAACTCCAAAGCCCAGGAACCACATAGCTCTGAGGTGGGACAGTTTCCCAAGGGAAGGATTTCCTGAGATTGGAAGCCCAGGAACCACACAGCCCTGGGGTGGGACAGTGTCCCAAGGGAAGGTATCCTAGGACTCAGGAGCCCATGGAGGGATGAACCCAGGAAAGGAGGGAAGAATCAGGAATGGCTGGCTCTAATCCCAGGAGAAGACAGCAGAGAGCTGGGCAAACACAGTCTTTGTATAGGATTTTTGAGGGGATGGAGCTTTCTAGGGCAGAGATTTCCAGAGTGAGGACTGGTGGGATTTCAAGTCCTGAGCCTGAGGAGCTTGAGGAGCTTGGGGATTTGTGGGCTTTCCTGTTCAGGGGTTGGTGGGTTTCCTCCTCTGGGATTAGTGGATTTTCTTGTTTAGGGATTGGTGGGTTTCCTGCTTAAGGATTGGTGGATTTTCCTGTTTAGGGATTAGTGGTTTTTTGTTCAGACTTTTCACCTAAAATTAGCATAATCTAGGAAGGGTACTACTGGGGGGGCTGGAGATGGCCTTTGTGACAGAGGCTGAAACTGCCATTGTGACAATTGGGGGTGTGTGGGGGAGGGGTCTATTAACTCATCCTTAGGGGGTTTACACAGACTTGAAATCTAAGCTAAAAAACAACTTTCCCTAACTAAACTATGAATTTATACTAAGGGGTCAGATTCTTAGTCCTGGTCCCTGGCTGGCAGTGCTAGACCCTGTAAAGGCTCCTGCTTCGGGAGAATGGCTAGTTTATACATTGTTGCCACAGAGATGGGGATGGAGCTCCTAGACTAGTTCCAGTTGGACATGTGTTCCTCCCCCTGAGTTGCCTGTCAGCAGCTGCCATAACTGAAGACTCAGGTGCTATTCCTTTCTCTTGACTCTACCTTCCTAGTTTGTTTGTTTTTTTTAGATGTCTGATCTCAGGTCCCAGAGATGTGGAGATTTAGCATCAGCCACTCTGGAATCCTGAGGTGTTGCTGTTCAGAGGTGTAGAGGGGTCAGGAGCACAGCCTGAAGATTCGAGCACCCCTTTCATGGATCACAGGGGATGGCACCCAGGGAAAGATATAGGGGGAGCTCAGAGGCAAAATTTGAAGCAGCCAGGCCTGGCTGCTGGAGCTCCTCAGGTGGGGACCTGGATACTTTCCTGCAAAGTACACAAAGTTTACAAAGTATACAAAGTTAATAAAGGGAGTCTATGGCAGAGAAAGTTTTCCCTGCTGCTTGAGTCTTGTGAATGGCCGACACACAGGAATAGTGAACGCCTCTGGCCAGTCCTGCCACACTGCTGCTTCATTCTTCCTATCTCTAAAATGAAATCAGAGATTCCACATATTTTGTGATTCCGGTGATTTCCAGCCATCATTCCTCATTCCCTCATTTAAACTTCACTCAGAGACACCTTCCTAATGGAGAACAAGACCTCGGCATTTTATTTGCTCACCCAGGAGATGGGAAGTGAAGGGGGGGGTGGCTGACATTTCTGGTAAGACCCCCTGGTAGTGGGTGAACTAGAGCGCCCTCAAGTGGCGAGCCAGAGACCACTGTGAGATGCCACCCCCTTCTCTACAGTTATTGAAATTGCAGTTTACTGTTTGCAGGATCAATCCCATCTATGCTTCCAGTGCATTCCATGAGCACGTAGCCTACCAGGATTTAGTACTCTAAATCTAGTGCTGAGCCCACTTGAAGTTTTTTTTTTTCTTTTTCTTTTTTTTTTGGTGCTCCACTTTATGACCAGAACAAAGAATTTTCTTAGTAACATTGAAACCTTTTATGCACCTTCAGATCTGGTACAAGAGTGGGATAAGATACACCTGGGGCTTGATTAGTGGCACATTGAGCACATAATAAAAGGCAAGATAAAGAAAACAGCACCCTCCCAAAAGGCGGCTGAGGTTACACAACTCCATTAAATTATGTTTATGGTTTAACTTGTCAGTATTTTGTAACACAAAACGGCTTTCCTGGAATCTGTCAGTTATTTGTCACTAATTGGTGCCTACAAATTACTCTTTGTACCCGTCCTGCTCTTCTGGTGCCTTATAAATCAGCGCTGCTGAGGTGCATGAACTTCCGCTGATGTCAAGCTCTGCGTGGCGCGGCACTTGCTGATGTGTCTCTGTGTTCTCACCCTCCCAACCCCCAAGGTCTCCAACACCTGTGATTCTATCTTTGTGAATGGGAAGGAGATGAAGAGCAAAGTGGGCACGGTAGTGAACTTCACCCACCAGCACTTCACTTCCCAGGTGGAGGTCACCGTCTGGGTGCCCCGCCTGCCGCTGCAGATTGAGATCTCAGATACAGAGCTGAGCCAGATCAAGGGCTGGAGGATCCCAGTGGCTTCCAACAGGAGGTGAGGAACAGGAGGCCGGGCTGTGGGTTAGAGGCTGCTGGGGCCCTGGTGTCTATGGAAGGCAAGCTGGTCTCCAGGAGGCAACATCTGAAGTGTGCTATCATGGTCTGGGTTTGGCTTCCAGCAGTGTATGGCAGTGCTCTGGCCTTGGGCTCCTGTGGATCTGACTTCGATAATTAGGAAATTACATCAAAGACAATACTAGCAATAACAGTGGTGATACTGTCAGCCTCATAGAGCAGTTTCTAGGATGCAGGAATGTGAGATCTAAGAAGCACCTGCCCAGAGTCTGGCATTCATAGCATAACTCCTTCCCACTGTCACACTACTGTCCACTCTTTCCTTACCCATTCTCCCTTTCCTGACTGTCAATCATGGAGTGGTTAAAACTACATGGTTCAAAATGAAGCTGCCTGAGTTTTAATCTTGGTTTCTCCCACATACAGACACATGATGATGTCAACTACATATTTTTCAGTTCCCTTGACCATAAATTGGGAACAATAGTATTACAAGAGGTCCCAAGAATCCAGTGAAACAATGCGTTCTGCAGGGGGAGGCCCAAAAGTCAAACTCTTCTCCATGATCCTCATCTGCTGGGTATTCAGGTGTAGCAGTTTGAATGAGAATGTCCCCCACAGGCTCATGTGTTTGAACACTAGGTCCCCAGCAGATGGCGCTGTTTGGGAAGGTTATGGAACCTTTAGGAGGAGGAGCATTACTGGAAGAACTACGCCACTGGGTTCAGAGTGGGCTTTGAGAGTGCACTCCACTTCCTGTTCTTACTCTCTGCTTCCTGGCTATGTGTGCAATCTCATCAGACACTTTTCTTTTGCTCCTGCTGCCCTGTCTTCCTCACTGTAGATGGGCTCTATCTCTCTGGAGCAGTGAGACAGAATCAACCCTCTCCTCCCCAACATGCTTTTTCTTGGGGTATTTATCACAGCAACAGAAATGAAACCAGAAATCTAGTCAAGCACTAACCTGGGACCGTGTCACAGATACACTTACAGCCAAACCAATCTATCTTGGTGTGAGGAGATGACCCAGGAGGACCAGGCCTATCAGATGAGGCCCTTGAAAGCAGAGTATCCCTTCCAGATTGTGGCAGAAGGGCACTGGAGAGGTCTGAGAGTGAGGACCACTTGACAGGGTGGAGCTGGCTTTGAAGATGAATTGAATCATGTACCATGGAAAGTGAGTGGAGCCTTTAGGGTGCAGAAACCCCCCTCATGATATACACATGCTAGTGGGTACCCCATGTAATGGCAGGAAATGATCAATATACCACCTGTACCAACCTGGCTGTCTAGATGTGAATCCAGCAGCTTCAGATGAGAGCCCGGCTGACATCTTGATTTTAGCTTCTGAGTCTCTATGCAGAATTTTGCATGTGAACCTGGTTGCACCATAACTCACAGAACCACAGCAAGCAAATGAATTTTTTTAAATTGAGAGGTTTGTGGATATTTGTTACACCGCAAAGGAAAAAAGTAACCCAGATCTTGTTACCCAGTGTTGGAGTATAGCTGTAACACCTCAGGGAGGGAGTCTTTGGAAGCAGACAGTGGGCGGAGGGTGGAAGTGTGTAGGAACATAGCGGCCTTGGGGAGACTCTTCATTTACTCATGGATGGTGAAGGTGTTGACTGCTGTGTGAAACATTGAGGGGAAGCTCCCGTCACCTGGATGGAAATAGAAATCATCCTGGACAAGAGTGAACTTGGAGAACACCTCTGGTGAGTGTTCAGAGGGTTTGTGTGTGGGAACATGGATCCTCTTTGGTTGCTACAGAATGCCAGTGTGCCGTGCCCTGCAGTTACATGGAAAGCAAGTGAAGTTGGCTATGGAGCTGTGATTTCCAGGCAAAGTGTTGAATGTGTGCCTCGGATTCTTCTTACTTTTTACAGTTCAATGCAAGAGGAGAGAAAAACAGAGGAGGCAAGGACTGTTAAACAGAAGGGAACAGGTACCCCATGGTTTTGCAACAGTCAACTTTCCCCAGTGACGAGTGATGGGAAAACTCAGACATGCTCTGAAACATAGGCCCCGGATACCACAAAGGCCCAGAACCAGACTCCAGGCTCCTTCTCTGAAAGATGAAGGGCCAGCATAGTGAAGTGATACCGCCTGTATGGCTAACATCTTCCACCTGTTCCCTTGAACAAGGAGGTAGACATTACCATTGGAGGAAAATCAAAAGGGATAGAATAGGGACCATGATGTCCAGGGAACAACACTGAGACCATAACACCACTGATGGCCTCTAACCCCCAAAACACCATTGAAGCCAGAGCCTGTGTGCCAAACCGGAACAGATTTAACCGAAATGGATTCCTAGCAGTATCAGTGTTTTTTAAACCATAATATCCAAAACGTGCAGATTGTAATATTGAAATCACTTGCTATCTTGGGGGAGAGGGTTTTTTTTTTTTTGCTACAGAATTATAAGTACTCTCAACACTATTCATAGGCAATCTCATCAAGGAGACATAACTGGAGAAAACCCCCAGCGGATAGTCTCAGTGGCACAGGAAGGATGGCAGAATAAGGCCAATGAACTCAGGGATGGAACATGAAACTCAGTCTAAATAACACAGAAAATCAGCTAGGCAGATCATCAGACATTGTGGGACAGTGGCAAGAGGTCTGAAATTCCTGGAACTAGACTCTGGGGAGAGAACAATGAATGTGGGGTGCGGCGAAATAACCAAGTACACAGAGGCTGACATCCAAGGAGACCACCAATGGGACAAACCCTAAGAAACCTGCACGACAACATCCCACAGTGACAGTTCTGGCACTTAAAGACAAAGGAGGGGTCTTAAACATGTCAGAGACTCGCACTGATGATTAACACAAACTATCATAGTGTGAATCTCTGACGTGTTTAAGATACCCTTTCAGTTCTACCCTTTAGTTAAGGGGAAATTCACTCCACCAGCACAATTCACCAAATAGTATCATCTATGGTAAAATACATTCACTCTAAAACGTGATACAAAGAAACCATGGACATGTTTTGGAACACTGCTGTTGTTGTTTGGGGGCTGTGTGGGTTTCTTTAAGGGACATCAGCACATGTGTAGAAATCATCCATGACACTCATGTACCAAACAGATACTGTTTCTGTGATGTGTTCTGAAGGACTGAAAATAAAATGATAGGCTCTTAAGTCTTATTAGTCACTCTTCTTGTTGTTGTGATCAAATGTGTGGTGCAAGCAACCTAGGTGAGGAGGGGTTTATTTCCATTCATGTTGGGGAAGCCATGGCAGTGGGAGGAGGAGGCTGCTTGTTCACATCAAGGGAAGTCAGGGTGCAGTGGTGATTGACAGCAAGGTTGTGTTGGAAACATCAAGGCTTGTGCTCTGGAACCCTACTTCCTCCAACTATGTTCTGGGGCCCAAAGGTTTCACAATCTCCCCAAACCCGCTGAGGACCAAGTATTCATGCACACAAGCCTGTGTGGGACATTTCACATGCAATCACAGCAAGTGTGGCACTCTGACTTTAAAATGCTGTATCCCTTTGTCCCAAAAGCCATTTTTCTTATCAGTAAAGATAACTTGCCCTCTCTTTGGGAACCCAGAATTGCTCTATGGCCACACCTGAGAGTTTCTATATGCCTTCTATGATGATGTTCTCAGACCTTGGGGGGGGGGTGCAGCAAATTGTTTCAGAAATCAAAGACAGTTGGGTTCAACTCTGTAGTTAGCAGTTGGCTGGCTGGCCCATTTGGTGGGTGCTGTGAAGCTTGGTTTTCCATAGCCACTGTGAGGAAGGATAGAATGGTCATAGAAAGGCAGAGAATTTACATGGGGGAAGCTAGCTTGGTCTTGCCTCTGCCGATCACCCATTATGTGGCCTTCATTGAGGAGCCTTTGCTCTCCTCATCTTGGATTCCTTATCAGTAAGATCAGTTAAACCTCAGTCTCCAGGATCTGTGGAGGCTGAATGAGTGTGTATGGCCACTGTGATGCCTGTCTTTCTGTCACAGGGGGCAGAGCTCATGGTAGTCTAACTCAAAGCATAAGGGATGTCAGCTGTCACTCTGGGAGACGGGCTGCTGTCTGTCTAACTCTGCTTGCAGGTGTTGTGGGTGCTGCTCTGCCCTCCCTGACACGATCTCCATCCACAGAGCAGCCAGCAGCCAGCAAAATCCTCCCCTGGGAGGTCACAGGGAAAGTTCTTCTCAAAGAGAAGATGCTAGAATTGAGACAGAGAGGATTTTTCTGGGAAAGCTGTTGATAATCAGGGGTCAGTGGAAAATGGAAGGAGGAGAGGAGGAAAAGAGAGACATGGATGTATGGATGGATTCATTCATTCATTGGATGGGTTCATGAATCAACAGATGAGACCTAATAGGAGAAAATGTGAAAACATTTTGCATTCCCCCTGACGGTTAGGTTGAGTCAAGAGCAGGCAAGGCTTACCACCAAGGATTGAACCTTAATCAGTTTTGCTTCCTTTGTGTGTCAGGCCCACCCGGGAGAGCGATGATGAAGAGGATGAGGAGAAGAAGGGGCGTGGGTGTACCCTGCAGTACCAGCATGCCTTGGTGCGTGTCCTCACCCAGTTTGTAGCTGAGTCACCTGACCTGGGTGAGCTGACCTTCATGCTGGGCCCTGACTGGCAGTTTGACATCACAGGCCTTGTGACCGAATTTGTGAAGGTGGAGGAGCCCAAAATTGCCCAGTTACAGGATGGCAGGATCCTGGCAGGGCGGGAGCCAGGCATCACCACCGTGCAGGTATTGCTGGGTGGGGTGGATGTGGGGGTCTTTGCCACTTTCCCCCTAACAAACACCAGTGACTCCCCAGTTAACCAATGTCAGATATCATGCAGCTATGTTGCATTCATGGTATGTGCACATATCACACACGTCAGTGTGTATCATTTTACACATGTTTAGACTGTGTGCAGGAGTCTCTTTACTAATTTTACAGCTAAAAACTCAGGTAACAGTGACAAGGAAACAGTATCTTCCTGGCACAAAAGGACAGATACACATTTGAACCCAGCGGTTGAGACTGCACACACAAGACCCATGCAAGCTTGAGCCAGACAAAATCCCAGCATGGAGGAAATAGGCGGGCATGAGGTCCAATGCCTAGCTGAGGAGCTGTTGGTGCTGAGAGCTGCTGAGGAGAGGGTCTATTTTCTCTAAGCTTGTGACCTGGTAGGTTAACCAGTAAAGAAGATACAGAGTTGGATTGGGTGGGGAAGGAGGTGGATCTGTGAGGGTAGGAAAGCTGCAAATAAGATCAAAATACATTGCATGGAGTTATTAAATGGTTATTTAAATGTTAAATTCTTTTGAATTTTAGAGTATAGAAAAATATCTCCTTTGCCAGAGAAAGCCAAATTAAATACATACTACCAGAAATTATTTTATTTGAAATGAGAGCTTTTAAAGTTTTTAAAAAGACTTTTGTTTATTAATATTATGATTGTGTGTATATGCACTTGTGTGCCACAGGGCACCCTTTGTGGAGTTGATTCTTCTGTTCCAACTTTCTGAGGGTTCTGAGGATTGAACTCAGGTCACCAGGCTGGCATAGCAAGTGCCTTTACCCACTGAGCCATCTTACTGGCCCACAATACTTTACTTTTCTCACAGCAGGGTAGGGAGTAGTAAACATCCCAAAAGCCCATTGGAAGGGATATGCACAGAGAGCTGGGCTGAGTGCCACTTCATCAGAGACTGCGCCATAGACTCAGCATGTTCAGAAACTGCTTAAAGCTGTTGAAAAAGCCCCACTTCTTCCATACCTATCACTAAGGTAGAAAACTTCAGTGAGGACTCCTAACCTGAACTGCTCCCCCCCACGTTTTCCTTAGAATATATCCTAAGAGAGAATATATTCTAGTTATTGTCACATAGTAAGAAAAAGACATGAACAGAGGTGGTCCTTCTCAGTGGCCTTTAGTCTATGCTATTGAATAACCACAGACCCACTTAAACACTTGTCACTGTGTTCCTTTACCAGAATGCCGGACGGGTCATCGATGCCCCTATATGCTCAGGAGTTAAAGGTAGTCCTGCAGGGCAAAGTCACAAGCATTTCCCCCTTGCTTTGCAGGTCCTCTCGCCTCTCTCTGACTCTATCCTGGCCGAAAAGACAGTTATTGTCCTGGATGACCGAGTCACCATCACAGAGCTGGGCGTACAACTGGTGGCGGACCTGTCCCTTTCCCTGCAGCCTCACAAGGCAGACAGGAGGGCCGTCATTGCTACAGTGACTGCTCAGGATATTCTTCAAGCCCCACAGCAGGTGAGATTCCCAGGGGCTTGTGTCCTGTGCATGAAGCCAACTCTACCCTCAGTTATGGCTCCTTGCACAGGAGGCTTGCCGAGTGTCACAGCCAGGCCTGGTGGGTCTTGAAGCTCCCCCTTCTTATCCAGTTTCTCTCTGTCTCTATTTAGATACATCTTCCCATGCCCTTTGCTTTCCCAGGGGGTAGATCTGTGCTAGGCTTGAGTCCCTATCAGACCATGATCAACGGATCCCCTGTTCTCACTTCTGCCAAGCAGAGAAGGTGATTTTTTTTTTTTTTTTTTGCATTTCAACTACTTGAACAAGAATGGCCAATTGGTACCAGATTGTCCTGCTGATGTCAGGGATCGTCAGCTCTAAAGCTCCCCTGTGTCTTTAAATATGCACAAAACACATATAAAACAGAGACAGGGGCATGGTGCCATTCAAGCAAGCCAGCCTCACAAATCTCATTTACCAAGAATTTTCCCCAGGAGTGTTTTTTTTGCTGTGTGAGCCCCGACTACTATAAACACTGTTCAGCATGGCATTGTCTCGAGTGGTAATCTGATCAGCTACATCTGAAATAGATTCAGGTGAATCACCCAAACCTTTCTGAGTGTCTCCACAAAGGCCAGAGTCGCACTCTGTGTGAAGGCATGCAATAAATTAATTTTCACTTCAGTGTGTTCATCAAAGCGCAACCCTGGCACCTCATGTCAGTGGGGCTATAGTATGTTAGCCATACAAAGTAAAGTATAACAAGAGCTGAGATCATCACACACAGAGATTCACCTCTACCTGAAGATGCCTATAATGACCAGAAGAAATCATGTTTATGAGTTTGAAGGAACCCAGTTCCTGTAACACTGTGATCTTGTTTTGTTTTCCTTAGGAAGCCGTAGTCAGTTCCTGGATTTTGTTCAGTGATGGCTCAGTGACACCTTTAGACATTTATGATCCCAAGGATTTCTCAATGACGGTTTCCTCATTGGATGAAATGGTGGTGTCTGTCCAGCCAAACCTTCAGACCAGATGGCCAATCGTGGCTGCTGAGGGTGAAGGCCAAGGACCCCTGATCAAGTTAGAAATGTCTATCAGTGAGTCTTGTCAGAAGAACAAGAGGAAGAGTACTCTTGCTGTGGGCAAAGGAAATGTCAAGGTCCGATTTGAACCTGGGATACACGAGCAGCAAGGAGGTGGCAATGACATCGGGGGCATAAACCGGGAATACAAAGGCCACCTCAGCAATTCCATAGAGCGTGAGGGAAGCCAGGAGCGAGCTGCCCAGGAGTGGTTCCAACATGGCTCACCAGTTGGCCATGAGGACAGGACCAACAAAAGTACAACCCCACAGTCTCCCATGGGAGGGAAACTACTCAAAGGGGGAGCAGATGCCTTTACAAGCTTCCCCACTCAAGGGAAGTTACCAGAGTCCAATAACCCTGGTGACCTCATGATGACCTCCAGAGGGTTAACGGATTTGGAGATCGGAATGTATGCCTTGCTCTGTGTCTTCTGTCTGGCCATCTTGGTCTTCCTGATCAACTGTGTGGCATTTGCTTGGAAGTATAGACACAAAAGGTTCGCAGTGAGTGAGCAAGGCAATATTCCCCATTCCCACGACTGGGTCTGGCTCGGGAATGAGGTGGAACTCCTGGAGAACCCCGTGGACATCACTCTCCCCTCGGAGGAGTGCACAACCATGATTGACAGGGGTCTACAGTTTGAGGAAAGGAACTTCCTGCTGAATGGCAGTTCCCAGAAGACTTTTCATAGTCAGCTGCTTAGACCTCCTGACTATGTGTATGAAAAAGAGCTGAAAAATGAACCTATGAGTTCCTCTGGCCCAAAGAGGAAGAGAGTCAAGTTTACTTCCTACACCACCATCCTCCCCGAGGATGGGGGCCCATACACCAACTCCATCCTGTTTGACAGTGATGACAGCATCAAGTGGGTCTGCCAGGATATGGGGCTGGGGGACTCTCAGGACTTCAGAGACTATATGGAAAGACTACAGGACCAGATGTAAAGTCCTTTCTTAAGTTTGTATTCACCTTTATGCCTTCTGTTTTCTGAATGGTGGAACAGTGGGGTCTGATCAGCAATAGGGGGTGATTCAACGAAGTGTCAGAGTGGGGGAGTCTGGAGGGATCCCTCTCTAGGTGGGTCTCAGAAGTCTGGAGACCTTGGGGCATGAGCCGGGTGATGTCTACAAAACAGTTGCTCCTGGGGACAGGAGACATTCAGAGGCAGCAGCCTGGCAGGAGACAGGACCCCACAGACACTGTTAGTCACCTCACGACCAATGTAATAGGAACATTCGGATGGTGGTTTTTCTGTTCCTAGCCCTTTTAAAGCACAGTGGACACTCATTGCGCGTGTCCTGGGTTCGAATCTCTGTGGTGGAAGATGACTGAATGTAGCTTCCTTAGTTGTCAGGAGTGAGGCTCATTATTTTTTATAGACATTTGGACTTGCACCTGTTCTTTTGACCTTACCTTTTTTGAGGGGTGGGGGCTGTTTCAGAAACACATAAAAAAGAGTTTATGTTTGATGTTCCTATGAATTTTATTTTCTGGGGCTCATCATGTCCTGCCATTTCTGAATCTCCGTATGGGTTGTCTTTTTTTTTTTTTAACCTTTGTTGCTGAGGATGGTGTTTAAGAAACATTACCATACTTTGCCTCCTCCTTCTTGCTGTTGAACTTTCTCATCTATCTCAGCAACAGAGGTCTCAATGGAGACCCAGAAGAGTAGGCTTTTTCAACATGGAGTTTAACAGATTGGGAGAAAAGCTGTGTCACAAACATCTGTTTTCATAATCTGCTTGTTAGTTATTTGCAGACCTCCCGGGGACAGAGAGGTTCCATCATCACAGTATGGGTATAAGTCCTCTGTGCTCAACACAATTGTATTACTCAAACTGATATAAAAAGAATGATTGAGGGGCTGGAGAGGTAGCTTGGTGGCTAAGAGCGCTTGGTGCTCTTGTAGAGGACCTGGAGTTCGGATCACAGCACTCACATGGTGGCTCACACACAACCTTCTGTAACTCCAGCTCCATGAGATCTGATGCCCTCTTCTGGCCTCTGTGAGTACTACACTCATGTGCACATACACAGGCACACATACACATAACTAAAAAAAACTTTTTAAAAATCAGAATTGAGCTATACAATGAAGAAACATTAATGTTAAACTCTGCATATTAAACTCTGCACTTTGTGGATTTTAGAAAAAAATAATGTTTCAAGTTAGCAATATATAGAAGTCATCCATACAATGACTGAAAAAAAATAACACCTCAATTGTCACTTGGCAGAGAAGAAACCAACTCAGGCATCTTTTGGTAGAGAAAGCAATGGTTTCCCCAAATTCATAATAAAAAATGACTGTCCCAGAGCCCAAGAATCAACTGTTAAAAACAAATGGTATTAAAAAAGATTTTTTTGTGTAATTTTCAGTAAAAGTGCTATTTGCAATCATCATGAATAGTCTCAAGAAAGGCAGGACTTTTGGCTTAACAAAACATGATCCTTTTTTTTTTTATCATGATGATATAACTAGAGAGCAAACACTTGATTAGTATGCATCATTGTGAGCTAACTGAGCCATTGTCAGCTCTCAAAAATGGATTTTTAAAGGCCCACAGCAGAAAGCACATGCAAGAGGTCACTGATGTCAAAGGGCTGATATCTGAACCTCTCAGAGGAGACCTTTTCTCACCCCTCTGCGGTCAGTTTGTTTATGTCCAGGCTGGAAACATGGCAGCCGACCCTCCTTTAGCTATGACAGGGCAGCTGAGATGCTCTCCCTGCCCCTCCCACCCCCAGTACTGTGATGTGTTTACAAACAGGGCTGGACATATAGGCCCTATGCTATGCCCCCCAGAAGTGTATTCCCTTGCTTCTGTGTTTAGAATGGCTCCGAAGAATGGAAGCTACTGGGGTCCTTGGCATTTGACTAGACAATGAAGCCAGGAGATGCAGACATTGCACAAACTTGGCTGCCATCTGCTGCTGCTGAGAGCTCTCTAGTTAGCTAGCTGCCTCTGGAAAAGTTGGAGTGGGGCAGTTAGCCCCAAACCACCTGTGCATGGCAGCAGAGTTCCAAATAAGTCTGGCTCCTTTTGTGAGACGTTTGAAATCCTATCACCCATCACAGAAATAATGCAAACTCATTTCTGAAAGTGAGACACCTCCCTGGAAGCAAGGACACACAAAGCAGGCTGCCTCCTCTTGGTTAGGTGGAACTTGGGTTTGCCTGTAATTTAGTAGGAAATTACCATGGGCAGCACAAGTAAGCATTTCCTGTGATTGACAGGTTTTGAGTAGGCAGGGGGGAGCTAACCATGGTCCTGAAGATGCCTCCAGGGTCCTCTTGGACTCAGTGAATTGGCCTCTGTGCCCAGTCACTGTGTCTTTGTGTTAGGACACCATCAGTTCAAATCAAAGTCAAGTGTCAGGTTCTGAGGGAAATGACCTTTTAACATGTGACACACAGTTGCATGTATATAGACACACATATATGCACAAGTATCCACATCCCTGTGTGGGAATACCAAGGAGTCAGAGACTCAGTCATTTGGTGGCAGTCAAAAGAGCCTGCCAGTCATTCTCAGATTTGGCTTGGATAGGACTCAGCATTACAGTATGATGGAACCATATTATGCTCTAAATATCTCCTGCAGGTTATAAGCTGTGGCTGTCTCACTAGACTTTCCATCAAGTCATCTCTGATGTTTGTGCTAGCCCCTAAAGCACTTGAACTAGAATGGAGGAGATGACGTAAACTATCAAGCCTTAAAATCCAATTTCCCAGGGCCCTGCATTTGCTGGATTTTAGTTTCCATGGCTGAGATATCCAAATTATAACTCCTTATAAATAATCTGAGCCAGACACACATTATCAAGTCCCCTCCTCTGCCACAAGAGTGGTATTTGTGATTAGATTCCTCCTGGAGGAGTCAGGAGAGAGCCGCAGGCTGTGATCTCTTTGGCCACACAGAGGGAGGTTGAGGCACGAGAGAGACAAAGGCAATGTTACCTGGAACATTTGGAGACAATGCAGTCATTGACTTCAGGATCTGTGTGTGGTGCTTTTGGGGTCAGGGCATAGGGACTCAAGAGGCATGTGCCACACCAAAGGACTTAGAGCTGAATGACAGGTGTGTTGTATTTGAGAGACTCATAAATACAGTTTGGTCAGAAGAGCAGCATGGAACTAATGTCAAAAAACTGTCTGGCACACTGGCCAGCATACATTCCTAGACTATGGCAATTCTTAGCTGTCTAGGCAGAAATTTCTCATTTATAGAGATGAGTACAGCCAAGACATGCACTGATTTTTATTTTACTCCCTTGGCCACACTCATAGATTGTAGTAATTTGTACCTCACTCATTTAAGGTTTAGGAAGCCACCTTTGGGTGTTTTGGTCAACATTTTTTTGTTTCACTCTGTGGGGGGGGGCTGGAGAGATAGCTCAGTCAGTAAAGTTTGCTGCATAAGCATGGGCTGGAATTCAACCCTCAGCCCACATAAAAATCCATGCATGGTGGTGTATGGTTATAATCCCAGCACAGGGGAGATGGAAACAGGGAGGCACCTGAGATTTCCTTTCCAGCCATCCTTGTCTAATTGACAAGTTCCAGGTCCTGGTCAGAGAGTCTGTCTCAAAATGAAAGCAGACGGTGCCTGAGGTTGACTTCTAGTCTATACACACTCTTTCATGCATGCACGCCATAGACACGGACACACACACACACACACACACACACACACACACACACACACCCCACAGAGAAAGAGAGAGAATTAAAAAGAAAGGGGTTTTCAATGAGTGAATGATGTTGGGACCACAGTGAAGCCATGTCCATTAGTGAGGAGCCCTCCAGTCCCCAGCAATGACCACAGGTGTTATTTCTGAATCCTATCTTTAGCCCATTGGGTTTTCTACTCTGGTCATCTAAAAAGGGTCACATTTCTTCATTCGGGTCTCTGTAATTGACACCGATGGTTTATAAACTGTACCTTTCTTCTCCATCAAACCGTATTCGTATAATGTGATGTATCTCTCACCTGTCACGTGGAGGGGCGATGGTGGGACGAAGCTTTGCTGAAATTCAGACAGCAGATATTTTTGTATGTAATATAGGCAATATAATGAAACTGTGAACAGTGTACTGGAATAAATACATTTAAAAAAATAAAAGCATGTGAAACTGTAGCTTTTAAGTGTACAGACTCCCCACTCAACAATATTTAAATAGATGATGGGGAAAGCATTGGGGCCTGACACTGAAAAAAACACCAAGTTAGCAATTCTGACCTGGAAAGGACATTGTGTCTCATGCTGGGATTGTTGATGGAATCTTCCAGAACATTTTGATCTTTATTCTTCATTACGTTCTGAACTTTTTCCCCCCACACTGGAAATATTTCAGAAATAAAATGACTTCACTTTTTCAGCATAAAGGTATATTCTAACCACAGGGTAACTCATCATTTTTAACATGGAAATAAACATTTGAACATTCTTCAATTGTTGTATTATTTGGTTATGTATTTTCTGTTGAGTTTTAGCTTTCGTGACATGAGTTATATTTATAGATGTGTTTTTCTTTTTTTTTTTTTCTTTCTAGTCAGAGATTTTAACATTCTTGATACAGCGCTGCATGGACAGGAAAAGAAAATGTTCCCTAGGAGTTCTAGAAAGCCTTTACCTAAAAAATATTTTATTTTCAAAATTATGTGTGTGTGTGTACATGAGTACAGTACCTGTGGAGGCCAGAAGGGGGCATCAGATCCCCTGGAGCTGGCATTACAGGAGCTTGTGAGTCACACAGAGTAGACACTGGGAACTGAACCCATGTCCTCAGCAAGAGCTGAAAGTGCTCTTAACTGCTGGGCCATCTCTCCCACCCCTAAGCGTTTATCAAATAAATGGATGAATGAAAAAAAATCCAAACCTAAAAACTTCCCAGGGCTTGAGAAATGTGTCGGTCTCCCCGATGTGAGCATCATTTATTTATTTAGACTCTGGCTCTTCCAAGTGAGCTTTTCGTTGGCTGAGGTCCATGGGAATCTTGAAACCAGCCCATTTCCTTCAGGATGAATGGGGATGACTCCTGGTAATGCCTTTGGCAACGCCTCAGGCCACATCTGATCTTTCATCTGGCCCAGAACACATCAGTTAAGAAACTGGGTACAGACACTGGCCTCTGAAGAGTTAAGAGTTGCTTTTATGCTTCTAAAATACTGGCAGCAAAGGTTCTCCAGAGCTTTCCCAGGTACCCAGGTCCATTCAGGGTAATTGCTTCCCACTAATGGCTTTCTAGGAGGGGTGAGTCACAGGACAGTGTGCTAGTAGATGCGCTCAGTTTGGTAAAAATCTTCCTCAAAATGAAAAGGAAGAGAACATGAAAAGAGATGGGTCAAAGGGCAGACCTTCATATTAAGGTTTTTTTGGTTTTTGTTTTTAATGTACCAGAGCAAAACAAAAATACTCTTTTCCTGACTCTTTTGGTGTTGGAATCTTTAGTGCCTGCTCATTTCTTGTTGGTTTTGTACAACTACAAAAGGTGGTGTAGCATCCTTGTTTTGACTTTTAGATAGTTCTAGAAGGAAATGGGAGTGTAGGAATATCCTACCTGGGGTCTGGTTTTTATAGACTCCACTGTGGCTCCAGCAGACAGGAAAACACCGCTTCCCAGATGGGAAACAATGGCTCCCTTAGGGAAGTCACCTTCCCAGTACCGAGAGGCAATCATGGTGTCAACTCTCAGCACCAGGGCCATTTTCCTGTTTCATGATACACCTCTAATTAATGCATCTTGGGCTTTCACTGTGGTTCTTGGTGGGTTGTGAGAGACAACTTTGTCATTTCCTGTTGAGGACTGAACTGTCCTTGCATGCTGGAACTTGAGGGTAAATTTACAGATATCATAATAAAGTGCCCCGCAAACACACAGGTGGACACTATTTCAGAAATCAGGGATGGGGGAATGGCAATTTTCTGACCATTGGGACAATATTACATTTGCAGCTCATTATCTTCAGTGGAGTGGTTAGAGGGCCGCTGGGGAGATGGACTCGATCCCAGGAGGATTTGCATGTAGTTTACACATGCCTCCCTGCACGTCTGTGATCACTTTTACATTACTTACTATACCTGGTAGAATGTTTGTGTACTGTCGGTTGTTGCTATATTGTCTTATTTGGTGAGACAAATCTATGTGCTTTGTACAGATTTCTTCTGTGTCTGATCTGTGGTTGGTTGGGTATTTGGATTTGGACTCTGGATGCAGAGGACAGTAACCGAATAATTTTGTTTATAAGCACATAATTTTTTATATTTATATTTGTATTTCTTGGTTGTCAGCATTTGGCCTTCATGGATGGAGACTCGTGAGCCCAGGAACCATACAGCTCTGAGAGGAGAGGGTATCCCCAGTGAAAGTGTCATAGCTCTGAGGAAGGTATCCTGGGATTCGTGAGCCCAGGAACCACACAGCTCTTTTACATGGGACAATGTCCCAGTGAAAGGGCATACTGAGGCACGGGAGCCCAGGAACCACACAGCTCTGAGAGGAGGCTTCCTCAGCAGAGACATCCAGCTCACAGGGGAGGGTTTCCCCAACCCCAGCTGAGCTGCGGAGCATTGGAGTTAGAGGCCCACTCTTTCTAAGCTTCTTCGGTTTTCCTCCTCCTCCTCCTCCTCTTCTTCTTCATTGCTTCTTGGCTTCTTTGCATCTTCCCAATGAAAGAGTCTCAGCAGGCAGTAAATCTCATAAGAGAGATTTATTGGAGGGTCCAGGGTGAGGAAGGACGAATCCAGGGTGTGGCTGCCCCCTGTTCCTGGGAGAGGGAAGCAGGAAATCCAGGAAAGTGTAGGGCTTATATGGAGGTTCTTGGGGGGGTGGGTGGAGCTTTCTAGGGCGAGTCTTGAGCTTGGAAAGCTCAGGGATTGGTGGGCTTCTTTTGTTCAGCCTTAAATTAGCATAGTCTGGGATGAAGATGACCTTTGTGATAGTTACAGTTTGGAAATGTTATGACAGAGAGGTCTTGGGGGCATGAGGGAAGGCTGGGCTGCTGGAGCTCCTCAGCCTGGGGTCTGGTCACTTTCCTCCCCCCACCCCCTGCTCTGAGGGTTTAAAAAGTTTACAAAGTTGCCAAGATTACAAAGGAAGTCCATGGCAGGGAAGTCATTGCACCGCAGCAGGAATAGCTGAGGGGCGGGTTGGACCACTTTGATGAATCACTGCTTCGGCCACTTTGATCCCAGCTAGGGGCTGCATGGGGACTACATACATTGGTTCCCTATAAAACATTTATCTAATAACACCTAACTAAAATCTGTAACTTTAATTCTCCTTAAAATGATATTACTATTCTTAATGTGGGTCCATGCAGGATAACCTGATTTATGGCAGTCCCAGCAGGCAGTTCCTTTCAAGCTTGGTGTCCATTGGGTCTAATATTGCCAGTTTACAAGGCCAGCTTATTTCATCCACCAATTTGTGGCCAGTTTATAAAGACAGTCTGTTCCAACCGCCAAACTGAGGGCTGCTCGAATGGTTTTCAATCTCTGTTCGCCTCACTCACTCTTCTGGCGCCCTGGAGCCTTTAAGGAACTCTCTCTCCAGCAGTCCTGTTCTTTCAGCAACCCACGTCCTCTAGCAGCTTGTCCGGTTTCTTCCTTTTTTGCCAATTGATGTCCTCTTACAGCTTGTTTGATTTCTTCTTTTCAATTGACTTCCTCTTGCAGTTTGCCCTGGTCTCTTCCTTTTTTTCCAACTGACTTCCTCTTGCAGTTTTTCCAGTTTCTTAGCCACACCCCTTCAACAGGGCAGTTCTTAGAACACTGGTCTCAACTGCGTTCTGTCCATTTCAGCAGCTAAAAAGGGACCCCAAGCTTTACGTGTTTCCAGATGCCAAGCTGAGCTCCATTATAACCTGATTTTCTAAATAGACCCAACTTCTACCACAGAGGACCCATGGTCCTTGTGATGGCTTAACTTGCTTTTGATCTTACTTTTCTCCTTCACTCCCCCAGTTTCCTTTGACTGACAGAACCCATGATTCCATGTGTTTCCCATTCAGGAATCATCTGTTACTTTACTATGACTTCCTCTGTTGGAAGCTTACTCTCGGAATGCAGCCAGCCAGTGGAGATACAGAGCACAGGCTGTGGTCACTTCACCCAATGGTCACTTTCCCTTTTGGGTGCTTCCCTAGGCATGTGCCTCCCCTCCCCATCACAGCCACCTATGGGTGTCCTTCATGTCCATGTGAATTCCAATGCAGTTGTCACAGGCTCACTTCTGTTGCTGCAATAAGATAAGATGCCCTGACAGAAATCAGTGTAGGGAGAAAAAATTTCTCACCCTCCTAGGTTATAGCCTGTTGTTGTGGGGAAGTCAGGACAGGAATCTGCCACATCCTCAGTCAAAAGTAGAGAGCAGTGAATGCATGCATGCTGAGTATTCAGATTGTCTTTTCCACTCTTATGGGACCTCAGCCCAGAGAATGGTGTCACCCATAGTGGCTTGGGCCTGCCCACATACTTTATACAGACCACCAGCAGAAGGTGTGGCCCAGATTAAAGGTGTATCTTCCCACCTTAAATGTCTGGATTAGAAGTGGGTCTTCCTATTTTAAATGATTTAATTTAAAAAAATCCATCACAGTTGTACCCAGCCACTTGTACTTCAGATAACTCCAGAGGTAGACAGGTTGGCAACAAAGAATGGCCATCGTACCAGGTAATTGTCTAGACATTCCACACACACTATGGCGGGGTTAGAGAAGTGTCAAAGCTATAGAGCAGGGATGAGCTGGGGACATGATGGCTCAGCTGGTCAATTGACTGTCACACAAGCATGAGGAACTGAGTTCTGATCCCCCAGCATGCACATAAAGAGCCAAGACCCTCAGTGGCCAACCAAAAATCCCACCCAGTGCTGGGGGAACAGAGTATATTAGGGTTCTTTAGAGTAATTCATTTATAGAATGAATTTCTCTCTCTGTATATGTGTGTGTGTGTGTGTGTGTGTACATCTATCTATATGTATATCTATATGGAATATATATGGAACTCTATCTATCTATCTATGGAATCTATTAGATTGACTTAATCCAACTATGGCTAGCCATGAACAGAAAGTCCAAGAATCCAGTAGTTGCTCAGTTCACACGGCTGGATGTCTCAGGTGATCTTCAGTATATGTTGGAGTCCTGAAGAAGTAGGTAGGCTTTATTGCCAATGAAGGAATGGATGTGCTAGCAAGGTGAGGGCAAGCATCCTTCTTTTATGTCCTTATATAGACTCAGTAGAAAGTATGGCCCAGAATAAAGGCATGTCTTCCCACCTCAAGATCTGGATCAAAGGCATGTGTTTTCCAGATCAAAGGTCTGGACTAGAAGTGGATTCACCCACTTCAAACCAAGCCAAAAAAAAAAAAAACCTCACAGGTGTGTCCTCCATTTATGGATTGTAGTTCATTTCAGGTGTAGTCAAGTTGACAACCAATAGTAACCCTCACACAGAGCAGGGAGATTCTCAGGGCTCATTGGCTACCCTGTATATCTGGATCAGTGAGCTCTAGTTTCCATGAGACCCTGCTTTGATACATATAAGGCCGTGACTGGTAGAAGACACCTGATATTGATTTCTGGCCTCATGGGTGCTTGCACACTTATACATGTATTCACACACATGAGAACACATACGTTTCACACCACACACACACACATGCACAAAAGTTTAAAAAGAGAAAGATGAACAAGAACTAAGTTAGTAAAGAAATGATCAACCCAGGCCTGGTGGCTCACGCCTGTCACCCCCAGCGACTTAGGAAGCCAGGACAGAAGGATCTCAAGTTCAAGGGTCATACGGTTTATATACTGAGTGAGTTCAAAGTCAACCAGGGTAATTTAGTGAGAATCTGCCTCAACAAAGAATTTAAAAAGAGAGCTGGGGACATAACTCGGTGGTAGAATGCTTGTAGCCCTGGGATAAATTCCCAACACAGAAAAAAAGAGATAGTGGTGAAGAAGAAAGGAGGAAATGATTAAACCTACAGGAAAGGAAAAGACTGAGAGGCAGTCACATACTGAGTTGTATTCTGCTTCTTAGGAAAACAAAGGTTACAATGCTGCTTGCTTGTAATGCGTGCATAAAGAACTTGATGTCTTGTATTTAAGTTTGTGTCCTAGTCATCATAAGTCCCCATCCTCAGGCTCTTCTTATGCTGACATATCTGGTATTGACTATTCGTAAAATAGAGAACAAACCTACACAGCCCAACTAGCTGTGTCCTTCTGTTGGGGTAGCTTCAGGACAACACACAGTAGGAACAGATTTTGTCTAGAATTTGGGAAGATATATATCATTCCTTACTTCTCACTGTTCTTAGTTGGACTTGGTTCCTTGGAGAACACAAGATATTATGAGCAGGACACACTGTTATAGCATGTGTGTGTGTGTGTGTGTGTATGTGTGTGTGTGTGTGTGTGTGTGTGTGTGTGTGTGTGTGTGTATACACATGCCATGTGCATTCATGTGCCTATGAGACCAGAAATGGTCAACAAATCTCTGGAGCTGGACTTCCAAGTGGTTACGAGCCACCCATGCCGGTATTTTATCTGGCTTAGTACAGTTGCTTTCCTGTGTAAGATATTTGCTTCAGTGGGCACATTGTGTTGCTACGGAGTGTTTACTCACAAAGAGTTCCCCAGTACATGGCCTGGGCTCACACACACTCAGAATTTTGCATCTGCCTTGTCCCCATGTACGGAGTTGGTTCAATGGTGGTAATGATAATTCCACATGGTGCCTTTGTTTATGAGCTTGTGGAAAGTGTCATTGTTTTTTGCCCCAGTCACTCTGTTGGCACCTTCCATCTGAAAATGGTGGTGATGAAGATTGTGATGCTGGTGGTGATATTGATGTTGGTGATGATGATGGCGATAGTGGTGGTGGTGGTGGTGATGATGTGGTGATAATGGTGATGCTGCTGTTGACTGTGGTAGTGGAGATGATGGTCGTAATGGTGATGGTGATGATATTGATCATGGTGGCAATAATGGTGATAGTGATGATTATATTGGCCGTGATGGGGGTGATGCTGCTGCTGCTGCTGCTTCTGCTGGTCCTGCTGATGGTGGTAGTGGTGCTGCTGATGGTGACATTGACGGTGATAGTCATAATGGTGATGGTGATGATGGTATTGATAATGATGATGGCTCTAATGGTGATGGTGATGATGATACTGGCAATGATGGGGATGACATTGCTGTTGGTGCTTTTTCATTCTTTGTCTCAATAAATATCAGTGTTTTTTTTTTTTAAGGCCAAGTCTGCATAGGTAGCCTAAACTGTCCTAGAACTCATAATTTACTTGTACCAGCATTCTAAGAGTTGGGATTATAGGTCCGTGACATCATGTCTGGTTCAACAAATATTCATTGAATTCTGCTATGTGACAGTCAGTGTCCCAGGCGTGGAGAATGGAGAATGTGGAGAGAGACAATAAACAAGGAATTGTAGAGGGTGAAGAGTGACAGAGAAAAGCCAAGTAGAGGTGGAGCCAGTGCCTGGTAGAGACATGTGTTGATGGGCCATCAATAAACTGACACCTGAACAGAATGGAGTGGGTAGGCTAGGGAATAGCTAGGGGATAGAATGTTCCAGAAAGAGAAGAGGAATGGCAAAGGCTCTAAGGATGTCAAGATTTAGGCACAGGAGGCACTGCCAGCTATCCAAGGAACACTCTGGGGCAACGAGGTGATGGGTTTCCAGCCATGTAGGGGTTGATAGATTAATATAAGTTAGATTTAGTGAATATCTAGGTTTCTGATACAGCCTCTTAATTCGGGGCATGAAGATCAACTTCGCTGTGAGCAATTAGCTTATCAGCTTATGGATGAAGTCCGAGGGGAGTCTCTTTGGACTGAAAAACAAGGTTGAAGCCAGGTGAAACAAGTAAAGAATTTATGACCTGGCATTATTTTCAAATGTTAAAGGGACAGAGCCCAAATTAAGCTGAAGCTGGTGGAACACGGAGCGATTCTATTTAAGGATAAGTGGATGAGCCCAGAGAGCGGTGTGCTAAGGCCCCCAATACGAGAGAGCTCTGAGAGTCCTGCTGGAGAAAGTGTTGGTAGACCAATGGCCAGATCTCCCTGAGGCAGAAAGAAGCTGGTGGGCAGAGAAAGCCTCAGCAAGACAGCAAAAGGTCAAGGACTAAACCCTGTGGCTCAGCTTTTGCTAGAGGGATTTGATCTGTCCGAACAGCGGCCTGAACGGAACTGTGGCCGGCTTTAAAGATTGAGGCAGAGCAGCAGAGTTGCTGATACGAAGGAAGTAAGGTGGCCAACAGACACTGAGGTTTCCCAGAGAGAAGAAAGCATCAAGCCTTATTTAAGGTGAAACTGCCATAGCCAATTTACCCTGACGAACCTGCGTCTGAGATATTCCAGAAGAAAGACTGCTAAGTGCATTGAAGAGTCTACCCCAGAGACTGTGTTCCTGACGACCGAGGACCTGCCCCAGAGACTGTATCCTTATGAACATAGTTGTAATAGTTATCAATAGGTTTAGTGGTTAGGTCATAGGGGTCGTAGGCATTTATAGGGGTTGTAGGCATTCATAGGGGTTGTAGGAATTTATAGGAATAGTAGTAAGTAAGTGCATTTGTTATAAGTAAGTGTATTTGTTAATAAATAAGTGTTTAATAATTAAAAAGAACGGTTACACACACAGCCAGGCAGGGATTTGTTCTGTAGCGGAGTCGTGGTGGCTTGGACAATGCTTGAAGTTATCAGCCTTCCTACTACCACAGCACCTGCTGTTTCTGCTCAGGTCAGCCATCAGAGCTGCTAGACTTGAAGCGGTCAAAAGCTCTGATCTTAGCATATTTCCAGGGAAGGGGCAACCTGGAAACACCCTGTAGACAGGACACCCAGTGGCTGAGGTCATTATTTTCTGCCCCTGCACACACACTCTTGCTGATAAGCCCGAACAATCTCCATACCTCGGAGAATGCTGCCCGAGAGAAATAACAGCCAGAATATAGACACCAAGGCCAGGGCAGCCTGAGAGCTTTGCAGCGGTCGACTATCTCCACTGCCCTTTCTGTGACAATTAGTGTTGAACTTTGGGGGATCCTGAGGTGGCTTTTGTTACATTGACTGACTCGGCAGCAGAGAACATGGGCATCATTACACCCCACAGCGATAGCTCCCGTCTCACGGGTGACAGAATGTGGCATCCCTGCTTGTTCAGCTGCCCTTTCGTTGCCTGTGTTGTGTCTCTCTCCCACATGGAGCAGGCTGTGATGCAGGAACGCACTGTTATCTCTTTCTCCATAAAAGGACACTCAGTTCTGGCTCAAAAGTCGAACCAGCAGCCATGCGTGCCATAGAGAAACAATGAGGATGTATTCTTTACACATGCAAATGTATTCCAAGTGATACCTTAGATTTATAATTGTAAGATTATTACCAGGAGGTAATGAAATTAAGATTTAAATATTGTGCTTCATTTAAATGGCAGTTAAGCTTTTGGCTGGATCAGGAATCAGCACATTGTTGGGTAAATACTCATCGGGCTGTGATGACATTCCATAATTAGTTAGGGCTTGGGGGAAAATAAGATTCCCTTTGCTACCTGCCGTTTTAGCTCCTGGTAACTCTGAGGCTGCTGGGAGACCTCCCTCAGTCTCAGAAGGGTTTACCTTAGGAGTAGATTGAGCAGTTCTTCCAGCTCAGGGAGAGAGTCTAATTCTAGACCTGGGTAATTAGATCAACAGTTACATCTAACTGCAAACAAACACTAGAATAGAGTTCAGGCTGATTAGCCACACAAAGCCATTCTGTGGATCAATGAAAAGTCAGCATTTCTCTTCAGGAGTAGAAAGTCCACGCTGGAGCTGTGCAGGGTGTGTTTCTACAGGCGCTCTCTGAGTCACCTGGAGAGGTGTAGGAGGGTATACAGTCCTTGCCCCAGGCCTACAGTTAAGAGGCGTTCATGCCATCTTAGGGCTAGAGGGAACTGAAGTTCAGAGAAGTCCTCCCTTGTTCAAGCTCACATGGCAAAGGGCACGCACAGATACACCTTCGGGGATGTCACACTTTTAAGACAGCCTCAGAGATATCACTGCAAATCCCCGCTCCTAGCCATTGCTCCCAGAGCAAAAGTCAATGCCAAGATCTCTAAGATTTGATTTCTCTTCCACTGTGCACAGAGAAAAACTTCCTGTAAGAGTTGGGATCTCTTCCAGGGTGCACAAGGGAAACCTTCCTCCACTCTTTCCCACCAGCTCTGGGGTAGTGGAGGGGGCAGGCAGAGTCCCTTCACCTTGACAGGTTGCAGGGCTGTTCCGGGCTCAGCCCCCACCTTCTGGGTTTAGAGCAGGGAGTTGGTGAGGGGGGATCCCCTTCCTGGAGATTGAAGAATGCACAGAGGGACTCCGGGACACGTGCGCCCTCTAGCGCCAGCCAGAGGGAAGGTGCCTCGATGAGTCCACACCTGCAGGAGCTGCACCTGACCTGGGGACAGCCATGTCCCTCCAATTCGAGAGAGGACCACCTGCCCTTTTGTAGGTCAGTGGGCTCCTAATAGGGCTCCAGGGAGAGCTCTTAGCTGCACAAGGCCCCGGATTTGGTCTCCAGCGCCACTTAAAAATAAAGCAGGGCGGCTGGGCGTGGTGGTGTACACCTTTAATCCCAGCACTCGGGAGGCAGAGGCAGGCGGATCTCTGTGAGTTCGAGGCCAGCCTGGTCTACAAAGCGAGTCCAGGACAGCCAGGGCTATTACACAGAGAAACTCTGTCTCGAACAAACAAACAAACAAACAAACAACCCAACCAAACAAAAAACAGGGCATTTCCATCAACCCATTTCTCTTAATAAAACGGATGTCAAGCCTAATTGCAATCTCTACTTATGTATCTTTTTTTACACGTCTCTCTCTCTCTTTCTCTCTGCCCCTCTCTCTTCCTCTCTGTATGTGATGTATGTGTACTCATGTGTTTGAATATGTGTTGCTGTGCAGGCATGTGTGTACACGTGGTTCGACGTCAGGGATTTTCATTGCTTTCCCACCAGATTCTCTGCAGCAAGGTCTTTCAAACCCAGAGCTCACCGAGGTGACTAGCTCTGCGTGACGCTTTGCTTTCTGGATTCCCTGACTCTGCTTTCCCAGGCTTTAATTATAGGCAGCCTCTACACCCCTGCCCCCATTTATGTGGGTTTCTGGGGGATTTGCACCTCGGTCTTCACACCTCCATGGAAAGTGCTTTTAACTGCTGAGTCACCTCCCTGGCCTCTGTAGTGCATTTCAAATGCTTGCATCTGATTGAGCAAATGTTTTTAAATTGCAAAGGAATGATGCCTAAGTCATTTCAGGGGGGAACATGGCTCTTGGTGCAGTCTGGAATGTGGTCAGTGGTCCTCAGCCTCATTAGCGTGTCTCTGACTGGAGTTGTAGCTGTTTGTTTATTTAGGTTTTTCAAGACAGGGTTTCTCTGTGTAACAGCCCTTGCTCTCCTGGACTTGCTTTGCAGACCAGGCTGGCTTCGAACTCACAGAGATTTCTTCCACCAACATCTCAGCCTTCCAAATACCAATAACTCCTTCCCTTGAAGGAAGGGAAAGAGAATTTCAGCAATGCAGTTGTGGACATGGATTGCTAGGGCAGGAGTAACCACTGGACTGTCTGGTTCTGTACAAAGAAGGTCTGTAGCCTAGGAACAAACCATCTAGGCATTGAGGACAGTGAGGTTGGCCACTGTGCCCACCCCAAACTTAGAGCTATAGCTCTGGCAGGTCACGTTTTCAAAGGTTCAAGTGTCATTTTAACAGTGAGACACAGCATGGCACAGCCACCCTTGGGAAGATGGAAAGCAGACATTGTTACCTACAGGCCTAGGAGAAGAAAGGACCAGGTAGTGTGTGTGTTTGTGTGTGTGTGTGTGTGTGTGTATATGCATACACGTGTGTGTGCTTACGTGAGTGTGTATGTTCATGTGTTGGGTCATGGTAAGAAAGAGGGTAGAGTTAGCTGGATTTCCAGGATTCTTTGAAGACTGGACATTTGGATATTTTCTTGGGCTCTTGGTTGCAGATAGGGCTGTGTGGGTTCATTTGGTATCTGGTCCTTTAAGTAGTGAAGGGCTTGGTATGGGAGAGCCCATCCAAAGCAAAATGGACAAATACCTCTCCTGGACTTGCTTTGTAGACCAGGGGGCTACCACATGTTTTCCCTCATTTTGCGGTTCTAGAATTCTTTAAAGATTCTTTTTTTTTTTAAAGATTTATTTATTATGTATACAGTATTCTGCCTGCATGTATGCCTATACTCCAGAAGAGGGCATCAAATCTCATTATAGATGGTTTTTAGCCACCATGTGGTTGCTGGGAATTGAACTCATGACCTCTGGAAGAGCAGCCAGTGCTCTTAACCTCTGAGCCATCTCTCCAGCCCCCCCTTTAAAGATTCTTAAGTACATATGACACAGAAGAAGGAGGTCTCAGGGAGGAAGAAGGGTGAAACATGGACTTTGATGGCAGAGGAAGAGGTGCTACTGTCCCTCTGTCAGCCAGCAGACGGAGCAGGACAACATCAAGCAAACAGAGCCAACTATAGTAAGCTCTCAGAACTTGGGGGAACCACGAAGAGTCTAGGTTAAAAAGGGTCTCTCTTGTCCAAGGCCAGATTCTCCAGGGCCTCATGGCTGTCTCAGACACTCACTAGCACACCCATAAATGTCATATCTGTGATCCACACCTGAAACTAGAGACATTCCCCCTGGGAGAAACAGATCCATGACTGACTTTGAGATGCGTAGCGGGGGAGGGCCAGCTCAGACACAGCCTTGCTCCGAGCTGCCACCATCAGTCTTGTTAGTGCATGTGATCCAGTGCTGATAAGCTGTGCTCTTGGGTTGTGGTCACTCTAACACAATCACTGCAGGGAACATTTGCTGCTGGACATAGCACCATAGGCATGGGCATGCCTGGTTGGTTTCTATTAATTTCATTCATGAATCACAGGCTGAAGTGGATGGAAGAGTGAAAGGGGTTATGGCGGGGGACCACTTCCCTGCTGGGGAATTGGCAGGACTCAGTCTATTCTGGATGACTACCTTCTCCTGAACCGTCCCACTATGTCCTCTCCAATTAAGGTATTAAATCAGAGAGACTAGATCCAGGTGTAGTCCTGGAGGCCATGATTGTGACATCACAGAAGCATCATGTGACCAGGCCAGATTTGCATACACCCTGTGTTATCATGCCAATGAGCCCACGGCTGGCTATTGATTGGTAAGTGAATGTAAGGCAGAAAGGGGGTGGGGCTGCGTTATTGCCCTGCACGGGGTGGTTGGAAGACAGCAGAGAATGGAAGCCTTCCTGCTGGTAGAGCTCACACTGGAAGGACTGAGGCTCCAGGCAGAGATCCTGCCCAGGTGCTGGGGACTTAAATTCTGATCATTGGGTCCCTAATGTGATGAGCCATCTCTCCAGCCCCTGATGTTACATTGGATGGATCTGCAAGTTGCACGTTTAATATGTAAGAAATGGGAATCGGGAAAGGAAGATAATGTTTGCCTCCTCTGTCCACCCTCTCTGCTCCCATTGAGGCTGTGGCCATGACACGGTGGCTGGCCTCATCTTCTCAGTGGACTGGAGTCCACTGATGTTCTCAGGACCTTGGGGAGGGCCAGAGGGAATCTCTCACTCTGCAAGGTGGTCCTGACTGCCCACAGAACCCAGCCTGCCTTCTTGTAGGTCTTTTGTAGCAGATGAATGGGTACCTTTACCTCATGGGTGGGGAAATCCAGCAGCACCTGGAGTCTATGGGAGCCCTGGGGAGGACTCTGTCCTTTTATCAGCAGTGGGCTACCCACTACAGCCAGAGTCTGAGAAATTCCCATCCCACTTAGGGACCTCCACTCAGGTAAAGCTGGGTTCCTAACTACACCACGGGGGGTGGGGGAATCAGTGAGTTTATTACATAGAAAAAGTGACTGTCAATGTTTCTGATTTGAATGTGGGCATTTAGGGAGAGTTTTTAAATACAATTCTGTGGCTTTTCAGGCACTATTGTTCAAAAGGTATAATTTACCTCAAGGTTGATGGATGAAGCAAAGTTTAAAAATTTCAAATAAAAATATAGTGATCGAATTTACTTGTTTTTCTTTACAATTTTTTGATTTATTTTATTATTTTATATGTATGAGTGTTTTGCCTGCATGTATGTATGTGTACTATATGCATACAGTACCCTTAGAGATCAGAAGAGGGTGTCTGATCCCTTGGAACTGGAGTTACAGATGGTTGTGAGCTGCCATGTGGGTGCTGACAATGGGACTTCTGTCCTCTGCAAGAGCAACCAGTGCTCCGAATGACTGAGCCATCTCTCTAGCCCTTACTTGTTTCTCTTAAGGGATTTCCTCTTGGTAAATAAAGTACTAAGATGGTTTTATGAGTTATATTGCTTGAGTTTACGGATGAGAGAGGATAAATAACAGTGTGAAGCCCAAGGCCATGTACTTCCTGACCCTCAGGTTTTTTGAAGCATAGTTTCAATTGTGTGTGTGTGTGTGTGTGTGTGTGTGTGTGTGTTTCGAGTGCAGGTGGTCTTGGAAGCCAGAAGAGGGTATCAGATCCTCAGTTTCAGGCAACTGTGAGCTGCCTAAAAGTGGGTCCTAGGAACAGAATTTGGGTTCCCTGGGAGATTGGAACATGCTCTTAACTGACGAGCTACCTCTTCAGTCCCATGTGTTTCTTTTCTCACCCTCGCTTGAGATATCTTTAGAAAAACACGTACTATCTCTGTAGGCAATGCTGGCTGGATTGACGTTTCTGATGCTCAACCATCAGGAGACACAAACTAGACCCTAGGCTTCATTCCAGTGTCACCTTTACCATTTCTGTCTTTCCATCTGTTTTACTAAAACCCCAGGGACAATGTTGCTCCCTGCAGGACTCCAGAGGGTGTACTCTCTCTTTGTGCTTGCTTCTAGAGAGCAAGGCTATGAAGCTACAGATAAAGGTCAGGGTGACTCAGTGTCTGTTGCTGTACCATTTATGAAATGTTTTGGCAAGAATAAGGGCTGGGATTGATTTGGGTATGTAAATTAAAGGCAGCCCCCAAATCCTTTATGCTGAGCCTCTTCTGTAACCCTGGAAGCTTTCTGAGGAGCAAGCCACCAACTCCACCAACTTTACCCCTGAAAGGAGGGTGGAGTACAGACTTTGGAGTTGAGATACTTCAGCAAGCTGTGAAGCCACAGAGTCAAACCACAGTCCAGTTCTCAGGACCTTTTGTCCCAGCATCACTGTTACATGAAGGTTTCAGCTTGACATCACAAGCTGGAGGGAGGAGAGCATGGAGCTCATTACCATGGGTGTCTTGGAAAGTTTGGGGGCGAGCTCTGCATTAATTAAGCCTCATTTGAATAATGAGCACATGCTATTTATTTTCTTGGAGAACTGCTCTGAGGGAAGTAGAGAGGCTTCTCCTACAGGAAGCCTGGTGGCCCGTGGGCCTGCTGCCCATCACTCGGAGGATGGAGGGGGAGGCAAGGGTGCTTTTTTAAACTCCCCAGTTATTACAGGAAACACCCATAGCTGGAACATTGAGGGGCTGTTGTCAGCTGTTTCTATGGGGTCAGCCAACATCTTCTCCGGCCCTCTCAACACCTCTTCTTGCTGGGCATTTGAGATGATCTAAAATCTGCCCATCTCATCTCCTCAAATCATATGTTCTTAGTCTGTCATGGGGTCAAGCAGAATGGTGAACTTGTGGTCACCTCACTGGTCATGAGGAGACTCCAAAGGAAGAGAAGTGCTCTGACCCCAAACACCCAGATCTGCCTGATGTCATCCTCAGTGCTTAGAAAGCATGGGTGTCTCTGAACTGAGAAACAATGTACCTATGGGTATTTGAATCTGATCAGGGTTCATGATCCAGGCTGGGGAACACAAGTGTCCCATGTGTCTTTTCCCTGTGAGTTCCTGTAAATGGCTGTGCAAACTCACTTCAACTTTCACATGGTATAAAAAGAAACGAGCCAGATTCCCCGAAGCTCTGTGATTAAATCGCATACCTCTATCCCTTTGGCTGCATCCAGTAATCTTCCTTCTTGAAACTGCTTGCCCACCAATCCAGACCAGAGTCCTGAGCCATAGCAAAAGTATAGGAGGCTCAGGCCTGATTCTGTGAGTGCGTGTCTCAGGAATGTGCACACATTGGCACTCATGAGGCTGCACTTTGGAGTTGCACACCGGAACATTAGGATGCTGCAGAGAATGGGGAAGGGCTGTGTGCACATCCTCAGGGAGATACACCGCATCCAGGACTTCATATTTTTGGGGTTGTGGGGGCCACTCAGTCCCAGCCAGTGTTCTTTATGCAACCTTCATGGGTCTTTTAAGCAAGACTTTAAAACAATGTTGTAATTAACATCTATGTGAAGAAACCCCAAACTGGACACAGTTCATGGGACTGTTCAAATATCTTCACACCTCTATCTGCTGCAACAGCCCAACCCAACTGAAAGCCCAACTATCATCCAGTCCAGGCTTCTCCTCCAATCTTGCTGTCCACAGGACCCCCTATATTAAAGAAGGTCTCTCTCAGAGTCTCTTAGTGTCTGTAGTGCCACGAGCTGTGACATCCTCTCCATTAATAGGGTGAAGTCTCTTCTTGAGGATCTGTACCAAGTCTCCCATGTAGCTTTGTGGAATAGCTAAGCACCTTCATGATTTTGGGGCCTAGAGAGATGGCTCAGACATTAAGAGCACTTGTATCCCTTGCAGAGGACCCAGGTTCTATTCCCAGCATCCCACACAATGGCTCACATTCAAATGTTAACCAGTTTCAGGGGATCTAATGCCTTCTTTTGGCCTCTTTGAGCATGCACATGATGCAATACATACATACAGCCCCAAACTCACACATTAAATATAAATAAATCTAAATCGAATAAAAAAACCCCATACAGGCTTTGGGCTTTGGATTATTGGCATGGACAATGCTGACTGTGGATCCCAATAGCTCTCTTTAGGAGGAAGAAGGATGCCAGGAACCTTGGGACAGGGTGGCTGTAGGTGAGGGAGCACCATACTGTTGAATCAGCACAATGCCTCCTGCTTTGAGAATGCTCATCTCGTGGATCTGATGGTGCCCAGGTAAATGTGGGCAAAGGTCTCAGCACTGAGATTGGGCACAGTCAGCACTGGAGGGGAAAGGTGGCAAGTGAGTGACTGTATCTTCCTTCAAATATAATGAGAAAGATTCTTTTTTTGTGTTTTCTGTCAGCCTAGATTCCTGAAAACCCCAGTAGTCCAGATGAACTTAATTTGAACGTCATTACAATGGAGATGGGGTGGGGGTGAGTTGACAGTTCATTAAGGAAATGTTTGATGAGCCAAGAAAAAGTGCCAAAGTTAACATTATAAACACAATTAATGAGCAGGGTTACCACAAATTCATAAAAGGAAATAACAGCACAACTCTTAGGCCTTCCTCTAGGTTGGCCTGACAAGCTGCTGACAGTTTGTCCTGATTTGTCTGTGTTAAATGGTTGAGGCTCCAGGCTTGCCCACATGGCTGATGTTAGCTCTCATCTGAATTTGGCAGGAATAACTTTATATGTTGTGTACACACATTCCTAATGCCTTAATCGCTTTAGCTGGTGTGGGCTCAGGGTTTGCTATCCAGTCAGGGATGAAGAGGTTTAATGCATTTCTACTTTAAAAACAAAAACCCAAAACCAAAAAACAACAAAATCATATTTTAAAAACAACAAATTCGTATTTGCCAAAAAAGAACTGGAATTTGTATTAGCTGGTGGGTACCTGTTATTCTCTCCGGGGGCATTAGTGAGGGGTCTCTGGAGGAACAGAGCAGTTACAATGAATACACGCTGTCTTTGTTAGGGTTTTATTGCTGTGAAGAGACACCATGACCACAGTAACTCTTACAAAGGAAAACATTTGATTGGGACTGGCTTAAGTTTCAGAGGTTTATCCATTATTGTCATGGCAGTTTGTAGGCAGACTCGATGCTGGAGGAGCTGAGAGTTCTACAAAGATGTAGACAGCAAATGGGTACTGTCTATCTTGAGCATATATAACCTCAAAGTCCGCCTCCACAGTGATACATTTCCTCCACACCTACTCCAACAAGGCCACACCTCCTAATAGTGCCCCTCCCTATGGGCCAAGCATTCAAACACATAAGTCTATAGAGTCCATCCTCTAAACCACCATGTGCATTTAAAAGGAATTTACTTGATTGGCTTACAGGACACTGTCTGGATAATCTAACAATGGTTGTCTCACGCAGGAGGCTGCTCACACAGGGGAACCCCGTGGCTGCTCAGTATGTGTTGTTTGATGGCTCAGAAATCCCAACCTTGTGATGAAGGCCTGTGAGTTTCCTGGAGATGTTGGCTTTCAGTCCACAATGAGATTTCAAAGAAAGTGGTTCTAATGTTGGCAGAGGAACTCAGCAGTCACAGCATAGGTGAACTTGCCAGCGAGAGTGAGGGCAAACAAGGAGAAAGCAGAGCTTCCTTCTTCCAAGTCCTTTAATCTGGGCTGCCACCAGAAGGTACCACCCATGTTTAGGAAGAGTCTTCCTGATTCAAATAATATGACCAAGAAAATTCCTCACAGGAGTGCCCAGAGGTTTGTATTTTAATTGAATTCAGAGCTAGTCAAGTTGACAACCAAGATTAATGACCATATCTGTCAACCCTTTCATAAAAACCTATCTTTCTCTTTTGCTTTAAATTTTAGGTCCAAGATTAGCAAAGCCATGTCATATTGCTTAGTCCTCGAAGCATTCTTCTTCATTCTGTTCTGATTAGAAAACAGAAGCATGTTGCATGTTTACTCCACTCCTGGCTGTGTCCTGTCTCACCCAGGAACCAGCCAGCCAGCCTGCTGTCACTACAGTCTCAGAGACTGGATGGCTGGTAGTCCAAGATCAAGGCCTTAGAAGAATTGCTGAAGGCTGCTACCTGGCAAGTAAATGGAGCATTTCTGCCTATATTCTACTGTGGTGGGAAGGTTCAGTAAGCTCTCTGGGGCTTTGTCACACATTCAGGAAGATGCATCTTTATGACTGAAGTCATCCCCCCTCCAAAGATCTGACTCCCAACACTGTCATCTTTGGTATTAGGACCTCAGCATCTTCCTTGGGGGGCGTGGAGGGACAAACATTTAGACCATAGTAACCTCTATCCATGGAGATTGTTTTCCTCTAGCTTGCATGGGCACAGCAGGCGTCTATGCAGAGGCAGAACAGGCAACATAAATCTCAAGCATGGCCCAGTTATGTCTCGTTGGCCCTGATGTTTCCTGGAGTCTGACCTTTACCCTACACCAGTTGCTGTGGTGTGCACCAGAGCTCAACTTCCCAGATGTCAGTCACCCAGGATCCACCTCTACAACCTTTTAAGTACATTGGTTAGCTAGAGGAGATGTCTCAGCTGAGAAAGTGCTTGCTGCTCACGCCTGAGGACCTGAGTTTGACCCCCTCTGCCCATTTAAAAGTCTAGAGTGGTACCATACACTTCTAATCCCAGCAAGAGGGAGACAGAGATCTAGGGATATCTCTGGAGTTTACTGGCCAGCCTATAGTCACAAGACCCCAGATCCCAATGAGAGACCCTACCTCAAAAAACAAGATAGGTGCTGGCAATACAGCTCAGCATGCCAGGGCACTTGCCACCAAGCCTGACGACCTGAATTCAATCCCCAAGACTCATCAGGTGGAAGAGAGAACTATCTCCTGCATGTTGTCCTCCAATCTCTATATGTGTGCTGTAGCATGTATATGGCCCCTCCCCCAAATACATAAATAAAATTATTTTTAAAATTTAATAAAATAAAATTTAATAAAATGGCTCAGGAGGAATGATATCCAAGGTTGTCCTCTGACCTCTACATGCATGCACACAAACATAAGTATACATACACACACACACAAACACATGAGTACACACACACACACACGAGTACACACACACACATGAGTATACACACACACACACAAACACATGAGTATA
>CAJQZJ010004765.1:9662237-9673408 GCA_907164525.1 Lophiomys imhausi
ACACACACACACACACACACACACACACACACACACACACACACACAAATCTTCTGGGAGAGATTTTCCTGTCAGTCAAAAGTGGAGGCTATGCAAGACAATCCGGTTTTTGTCCCTTTTCTTCCCATTCAGTGTTTGAGTTCTATACTAGGAGGGTGTGCTGTGCTGTCTGGATCTGCAGGAGCTATCTTGTGACTGTGTGGTAGAACCCTGGGCACTATGGCCAATCTGCTGAGGACATTGATCAGGGAGACCCGTGGCATTGCTAGGCTGTCCAACCAATTCTATGTGTGCTTTGGTGTTTCTTCCCAGGTAAACCACAGCCTCAGGATTAAGGGATACTGATCAGTTCTATGTTAGTGTGACCAGACACATCCCCAACAGATATATTTATCCTGTTTGCCCTTCTAAGTCCAGGATTATTGCCAGGCTCTCATTTGAACTCACGTGCACCCTGCCATCCTGTCCACAACACTTTCCCTTCACTATGCATAGTCCCAGCCATTCTCCAGTCCCTCCTTAGTGACTAGCTACCGCACCCTCGAATCAGGGTCAGCTTCTGAGTGCATCAATGTCCCAGGGGTTGGTTGTGAAACAACTAAAGCACACACCGGTAAGGACAATGGGATACTGTTTAGAAATGTGTCTAGCCAAAAGAAAAGGGAAGTCAATATAACCTTAAAGTTACATTCTCCTACTCTTTCCCCTGCTCATTAGATAGTGTAAGGATCCCTATGGTACTCTGGCCAGCCAGTGAGATTGGCGCGTTGGAGGTTAAAACTGTGAGACCTTGTCTCAAGGAAAACAAAACACAAAACAGAAAAACAAAGCAAAACAGCAACAAAAACGAGGCAGGGAGAGAAGCTATTCTAGTTGCTTCCTTTGGCTGTGATAAAATACTGGCCAAAACCACCCCAGGGAGGAAAGGGTTTATTTCAGCCTACATGTCTTGATCACTGTCTATCATGGGGGAAGTCAGGGCGGGAGCCTGGTGGCAGGAACTGAAGCAGAGGCCATGGAGGAGGAGCTTGCTCCTCATGGCTTGCTCAACTTGCTTACTGATATAACCCAGGACCACCTACCCAGAGGAGGCACCGTCCATAGTGGGCGGGGCCCTCCCTACATCAATCATTAATCCAAAAGATTGTCACAGATTTGTCCGGAGACTGGCAAATCCTCAGTCAAGGCTCCCTCTTCCCAGGTGTGTCAACTTGACAATTGAAGGGAGCTATGCCAGGGGCTAAGGGAGCCAGCTAAGATTGACCTATGACCTCCTGAGCATGTGCACCTGCACACATGTGTACTTACTTCTTTAATTCCAGAGCAGGATGTTCGTGTATGAGGCAGAGAGAGCAGAAATCAGGACACTTAAAGAGAAGCAGATATTTGCAAGCACCCCAGAGAGCTCCCTTCTTTCCTCTCACAGCAAAGGGGACAACAGCCAGAGTGCCCTCTGCTTAACTCTGTAGGGTTTCTCAAGAGCAAACTCCAAAACAGCAGCATTTCTCCCAAGTCTTTGTTCCCTGATGCAGCGATGAGCATTAGGCAGAAAAACAGGACTAGAGTACTGAGAAAGATCAAAGCCATCTGGCTCAAAGGAGAGACACCTGTTTATACCTGTTTGCTAATGTGCGTTCATCCAATAGGTAGGATTTTTTTTTTTTTTTGCCCTTCCATACACTTTATTTTTTTTGTTTTCAGTATACTCTAACTACAGTTTCTCTTTCCTCTACACCGCCAAGTACCCTCCACCCCAATCTCCCCTCCCCCCAGATCCACTCCTTCTTTGTTTCTCTTCAGAAAAGAGCAGAACACCAGAAATATCAACTGAGCACAGCATAAAAATATACAATAAGATTACACACAAACTCTCATATCAAGGCTGAATGAGGCAACCCAGTAGGAGGAAAAGGGTCCCAAGATCAGAGACACCCCCATTTCCACTGCTAGGAGTCCCACAAAAATACAAAGCTACACCACCATAACATGTATGCAGAGGGCCTATCACAGACCCCTGCAGGCTCTGTGATTACTGCTTCAGTCTCTGTGAGCCTTCCTTAGTTGAGTCTATGAGCCATGTTCTCCTGATGTTCTTGACCCCTCTGGCTTCTACAGTTTTTCCTCCCATCTTCCATGGGATTCCCTGAGCTCCATGTGGAGGGATCCTTCCATACACTCATAATTTACAGAAGATTATTGTAAGAAAAACGTTAGAAAATGCAGAATGATATTTATAAAATGACAATGATGCCAGTGCTGTTTATAAAATAAAACCCAGAATGACCACCTAATTGTCTATAAAAAAGGGATTAAAGTATCCCCCACATAGTATATTATGCAGCTGCTAAAACTGATGACGTAAGGGGGAAGAGGGTAGGAGGGTGGGACTGGCACGGGGAGGAGGGAGGGGATTATGATTGAGATGTAACTTGAAGAAATAAAAAAAAATTACATTTAAAAAAAATATCCTAGTCGAGTAGTTTGAAGAAACAGAACAGTATAAAGAATAAAGATCAATTATGGTATCCCCGCAGAATTCTATACATGCACACATATTATTTCTGCACCAGGATTTTTTTTTTTTTAAACAAACTAGAAACAGAGTTTTTTAAAAAAGGAAGTGAATGAAACTAGAAGTGGTTGCTGGTTGTCTGGGAAAATGATAGAACCAGGCAAAATTTAACTCTGGGAAAGTGTTTGTGGTGTGTTTTACACTCAGAGGCTGCCCTTCATTCTCCTGATGGGTGCACATCTCCCCAGGTGCTAAGCACACACAGGTCAGTGATAGGGTCCCGCATGGTCCCCGCTTGGGTGAGCTTCTGTGAGAGAACGAGACAGGGATGAGCTAATAATCTGGACCCTTTTGTGCCAGTGACAAGTTTATAATGCTTTTCTTATTGAGAAAGGACATTGTACATTTGTTTATTTTTCATGCATTTTGTGAGCTCCCGTATGTGGTGATGTGGTGTGTGTGTATGTGTGTGTGTGTGTGTGTGTGTGTGTGTGTGTGTGCGCATGCCTGCATACATCCATAGCACATGTGTGGAGGTGTGACAACAACTTTTGGGAGTAGGTCCACTTCTTTGACAATGTGGGACCTGGAACGACTGAGGTCCTCAGGCCTGACAGCCAGGGCCCTTGACTTGCTGAGTTATCTCACCAGCCTGGAGCAAAACATTTCACCAAAGAAGGCAATAGGCCACTTTGAATGAGTTTTTGTTGTTTTTTGTTTTTGTTTTAATCTCTTTTATTGTTGTTTGAGAATTTTATACATGCATATTATGTGTTCTGATCAAATCCAGCCCTGAACTCCCTCCCCTACAATACTCTTTGTGCAAAGCTCAAGTTATAGGAAATGTCTAAAGAAGTGGCGATTTGGAAGCCCCAAGTCCAGTCAGGCTAGCCATTAACAAAAAGCTTCCAAGGGGACCTGGCGATTAGCAGGACCATTAGCCACTTAGCGGGTGGAAAATGTCTCATCATTTCCTTTTTAAATGTCTAAATATTTAAATGGGATGCAGAGGGACAATCCAATCGATCGTTCCAGGAAATCCTCCAGTCCCCTTGACAACTATCCCCCAGCCCAGTGCTAAGTCTAGAGAGCTCTTGGCTTTGGTGAGGACCATTCTCGGTGCGCTCAGGCATTTCTGTATTTGTGCGAGGATGCAGGGTGGAAGCTGTGATTCAGACGAGATGGCTTCTGCCTTTTCTGGATTTCACAGTGAGAGAACTCTAGTATTTCTCTCGGCAGAATTGTTCGGCAGGGTCAGTGCGGCTATTGGCATCTCCATTAGCGGCTGATTACCACTGCTGGCTCATTATCTTCTCACTGGTCTTGGAGTCTGGACCCCCAAGGTCTGCCCTTCAGACACTATCTTCAGTTGAGGGAGGTGTCAGGAGCAGGTCTTAATAAGAAGCAGGGAGAACTCTGCTTTCTTGTGTCCATGGAGACTGTGAGCTTGGGGCAACCACAGGGCTACCTCAGGTTTGATGTCTGGATTTGCCTTCTCTGAGATTTTGTGCGCCCCCCCCACTTCCTTTCCCTTCCCTTCCTGACCTCCCCTCCCCCGTTCCCCACTTCTTTTCCATGATGATTGTTGCTTCACAGCATCTTGTTATTAAACACAACAGAGGCAAGGCCATGTGTGAGTTACTGGAATCTTGTGGCCACAGAGTTTCACACAGGAGACAAAGACTCAACACTCCAGACAGCAGAGGTAGGTCCACCCTGCCCCCTTTCCTCTAGTGTCTTCTTATTTTTTCCATTATAGTTTGAATGTGAAATGCCCCCTAGTGTTCTCTAGAGGCCGTAAACACAGAAACGCAGCTCTCACCTTAAAGGACTTAGGGATAACTTATTCTGGAGCCATTCTGAATGACCATGGTCCAGGAACACAGATTTAAGTTACCCCCAACTCCATGTTCCAATGTGGAAGCCGTTTCGAGAAGTTTTATAGAACAAAAAAAGTCGTAAATCAAGGCAAGTTTGAAATATATTGGTGGGCACACCAGAGAGGGGGTTACAGCAAATGGGGAAAGGTTTTCTATAGGCCCAAGATGCTATCTCATGACATTCTTAGCTTTTGGTTGGTGATAGCTAGGGGTCTGCTAAGTTAATAGATTCCAAAAGGTTTTTTGTTTGTTTGTTTGTTTTTTGTTTTAAATCTATGACATAGGACGTTAGTTTTGACATAGAAGAAGGCAAAGAATTCTGGGGGCTACAATGAGCCTGAGATCAGGTGGCTAGTCAGCCTCTGGATCTGCAACATTCCAACCTCTCCTCATCACCAGTTCTAACCAGCCAATCAGCCTTCGCAGGGAACTTCTTCCTAGAAATCCTCCTTTAAAATGCACACGTGTTTAAACAGTTGGACCTCAGTTGCTGGCACCATTTTGTGCAGGGACTGTGGAACATTTTGGACATGGGGACTAGCTTGCATACATAGACCCGCAGGGGCCAGGGCTCAGGGTCCATAGCCTGGCCCTGACTGCAGCCTGGTTCTCTATCTCCTGGGATCACTGTGGACAGCTGCCAAAGGCTTGTGCCACCATTTGTTCCCTGTTTCTCGTAAACTCTGAGCTGTAATCATTCTCTATTTCCTTAGGTTGATTCTGTCAGGAATTTTGTTACACCAATGAGGGAATTAATTATCACAATTAATAGCAGTTCCACTAGAAGCAGTCTTGAGCGCCTACGATACTGTCCTCGGCTTTGTGTTGGGGGAGGAGTTGGTTAAGACCCTATTGGCTCCCTTTCAGAGTGATGAGTTGAAATCTTACACCCAAGTGTCTGTGTGTGGCACTATATGGAAGTGGGATCTTAACCATTGGAACTGAATGGAGCTGGGCCCATTTGGACTGGAGTTGGTTCCTGTTCTGCTGCTGCTGACTTCTGAGCCCATGTGAATAAGGGGAAGCAGAGGAGACCATTAAGTGACAACAGAGGCAGGGATGGAGGATGTGTCCACAAGGGAGGATGGTGGCAACCAGCAGAAGTAAGGGGAGGAGCCAGGTGCTGTCAGAGGGAACACAGCCCTACTGACAGATTTTAGACATGTGCCCTCCAGAATGCTGACAGAATAGGTATCTCTTGTGATATTCCCCAAGTACGGGCATGTGTTGTGGCCATGTGTACCGGACCTTTTGGTGCTCTCCACTTGGCCAAGGTCCAGTGGGGGAAGAAATGGCCACACAGGAGGGGAGATGCCTGTCCTGAGACACCCCCATGTAGATACTGCCATAGCTTTCAGCTCTCCAGGTTAAGTGGTTGTATTTTCCAAGGACCATTTGTAGGCAAGACCCTTCCTCCTGTAGGTGCAGCCAACTTTTAGTGAGATGTCCACTGCTGGAGCCACTGCTGCAGCTTCTCCTGGTACGGTGGCACTAGCTATACATGACCATCTCTCTGTCATCGTGCTAGACAGAGGGTAAATCTGCTGAGCCACAACACTGCCCACAGTGGGTCTCCTCCCACCCCTTCTCTCTGTTCATCACTGTCTGAGAATTCAGTGCTGGTCTTTGTGTGAGGGGTTCTGGTTACTGCTCCCCAACAGGTGAGCCTCTCTCCATTTCCTTCCCCAGAGCTTCATGTCTTGTTTATTTCAGCATAGAGAAAAGATGGCTGTTGGTGTGGGCAGTCCATCAACAAACCCTTTGGGAGCTTGTCAGAGCTGCATAAAGGGGCAGAACTGGTGGCACTTCTGCATGTGAGGGTGGATACCCTGTGTGGAGAAGGAGGAGGCAGCAGCCTGAGGCTTGGAGCTGAGCCCAGCCCACTCTGTACTGCCTTGTCTTTATTACACAGTGTGTTCTCAGTTTTGGTTAGCAGCACTCTGGAACCTCTTTGTTAGTGGCTTGCAATTTTGAACAAATGCACAAGTAACCTCTGGAAAGGGGTGGATCTGGGAGATTTAGTTTCTTGGGTTCAAATAAATTGCAGCTCTCTAAGCTAGCTCTCTAAGGCTCTCCTGCTCCCATGTGTAAGCTTGGTGTTTCTCATCTCTGGGTTTCTTGCATCTGCTTCTTCAAGGTGGGAGAGTTGGACAGAGATCTTGGCTGTTTCACACAGAGCACTTAAGGCCTTAAGATGCGTTGCTGGGGAAGCAAAGGCCATTCTCATTAACACCCTTTCCCTTAGCACATGGGTCTTTGGAGACATTTGGCCTCCAAAGTACAGCCCTCAGCAAGAACAGTTTTGCTCTGGCTTTAGTTTCATTGACTGAATGTTGTTTTAGGACCTCTGAACATTTATTCACTCTTGGGTTGTGTTAGGAGTCCATCTGAATTGAAACATTCGCTGCCAGAGGGAAGGAGGAGGCTCAGAAGATTCAGAAAGCTTAAGTTCATGCAAGGCTTAGGATCCTCAGAAGGTTGTGACTCACGGGTTCCTCTCCAAATGCTATAAGCAGAGAACAATTTCCCTGGTGGGGTGGGGGGCAGACATAATGAATAGGGAAGGAGCTGCCTGCAAACTGGGCGGAGAACTTCAGGGATGTAGCTTTCTTGAGAGTCACTCATGCTGGGATGGGCTTTCCACTGATGTAGTTATCTGAGCCACTCTTGTGAGCACCCATGATAAACTGGACTTGGCTAGAATTGTGGTTGGTGGGGTATCTGAGGTGAATGCACATTGTTCAGGTCTACCCAGGAGATGACATATACCGCATACTGCTAGACATTTATGCAGGCTAACAGAAGTGCATTATGTAAACACCCAACATCAGTCGCTGGAACTGGGTAGCGACTAATGTTGGGTGTTGAGCATAGGTTCTGCAGGGCACTGGGGAGGAAGGGTGCTCCTTATCTTTGCCCCTCATCCCTGCACCCCTGTGCTGGTCTGTACACCAGCAGGCAGGAAACCATCCTACAATCCATGTCTACAATGTTTAGCTTTTGCCAGATCAGTACTCCAGGAACCCACACGACTGTAACGAGCTCACTGGTTGCAGGGAGACCACAGCAAGCACAGAACATTGCTTAAAGTTAAAAGAAAAATGTCGGTACTGCGGGGAGTGGACCTTTCCACTCTCCAGGAGCCTTGAGCTGAGCTCATGGTTCCTGGGACCCACAGTTCCCACTTCAGCGCTTAGCAAAAGTTGAATCAAATGAAGTCATTGGTCACAGCTACCTTCTGTACTAACTAAAGTGATGCTCTTTTAATTTTTGACACGACAAAATTAACACCTAATTATGGTGGCACATTTTTCATCTTGTGATGTGCAGTTCTGACCTGCGAAGGCACAGGGAAAGCATAAACACCTGTTTCCATCTTTCTGCTGAAATACGATGCTTGCTTCCTGTGGGGGAAGTTGTGAATTCCTGACCCGGAATGGGGGCTTCCAGATAGCTGTAGTACATGCATTCAAATACAATACTCAGGCTTCTTATCTGTCTGTGTGTCTGTCATTTCTCATTTATCTATCTATCTAGTGTCTATCTTCTATATATGTAGTGTGTGTGTGTGTGTGTGTGTGTGTGTGTGTATAGATACAGATGTGTGTATATGTGTCCACATGTGGGCAGAGCCAGAGAACAACTTCAGGTGTCATCCTCAGGCATAGTCTACCCAGTGTTTTTGAGGCAGAGTCTCTTCATTGGCCTGGATCTTGCCAATGAAGCAAGATGGGGTGCTTAACAAGTCCTAGGGATCCTGTCTCTGTTTCCCTAGCTGGTATTAGAAGCCCACACCATTCACATTTTGAGGTGGGTTCTGGGAATCAAATCCATGTCTTCATACTTATGAGGTGTCCTGGTTAGTTTTGATTGACAACTTGTCACAACCTGGAGTCACCTGAGAAGAGGGAACCTCAACTGAAGAATTGCCTCTATCAGATTGGCTCGTGGCCAAGTCTGTGAGAGACTGTCCAGATTGATGATTGATGAAGGAGGGCCCAGCCCACTGTGGGTGTCACAATTCCTAGGTCAGCAGGTCTGGGCTTTATGAGGAAGCTAAGTAACCATGGACCAGTGTGTAAGGCCATAAGAAGCATTCTTCTGTAGTTCTCCCCTTGAGTTCCCAGCTGACTGCCCTCAAGGCTGGACTGTGACCTGGGATTGGGGAAGCCAAAACATTTTTTTTCTCTGCAGGTTGTTTTCAGCTGGAGTATTTTATCACAACAATATAGAACAAACTAATATGTGAGGCAGACACTGACCTCCCTACCTCCCTACTTCCAACCGAATGCTTTAAAAAAAAAAAAAAAAAGCTTTAGGGATTGGCACTGAATGGCTTCCTCTTTCTAGGGTAAATACTGAAAAAAAATCAGATGTTGGAATGAAAAAAATTGCCACACAAGCTATGATTTGCAGTATGTGTGTGTATTATATATATATATGCAAACATATCACATATGTGTAACTACATGCACATGTACACATATATGTATATATGTATTCATAAAATTATGAGTGTGTTCCATGTGTGTATGTTCATGTGTGTGTATATGCATTTGTGTGACAGTGTGCACTTGTGTTCTTGGTGTGCATGTGTGTTATGCATGTGTGTATGTGCATATGTGTGTTGATGCTACTTAGTTTTGTCCTCCACATCCTGTCTGGCCTGCTTCCTATGAGTCATTCTAGACAGAGTTGAGCTTCTCATTCTGGTAGGAAATGATGGACAGAAAGTGCATATGATTGTAGACTAGAGACCCAAGCAGAGTTCATATGCATATGGTGGGAGTGGCTCTCTACTCACCTAGAAGCAAGTGGTCTGGTCTCTGACCTCCTGCCTATGAGCCAGAGAAGGACACATTGCCTTTCTTCTCTCATGCCCTGGTTTCCATGAAATTGCCTCATGGTGCTCCTCAGAGACCCTGGTAGGACCCTGCCTGTTGTCACAAGAGACAAAAACTGCTCCTGGACAGGATAGTGGGCACAGCAGGTATCTGCTGGCCCTGGAATCCAGGCTAACTCCTGGGGCATAATTGATCACTCCCACCCGCCTTGTAAAGCGAGGGCCATTATCTTTCTGGTCCAGGCTTCAGATAATGGCCATACAGCGAGTTTTGCTACCACCTTGCCCTGGGAGAGAAAAAAATTTTTTTAGTAGATATTATTAAAAGGCTTTTAATCCATGAACGTGTAACCAGCTGAAATGGGCTGAAAGTGCCATTGTGACTGAACGGAGGATGTGCGCGGCATCTTTATCTAATAACCACCATTTGCCATAATAAAGATTTCAGATCAAAGCTGATAAATCAAGTGTTTTTTCTTTAAATCTGTTTCTGCCAATAGCCCTACACATCCATAACCCATTTTACTGTTGTCTCTTCTACTGAATACTGAGAGCGGAGGCCAAAGCTTTCCATTCCCTCCAATGTCCCTACAGACTCTGAGTAGATTTTTTTTTTTTTGACCTCTCTATGTAAAGATACTTTTAAGCCTAAGCATGCAGGAATGGTTTGGTGGTTTGTATGAAGTTGAATGTCTCCATTGAATATTCAGCTTACACTCAGTTTTCATATTGTATTTTCTTATCCACATGGTTCTCTTCACTGCACCTGCCCCCCCCCCCCCTCCAGCCCCTGCCAAATCACTTTGGGCAATGTTGTACCTGATGTCTTCCATGTAGCCGGGACTTTTCATTCTCTTTTTGTCTCTCAGGCTTCACCGATAGGGGCTCCCCCATAACTTCTCTGAAATAACTGACAGCATAAGCATACCATTGGGTAACCAATAGGGATTTTTAGAGCTAACCAGCACATTGGATGAAATATTGCTAAGATTTATTAAATCATAAATCAGACCCTTAACTAAGACATCTGGAGTAATATATGAGAATAAATGAAAGAAACCCAGCTTAAATAAAGGATCACTAGTACCAACACACACACACACACACACACACACGTCTGCATACATCCTTCTATACAAGCAAGCACACACACTCAGAAGCTCGTAGTTCACGTACATGTGTCATCTTCTTCCATGGACTGACAGTGCTCACCGTTGGCTGAACTTACTGTGGTAAAGACCGCCTATTTGATTCTTAAACACTGCCTTTGCCTCCTAGACATCCAGCTCAGTGATATAGTCTGGCATCCATGGACTGAGTCTTGGCAATAAAATGGTCTGTTTATATGGCAAGCTTACTAGCCATCTTTCCTGTCTAGCCCTGCATTTCCTTTGTCCCCTCATTTCTTAGCTAGATGTTTGGGTTCTTAGGCCCAGAGTATGGCAGGGCTAAGAGGAAGGAGAACCACAGTTCCTGAGGGACAATGTGGAACCATGTTAAGAGGTCCTTACAGCCAGAAAGGAGGCCTGGCTCTGGGTTGGCAGTTTGTATGTCCAAGGCTCTAGCCTGAGCCATTTATTTACTTTCTCTTAAGAGACAGCTATTCTTTGGAGAAGCAATACGCTCCACTAGCCAGAAAGGAGTTTTCTTTATTGAATTTCCAAATTTTATTTTTGTGTTTTACGGTGTGCATGCTTGTATGCACTGTTATGCACACATGGATGTGGAGACTCAGAGACTGATGTTGTTCTCAGGAAGACCATCCACTTCATTTGAAACAGGGTCTCCCACTGGACAGGGGCTCACCAATTAGGCTAGATAGGCTGGCCCTCAAGCCCCAGGATTCACCTGTGTCTGCATACCAGCACTAGATTAATAACAGGCAGCATACACACACACACACACACACACACACACACACACACACACACACACA
>CAJQZJ010004765.1:9673418-9715037 GCA_907164525.1 Lophiomys imhausi
ACACACACACACACACACACACACACACACACACACACACACACACATGAATGCATGCATGCATGCATGCTTGCCCACGCACTCGCACACACACATACACACATACACTAACCTGCCATCTCCTTCAAAACAAATGCTTATGCTCACTGAGTAGAAAGTCGAGGAAAACCAAATGCAATATTTTCAAGGCTTCCATAGAGCCTCCTTTTCCTCCTCCTCCTCCTTCTTGTCTTCTAAGATTTACTTAGATTACTTTATGTGTAGGGGTATTTTACCTGCATGCATGTATGTGTTTTGTGTGCATGCCTGAAGCTCAGGGAAGCCAGAAGAAGATGTTGAATCCCCTGGAACTGGACTTACAGACATTTGTGAGCTGCCATGTTGGTGCTGGGAATTGAACCTGTGTCCTCTGCAAGAGCAGCAAGTGCTTTTAACTACTGAGCCAGCTCTCCAGCTCCCATAGGCTGTGCTTCTTAACTGCAGAAGTGATTGTGGCCATTCTTTCTGATCTTTCCATACATTTCTTTTGGTTGCTGAATGAGAGGAATAAAAATTTTAGAGACCCCCGTGGCAGGCAGTGGAGTCAGGCAAGCCACGCTCCAGGAACTAGCTAACCACAAAGCCAATAGTAAAGTAAGATTAAATTCATTCCTGAGAAAAACAAGTATAGGATGTTTCCTGCTGACTAACTAATGGGCTGGTACATTCCACCTGCATTTCCCCTCACCCCTTTGGATTGTGGTTTAAATACCCTACTCTCCCCCAAATTGTCGTCCTGGCTCCTCTACCCCTGCGTGGGATATGAGTGGCGTCCTCAGTGCACTGATCCCCCCCAAAATAAACCTCATGCGATTGCATCAAGAAGGTCTCTTGCGAGTTTTTGGGTGGCTGTGATATCCCGAGTGTTGGGAGTCGGGAGAGGGACTTCCCTCCCCCGGGTCTTTCAGAATATGGTAGGGAGTGGATACCATGTAAAGAGCTGAATTAGAAAAGAAGGGTGGATTAGAAATCTCACTCATTACCTTTTCCTACAGCCTACAGGAGAAGGACAGCTAGGCTTACAGTTACAGGAGAAAGAGTAGGGAACGTCTCATTCATACTTGTTACATCATCTATTAGAATAAATGTTAACTGGATTGTCCTCTTATTGGCTTAACACTAAATAAATGCCTCATAAAAAAGAAAAAAAGGTTTTCCTTCTTTAACAAGAAAGGATTTAAATATGCAAATGTTTTGACAAAGTGTAGGCAATAAAGCGAACTTGATGCCTATTTTGACTGAAGGCTCACAAGGCTTCTGCAGGAATTTGGGTTGGTTGTCTGTATTTGACATTTAGTTCTGTTACCTCTGTCCTCAGTTTGTCTGGTGATTCTCCCTGCTTGAGTGCCAACAGTCTTACAAATATCAGAGCATGTCGTGATTAAGGTGAGAGAACAGGAAAGTTCAAATTCCTTAATGACTAGACATTGGAGAAGGCTGAAGACAGCCATTATCCTTTTAATGAGGTCTGGAGTTTTCCTCCCGTTTTGGTCTTTTAAGGTAAGAAGTTGCATTTTGTGTGGGAGGCTCAAGGCTTCTTTGGGGGCGTTATTGCAGCCCTCCTTGCCAGTTAAAAAGTCGCTACAGGATCAGTAGACAATCCCTCAATATTAAAGTCTACCAGACATTATCTGTACTCATTAGGGGTCTTTGTCTGGTGTGGAGCAGCTGAGACAGGGGCATTACTGAGGTACTTGGGTTTCTTTCATCCTGTGGCTTTGTTCTTTCTTCTTGACTTAGAACCTTCAGTTTGGTTGCTAGGTGGGGGAAGGGAGCCTGCACAGGAAATGGTGCTGGAGAGCCCAGCTTCACCTTTGCCTTTCGGTCATCTTGTTGATCCCCTGGGAAGCTGCTAATTCTCATCAGTGTTAAGTTCCTCTTCTTTTTCTGTTTCCACTGCTAAACCCCTTTATAACTCACTGAGCCTTTAGCACTATCTTTTGTACATGGAGTAAGGACAGAAGTGACTGTATCACCTCCCAGATAATGTGGACCATCCACATTCCTTCTCTTGTGGCTTCCCAGGTCACTGTGGCTTGAGAGGAGGGCAGAGCCAGAAGCTGCAAGCTCAGGCATTTGTGAGCCTGTGAGACATCAGTCCTGCCTGCTGCCTCGTGGAATCAGCTCTAGTTTCCTTTCTGTTGCTGTGCTAAAACACTTGGATGAGAAGCAGTGTAGGGGAGAAAAAGGTTTTATTTGATTTCCACTTTCAGGTCATTGAGGGGAATCGGGGCAGGAACTCAAGCAAGGTCTTGAAGTTGAAACCCTGGAGGGACTCTGCTTGTTGGTTTGCTCTAGCTCAACTAGCTTTCTTTTTTCTCTTTTAAAAATGTTTATTTAGTACTTCAAGTTATATCTCTATCACAGTGCCCTCTTTCTACCCCTCCTGGTCCTACCCTCCCACTCTCTCCCTCCTCTCCCACCTATCCTACTCCTCTGGAGTGGGGTGTCCCTACATATCAGCCCCTCCCCCAGTTCAGCAATCATATGAGGGCTAAGAACTTACTTCCTCATGCACTGGGGGCCTACATGGCAGCACCACTAGGGCAAAATGTCCCATTAACAGGTAAGAAACTCTATATTCTTGTCCCTTTTGGTATGTTAGTTGTAGGATAGTTATCCTGTACTATATGCACTAAAATCCAATTATAAGTGAACACATGCCATGTGCATCTTTCTGAGTCTGGGTTAGCTCACTCAGGATAAGCTTTTCTAGTTCCATCCATTTGACTGCAAATTGCATGATTTCCTTGTTTCTGATGGCTGAGTAGTATTCCATTGTGTAAATGTACTATAGTTCTTTTTTTTATCCATTTGTTGGTTGGGGGACATCTTGGTTGTTTCCAGTTTCTAGCTATTACAAATAAGGCTATTATGAACATAGATGAGGAAACTTCCTTGTGATTTGGTGATGAATCATTTGGATGTATACCCAGAAGTGGTATGGCTGGGTCTTGAGGTAGAGCTATTCCAAGTTTTCTGTTCCTCACATGCTGTAGCACTTGGGAGAGCAGGCCCTGCACCTTGCCTGGGTAGCACACTACAGCTGGTCCTGGATATGGGGGTTGTGAATGAGCCAACCCTGAGGGAGTGAGTGTGGGAGAGCCAGCCTGGCCTTCGGTCTGTTATGTGGAGGTGTTAACTAGGGAGATGCCCTCCCCTCCCTTTTCCCCTCACCACCATTGGTGGACAGGAGATCTGGTCCAGAAGGGGTTGAAGGGAATGAAAATTATTAAAAGATCCCCTAAGTCGGCAGTAGAGCCAGGCCAGCCGCCAGGTGGTTCCCGGAACTTAGCTGACCATAAAAGGGTGGAACCAAGAATGTAGGTCATATGGGTCATGAGCCCCGGGCTCCAGGAACTAGCTGGCCACAAAGTAGATGAGATGACTATCATGGGCCCCCAGGGTTTCAGGAATCACAAAGCCGATGGTGAAGTAAGATTAAATTCATTCCTGAGAAAAACAAGTATAGGATGTTTCTTGTTGACTAACTAATGGGCTGGTACATTCTACCTGCATTGCCCCTCACGCCCTTCAGTTATGGTAAACAATGGGCTGGTACTTTCCACCTATATTTCCCCACCCCCCTTGGGTTGTGGTAAACAATGGGCTGGGCTGGTACTTTCCACTTGTATTTCCCCTCACCCCTTTGGGTTGTAGTTTAAATACTCTACTCTCCCCCAAATCGTGGTCGCAGCTCCTACCCCTGTGTGGGATACGAGTGGCACCCTCAGTGCACTGAGCCCCCCCCCCGAAATAAACCTCTTGCAATTGCATCAAGTTGGTCTCTTGCGAGTTTTGGGGTGGCTGTGATATCCTGAGTGTCGGGAGTCAGGAGACGGACTTCCCTTCCCCGGGTCTTTCAGGGTCACAAGAGCAGGAGAGCTGTCCCTGACCCTCACATGCTGCAGCACTCAGGGAGAGCAGGCCCTGCACCTTTCCATAGTAGAACTGGCCATGCAAGTGGGGGTTGCAGGTCCAGAACCAGGGCTTTGAGTTGGCCCACCCCAACATCTACCCCATGGATGAACTGTTGGAGTGCAAGAAGAGGTCAGTTCCACAACCCAGGACTGCAGGATCTTCATGGCACAGGGCAGTTACAGCATACCTGAGAGGAGTTCCAGTGAGGTTCCAGTACTGATGGAATAGCAGAATCTAGGGGCCTCGTACCAGACCAAGGAGTCATTATCATGAACATATGCAAGCAGAATGTGTGAACAAAGGGGACTATTGTGGGACATACTGAGGTACACTGCAACTTCCACAGTGAGCTGTTATTTTTTATGCTGGGACAGATTGCAAGGGTGGAGGGTAGGTCTGTGTGAAGGTGGGAGATGGGAGGGAAGAGGGTGCATGATGTGAAATACACAAAATAAAAATTATAAAAAAGACATTTGCAAAGTCTCTCTCTCTCTCTCTCTCTCTCTCTCTCTCTCTCTCTCTCTCTCCAGGTGATGCTGAGTTGATCAGTTAATGCTAACCACAACATGTGTCTTGCTTTCTTGATTCTGTAGACTCATAAATGGAGAAGAGATTTGCCCTACGGTGAACCATTCCCACGTCTCACCAGGAACTGATTTAGATGAGGTTTTTGATGTGGGAGTGAGTCAGCACTCTGAAGTATTTGGCTATGGAAACCAGGAGCGTTTTTGGATGCCAGAGGGTAGAATTGGATTGAGTTGTGTTCTCTTAAAAAAAGATACATTGACTTCTGTTATATAAATGGTGTGGTGGGTTCCATGGAAAGGAAGAGGAGACAAAAAAAAATCCCTTTAGAAAGAATTTTATTCTTAAAGTCAGCATCATAGACAGCCATTGACAGCCATGCTCAGGCCTTGAAGCAGCAGAGGAAACCTCCGGGCTTGACAGGAACTTCCTCAGGAGAGATGGCTGCCACAGAGAGCTGTTTTATCATCACTCTTTTGGCTTACGCCTCACAGAACAGATAGCAACAGCACTTTTCCTGGGGAAAGCTAAGTCTAACAGATTCCCTGAAATGGCCCTGCTCCATCTTTCACCCTCTAGAAGGTCCCAGTTGTCCGGCTCTGCTTCCTGTGGAGAACAAGAGTCCTCTGTGCTGGGGTAAGCCCACCCTCCCTCCTGGTCACTGAGTGAGGTCCAAGACGTGGGATCTAATCCCACGTCAGTTGTTTTAGAAGTGGTTTTTCTCGCGTATCATGTATTTGTTTAGAACAGGCCTGCTTATCAAGGACCACTGGTCTGTGTAATTCATCAGCTAAGGAAAATGCTTGGGTGGCATTCTTCTGAAGTAGCAGGATTTTAAGAGGTGGGTATTTAATTACAGGCTACTCATGAAAGGGACAGATAAGCCCCAATAGACCATTTTATTTAGCAGGCAGTGCCACCTGGGGCCTGGCAGACATGGAGTCTGTGTGAGTGTGGTGACAGTAACACCACCACCAGCTTCTCCCCATCCACGTTCTCAGGCTAGCTGCTCATTTGAAACCTTTAATGTGACTTCCCACTCCTCCTCCATCTCTGCCTCCCTCTCTTTTCCCCATTCCACCCTCTCTCCCCTTTTCCCTCCCTCCAGGGAGGGATATCAGCTTTCAATTCTAAGCCTAAGAAAGCCTGAGTTCTCAAGGTGTATTTAGGCTCCTCTGTACCTCGAATGACTGTAATCAGAACATGTCCACTGCTGAATATGATCTCCTGATAAAAGAGCTACTCTGTTCTGGGTGTAAACACAGAGGCATGTGGGGCTGGAGCTGCTTCTATGAGAGAATATCCCATCTGGCAGTGAGACACACACAACAGAGAGTAGGGTGTGAAGTTTACATACAGTAAACTATATCCTGGTGGGAAGACGGCTCAGTGGGCAAAGAGCCTTTGCTCTGCAAGCCTGAGGAGTCCAAATCCTCTTTGCACCTTTGTAAAAAGCCAGGCACGGCTGCTCATGTCTGCAACATTGTAAGGTGGAGATGGGTGGATTCCCAAGAGCCAGTCTAGTCAAAAGGGTGGGCTCTGGTTCGGTGAGAGACAGAGTGTGGTGAGGAAGACACTGGACATTCTGTGCTTGTCTCTGCACACATGCACATGTATGTGGTCATATACTCATGAACAGGCACCCAGCCTCCCATACCTACACACCACCCCCTCAACCATATCCCAGGGAAACCCTGAATTTAGCAGATCTAGAGCCTATGTGACTGTGAGTACTCTAGCAACACAAAAATTATACATTTTAATTGTCTTGTAAAACCCATTTTCTGTCAGTTTACAAAAGCAAGAGAGGAACTTTTCAATTTACCACCAGGATGATGAGGGCACATTTGAGGGATTTAACCTGGGACTGATGGATGTTCTCAGTTTTCTATTTGAGAAATAGATTGGCCAGAATGTATAAGCGCTAAGCACCATTCAGTTACAAAGTGAATACACACCAGAACGTTTGGAACAATGAACTGACTGTGTGTGTGAGAGAGAAAGAGAGAGAGAGAGAGAGAGAGAGAGAGAGAGAGAGAGAAGATAAGGATATAGATGAGCTTGATCTTAGAACCGAGTCCAGAGTGTATAATTTGATCAGAACACTACAGTCCATCCTCAAATGTATCCAGCTTACTTTTGTCCAGCACACACTATAAATCGCGTAATGAAATGCTTTGCCATTAGAGTTCAAAGGTGGAGAAGAGTTAGGATAGAAAGTTCTGGAAGAAGGGGTTATGGAGAGAGCCTACTGGCTAAATACTTTCTCCCTAGAAACTTATGTAAGTGCCATGTGGGTGTGGAGACATCCTGTAATTCCACCTCAGAAATCAGAGACAGGATGCCCAGAGCAAGTTGTCTAGAAAGACTACCCATACCAAAGAGCTTTGCCTCTGATTGAGGGGCCCCACCTCAGTGAACAGGATGGACAAGAGATCAAGGATGCGTTCTGACATCAACCTTGGGCTTCCACATGAGTGTGCATGCACACATAGAGGAAAAGCATTCATACACACATTTCTCTCTCTCTCAATCTCTCTCTCTCTCTAATAAAAAGAAAGAGAAAAAAGTAGTTCTGGAAGAGGGAATCCCAGACAGAATAGATGTGTTAGAGCTTACTGTGGAGAAAGAGGTGGACCAGAGGGAGAGTTAAAAGTGTGCTCATGCCAAAGTATAAAGAGACATAAATCCAGTCCCGCTTCCTCCAGGATCTCTCCTCTGTCTTTGTCACACCTCACCCCAGGTCTTGGGAACGTGATTAATTAATTCCACCTTTTATCAGCATTTTCAGGGACGCTAAAACTCTCTCAGTGGTCAGCAACCTCCTAGTGCTCCGGACACTTGGAAAGGACGGACGACACGAAGTGCAGTTTCCAGTCATCATGAGATGCTTCATCCCATCTTCAGAAATGCAGAAGTGTCTTTAGAGCCGTTCCTCTGGCAACGCTCAGAACATCGAGGAAGAGGGGGAAGAAAGACTGTAGGAGCCAGAGGGCGGGGAAGAGAGATACTGCGAGGAACTCTTTTCCAGACATGACATGGCTGCTGAGCACATGAGGTCACGTGGTGATTACCTGCACAACGTCTGCACAAGGTCAAGCCAGTTAAAAATTCCAGCATAGGGTGGGGAGGGGCTGCTGAAGCCAGAGCTCTAGATGAGATGCTCTTGATGGCCGCTCTCTCTCCCTCTCCTTCTCCCCCGCTCCCCACTCTGTGTGTAGTCACTTTTGGGGTCGAATATGGCCACATGCCCCAGTGGATGACTTCATGCCCATGCTCACTTGGGCAGCAACAACTGGATTCAGGGGGTTTAAAGAATATTATAAAGGAGAACACAAACTTTGGAGGGGTATATGATGGGGAGTTTTGGGGGTAATTGGAGGGAGGAGGGAGGGGTGGATAGGACCCAGATACGTTGCTTAAACATGAACTTTTCAAAGAACAATAAAAAGAAAAATAAATGTTAACAAATATTCTGTGAAGAGTTCTGTAAATACTTTGGGGTCCATCTTTCAGTCATCATAACTCTTGGTATCTAAGTGTTAACTGACTTCCAGAAAGCAGTTTAGTAAGGCTGCCTAACATTTCATTACATCACGAGGACATTTTCTACTGTAGATATAATAAACACATATATTTTAGAATATACAGAAACTGGAAAAATGTAAATGGAAAAAAGGTTAAAAAAAAGCTATTACCGACTTTGCATTAAAAAAACATTTATTTTAGAATTTTCTAGGATAGTTGCAATTTCCCATACATCCTACACCCTATACATGATTTCCATACATTAACATCTTACATAACCATGTGGAAATAATTGGGAGAAATTAACTTTGGTGCATTAATATCAACTAAATGACTCATTTTAAAATTTTATTTTTATTCTTGTTAGTGTGTCTTTTTGTGTATGCCACATGAGTGCAATACCTGTAAAGGCCAGAAGAGGAGGTCAGATTTCTCAGAATCAGTTGTGAGCCATGTGAGGATGCTGAGGGTTCTTGATAGCTGAGTCATCTCTCCAACCCCTAAGTGACACAATTATGTCACAGCAAGGAGAATAATGGGTACAGCCACTATTACACATTTTCACACTTTAGAGTCCAACCCACCCTGTATTTGTTAAAGTGTCCTGTAATTTATTAAGGTTTTCCTACTCCCACTTTTGGGGTTACCTTGTCCTGAGTTTTCCCTAGTCTTTGAAGGTTTTTAAGGTATGAAAGGCTGATTTTCTGGGCTCTTTGCTAATAATCCACCTTCATTGGTCCACTGAGCTTCCAACCTCTATCCTGTACATCCTGGATCTCTGAGGAGCCTCTTGCCCTTGTGGGTTCATGCCTTTAGACACTGATTTATGCTTCTTCTGGTATGGCCTTAGGAAGGGTTGGCACTAACTGATTTTGTTCAGTCTGTGATACTTAACGGATAAAGATTCACTGAATTTTTAAGTATTCATTTGAATAATTTAATTTTATATAGATAGTATTATAATCTGGTACAAAATTCAAGTACATCAATACCAATGAATTGAATTTAGAACTTTTAAAAGCTTTTAAAAACCATTCTCTGGTTTTAAATTTTGGTGTGTGTGTGTGTGTGGGTGTGTAACTCACAGTAGCTAGGGTCCCATCCACAAAATCTGCACAGGTAATCCTAGAGTGGATGGGGGAGGGACTGAGAAAGCTCAAGCCCTAGGGAGGCACTGTTGGCAACTGGTGGCTGCTGGGGAGAGGGTTGGTGTTCTTCATGGACTTGGCCCCTGAAAGGCCACCCATGCTCCAGCAGATATTTGTCCCTACCCATACACATGCAAGTCAGCACTAAGTGGACTCAGTGGGATTTAAACAAAAGTGTATGTGGAATTAGGGAAAAAAAGTGTTGAGAGAGAAAAGGGGAGGAGTTCAAGGGGAGGGGATGAGAGTGGATTTGGTCAAAACACATTATATGTATGTATGAAATTCTTAAGCAAAAAATTTAAAACAAAGTATAAATAAATAAACAAACAAATAAATAAACAATGTGTGCATGTGCTCATATGTGTGTGTGCAGGTATGTAGTAGCCCGTGACTAGAGGAAGGCAATCATGCAGTATCTTTCTCTATGACTCTCTATCATGTTCCTTTGAGGCAGGGTCTTTGCCTGATCACAGACCCACATTGTTTTCATCCAGGCTGAAAGTCAGCAAGCCTTAGCAGTCCTGCTCCCCTTCCCTGCCACTGGGGTTACAGGCTCACCCCCACTTGCTTCATGGCTGCTGGGATCTGATAGAACTTTGATCCATATGCTTATGCAACAGACACTCACACACACTGATCCCCCTCAGCAACTTCTGTAGAGGAACTTTAATTCAGAACATGGCTGCTCTGGCAAGAGAGCACATCCAAAGACCTTCTAGGTCTGTGTCATCTGGCTGGAATACAAACACACTTTTAATCCCAGGAGACAGAGGCAAAAAGATCTCTGAGTTCAAAGCCAGCCTGGTATACAGCAAGTTTCAGGTGAAGAAAAACTTAAGTTCAGCTGTGGTGGTACATGTCCTTAATCCCAGCACCTAGGAGACAGAGGCATGCAGATCTCTGAGTTCTAGTCAGTACTGTTCTGTCAGTTTGGTTGAGTCAGTGAGTTGAGAGGCAATGCAGTGGAGTTGAATTCATGGCAGTTCAGTTTGTGGAATTCAGAGGCAGTTTTACCGGGAGAGTTTTACAGAGACAGGTTGAAGAGGGAACAAGCTAGACACAGGTGAAGACAGAAAGAGTCAGAGAATGAGAAGGAACCAGAAGATTAGAACAGATTGCTAGAGTTAGTTTGAGGCCAGGCAGAGCAATTCAATGAGAAGCTGAGACGCAGAGAGTAGCCAGATTGAATAAGTCAGTTGGGAGAGTTTGAGCCAGAACATCTGAGTTGAACCAGCCAGCCAGAGTTCAGAAAGAACACAAAAGGGTGAACTTATTCAGCAGTAAGTCTCAGACCATTACAACATTCTAGGCCTAGATTAGATTGTAGAGGCCAGAAGCTTCTAGGACTAGGCCTAGGTTAGCAGACGAGGCAGGGAGCCTCAGAGACAATTACTTCAGGTGAATAAAAGTTACTTTACACCCATCATATGGTTTCTGCTTTTTGATGCCAACTGGACAATTACAGTTAACACACAGACATGAATTAGAGATGATTAATGTATCTTGATTTCATGTTATTTCAGTATATTTGAACGAAAGCTGGAGATTGGGTGAACTAGAGAAAAATGGGAAGGAGAAAGCGAGGAGGTAAAAATCTATCAGCTCCCACTACTTGTTTTTACATTAAATATTTCAGATTTAAAACAAAAACAACAACAACAGCAATAATAAAGAACAGCAGGGCACCCCTACAATGGACTCACAGAGGAGATGCCAAAGGGTATCTCATATTTGTAACTTCGCTTTCCCTGCTAAAGCCTCATGTATTGAGTAGATGGATTTTGGTGTCAGACCCTGAGGATTAATCCCTAGATTGCTGCCCCATAACACCATGACGAATGGCACCATGGTCGATTGGATAGGCAGAGCTTGCAATTTTTTTCTTATAAAATCAACCCAGGAGGGAAATAATAACGACAGCTCACATAAATACATAAAAGAGCCTTTCACACTGACAATTGGAATTACTGCTGTTTATCCCAGTTCTTTGCATTTTCTCTACATTACTGTGTTGATTGTTTTCCGCATCACTCACTACATCGAAAACTATGTATTTTCTATGCTGTGTAGCATTCAGGGTACACTTTGGGAGCCAAAGACTAAATCAATCCATCCCGAAGGGTTTATCTCTGTTCTGTTTACAGAATTGAAATTAAACAATTTTCAAAAAGTATTTCTCACTTACCTGGCTCAGTGTTATTAAGGTTTGAGCGTGAAATTTCCCCACAGCCTCAGCTGGGTGAACACTTGGTGCCAAGCTGGTGGCACTGTCTAGGAAGGTTGTGGAACCTCTCGGACTTCTGCCCTAGCATGGCTTCCTGATCCATCCAAATGTGAATAGGCCCCATGCAGGCTCTCAGTGACAGAGATCAACACACTCTGCTGCCATGTTGCCATGGCACGTGCCATGTACATTTGTGGCTGGGAGAGAGAGAGAGAGAACAGAGGAGAGAGCACATTACATTAAGCATGTATAATTTACCCCTGTGAATCATAAGGCAGTCATTGGGTTCAATTTTATATTCAGTATTTACATTTCTTAAAGTTATATAGCATTTCATTACATACATAAATTGTCCAATTTTCTTAATAATAAATTGCCTTCATCCTTGAGAATTTCATACATGTTTACATAAGACATGATCATAATCACTTCTGTTTCACTCTCCCACTTTCCCCAAATCCCCCTCCAACAGGCCTCCCTGCAAATTCCATACCCTCTTTCCCCAACCAGTAACCACTAAGTCCAGTTAGCAGTATGTATGGGTATGGGATCTTCAGGATCATCAGAATTCTACCAGTGACCCCCCCAAAGAACAATGATTCTCCTACCCCAGCAGCCATCAGTTGCAGAAGGTTCCACAGAAAGGGCCTGAGCCTGGAGAACCTCTCTCTCTCTGTTGGAATTTTGGCTGGTAATCCTGTGTAGGCCTTATGCAGGTAACCACAGCTGCTGTGATCTCATGAGTGGAACATTCATGTCATGTACAGAAGACAGCATCTTACAGCATTCCTCCCCAACCTCTGGCTTTTACACTGTGCTCACCCCCTCTTCCAAGATGTTTCCTGAGCCTCAGTAGTCAAAAGAGACTGAGTACTCAGCCCTAAGTGGGGCATTTTTATTACTCCAATCACCAAATTACCTTCTTTTAAAAATTTTTAAAATTTATTTCTTCAAGTTACATCTCAATCATAATCTCCCCCTCCCTCCTTCCCCTTCCAGTCCCACCCTCCTACCCTCTTCCTCCTCACCTCCAATCTTCTTTTCTTTTTTTAAAGTTTAAGGTATATCTTTTTTCCTCCAACAGCTCCCCCTTTTAGTCCAATAAATGCCTTTTTTTTCTTATAACAATATATACAATACAAAACAATAAGAGTAATTAGGCCACAATTATGAAAATTATAAGGTATTATATACATTCCCAATGTCCAGTCCATACATATTTTGCAACTGATATTAATATTCTATTATCCATTTATCTCAATGAGTTTAAAGTTCTATACCTAAATCAGTTTCCATCCTAACTTGCACCATGAACTTCAAAACATCTTCTTAGACCTAGAACATTCTTATAATTCCTAAACAACTTAAAATTTAACTGTGTGACTATAACTATCTAGTCTTCAACCACATCAGAGACCTGAGAAGGATAAATATATCTGATTATACAGGAAGTGCAGAGCCAACAGCTTCCAAAACTACGAAATGACAGAAAACCAGCTGCAAGGACAGTTCTCAATTTCTCTCAATACATTAGAGCATCTATCCTCAGCCTTTTGGTCCAGCATCTCTGACAGACATTAATTGTAAAGCAGGGACTATGAAGGACTTGCCCACCCTGTCTTGACAGAGCTAGGCTGTCGACTTACCTGCTTCCAAGTCTTTGCTCTTTTCAGACAGCATTCTGTCTAAAGTTGAAGCAAGGGATTTTTCTTGCCCAGTGACAGGCTTGCCACTAATGCAACCATCTTCAAATGGAAATTCTTCGATGCTCATCATCTACTTGGAGTAGAATAGGGGGTGCTGGCAGGAGCTGATATGTCTCAATATAAAAAAAAATCTCAAGAAAACATCTTTGAATGCCATATTCTACAGATCTCTTGAGGTTTTTGAAGACCACCTATCTATGGCTGTATATTTGGATAAGCAAATGTTGCTTGTCTCTTAGCAACTTCATTTCTGATTAACTTAGAAACCATCTGTGATAAACTACCCCAGTACCTAACAAAATGACAGTTTGAATGACTAGTAGTTTGCATTTCTTAATTATCCTAAACAGTTTATGACAGTTGTTATCAAAAGGCCAAAATTTCACATTGCATTTTTAAGCATTACCTGGGTATAATACCTTAAAAAGTATTAACCTTAATTTTGTATCAATATACAAATATTAATACCAATGTAGCCAAATATAATCTTAATTTTGTATCAATATACAAAGATATAAGAGCATATTCAATAATCTGTCCCTTTTTCTTTATCATTTCCGTATTATGTCTATATCCTGTTTTTTCTCAAGTCTTTTCCCCCTTACATAGGAGAGAAAGAAAGATACAGAAAAGAAAAAGAGAGAAATCCCTTGGTCTAACCTCCTAAACCTATTTAACAAGACCATTTAACAGCTTGTAACCAATCCCCCTAAATAACAACAAACATCTATAACCCATCAAATGACCAATGGGGGTGAAAAATTACCCACCCTGCCTTCTGGGAATGGGACTTCACTCTCTTATAAATTACCGTCTTAAATAACTTTATTGTAGATTTTACTGGAGCCAGAAATTTTTACTTACTTTTTTTAATTTGAAAAAATTTTATTTTGTGAATTTCACACCATGCATCCTGTTCCCTCCCATCTCCCACCTTCCCCCAGACCCACCCTCTACCCTTGCAATTTGTCACATCATGAAAAATAACAGCTCATTGTGGAAGCTACATTGTATCTCAGTATGTTCCACAATATTCCCTTTTTCCACACATTCTGCTTGCAAATGCTCATTATAATGAGTCCTTGGTCTGGTACGAGGCCCCCAGATTCTGCTATTCCATCAGTACTGGAACCTCACTGGAACTTCTCTCAGATATGCTGTAACTGTCCTGTGCCATGAAGATCCTGCATTCCTGGGTTGTGGAACTGACCTCTTCTTGGACTCCAACAGTTCATCCATGGGGTAGATGTTGGGGTGGGCCAACTCAAAGCCCTGGTTCTGGACCTGCAACCCCCACTTGCATGGCCAGTTCTACTATGGAAAGGTGCAGGGCCTGCTCTCCCTGAGTGCTGCAGCATGTGAGGGTCAGGGACAGCTCTCCTGCTCTTGTGACCCCATCTGGGCCAGATCTCCTGTCAACCAATGGTAGTGAAGGCAAAAGGGGGGGAGGGCATCTCTCCCTAGCCAATACTACCACATAGCAGACAGAAAGCAGGGCTGGCTTTCCTACACTCACTCCCTTAGGGCTGGCTCACCCACAACCCCCACATCCAGGGCCAGGCAGAGTTCTTCTAGTTTCTGATTTGTTTCTTATCCTGGGAGTACATCCGATGCTTGACTGGTACTGATCTGGTAGTCATCTCAGGTTACCCCATGATGCCAAAGTGGTGTTGGTATCCAGCTTGTTTCCCTCCCCCCCACCAGGAATGTTAGGCTACTATTCATTCAGATGTTCATAGGTCTGAATACTGAATGTAGATATAGCCTCTCTACTTTCTGCCACCTACTGATGCACATGTGACATAGCAGTTTTACTTACTTTTATAATGGTTATCAACACATACATACACCAAAAAGAAAGAAAGAAAGAAAGAAAGAAAGAAAGAAAGAAAGAAAGAAAAGAAAAGAAAAGAAAAAGAAAAAAGAGAGGAAAAAAATTCAAATGACTAAAGAAAATATTCCTAAGTCAAAGATAAGGGCAAGACATTTGCCAACAGGTTGGTGATGTGTTAAGGGTGGGATGACCCTGTTGCCTGCAGAAGGCAGGAACCAGAGATATAGTGGCTTTGTCATGTGGGATTACTACATATTAGTCAATGTCCTCATAACTAGGGTTGTTGTGCTGCAGACTAGCCATGAGGGTATTTGGCTGAAAAGTTCACTTTTTTTTTTTAATGGAAATTGAAGTGTGCTCCACTGGGTGCCTTTGTTCCTTCTCTCTTTCATGATTTTTAGGAGAGTAAGAAATGTTGCAGAAAGTTAAGTGGTATTATGCAAACTGCAGTCGTGGGTCACATTCTACCCTGTAATTGTCTACAGAGTTTGACTCCAAAACTCTTCAAGAGTCTCTAAAGGATTCCCATTTAACTCATTCTAGGCTGGACTATTTTTGTTTTGTTTGAACCCTTTGAATCCATAAGGGTTCCATGAGGTAGATAATGATTTGTTCTTAGAAATAAACCAGTGTCTTGAACATCCGGATGGGATCGTCTGTGCCTGGAAATGTATCCTGCACATCTCCCTTGCGTGTGTGTGTGTGTGTGTGTGTGTGTGTGTGTGTGTGTGTGTGCGCGCGTGTGCGTGTGCGTGTGCGTGCGCATGTGTGTGTGTGTGTGTGTGTGTGTGTGTGTTTCCTCTTTAAAATTATTCTTTAGTTAAAGAGAGTTTCAGTACAATCTTCATTTTTAGGGAGAGGATCTTCTAAATGCATCTTCCTCGGGTCTCAAGAGGTAAGAATGAACCCAGCATATGATGGACTGAATAAGAATATCAATTGGTTCCCACTGATGCTGTGGGCCCAAATCTTGTAAGCTTGGATCTATGTGCTTGCTGGGGAAGCCCCTGTATTCTTTGAGCCCTGCTTTTGGAAGTTAAGCATACTTTGTTTTTTACTGTTTTATATAGCATTGAGTCTCTTTTTAATTTTTTCCCTTTCTCACTAGACACAGTGTATTGTAAAGTCCATCCACATGGAAACCAGTAGTCCCATTGAATAGGAGAGAAGAGAGATTCACAGTCAAAAATAAATGAAGGTAGAAGTGACAGCCATCTATTTGATACCCCCACATCTAACGGGGGAGAGGAAATGCACAAATGGTTGTAGAACTTGCAAAATTTGGCTGGAGCTCATTCTTACGCAAAGCTCATCTCATATAATTTACCACCAAATATTCAGGTCATTTAAGTGGGTACCTTTCTGTAAATCCTTCTTAATTAGGCTCTCTCTCTTCTCTTTCTCTCTCTCTTCTCTTTCTCTCTCTCTCTCTCTCTCTCTCTCTCTCTCTCTCTCTTTCTCTCTCTCTCTGTGTATGTGTGTGTGTGTTTGCCTCTGTCTCTCTCTGTGTAATGTTCACAGATTGTCCACAGGGTCTACTGGTCATTGGCGATTTTGCTTGATGAACTCTGAAAACAATGATGGTTTCTGGAGGCATTTTCCTATTGCTGGTCTTTTATAGACAAGATTTTTGAATTCTTTCTGTTTTACAGATTTCCTCTAGTTCTTTTACCCCACCCCACTTCCATGCCTTTCTTTTTATTCATTAATTACTTGTTTATTTTACATCCCAATTGCAACCCCTCTCTCCTCTCCTCCCAGTCCCACCCTCCCACCCACTTCTGCCATACCCCTTGGCCCCTGCTTGGTACCAACCCACTCACACATCAAATTACATCAGGACTAAGTGCCTCCTCTACCACTGACACAAGACAAAGGCAGTTCTGCTAAGAAAATGGAGTCCAGAGGGAGGCAACAGAGACCAAGTCAGAGATAGTCCCCATTCCAATTTTTAGGGGATCCAGTGAGGACCAAGCAGCTCATCAGGTTCACGTGTGTAGTGAGCCTAGGACCAGTCCATGAAAGTTGTTTGGTTGCTGGTTCGGTCTCTATGAGCACCCCATGCCTAAGTTAATTGGCTATGTGGTGCCCTTGATTCCTCCAATTCCCTCAAACCTTCCCCTAACTTTTCTTCAGAACTCCCCGAATTTCACCTAATGTTTGGCTCTGGGTCTCTGTATCTGTTTCCATTATCTGCTGGACAAAGCCTTTCAGATGGCAGTAATATTAGGCTCCTATCCAGTTCCCTGTTTCCATCTACTTCTGATGTCTGCTTAGAGGAATTCAAGCATCATCCCTCGAGCCCTCCTAGTTAATTAGTTTCTATGGACATGTGGATTGTAGCATGGTTATCATGTACTTAATGGTTAATGTCCACTTATGAGTGAGAACATACCATGTGTGTGTCTTTCAGGGTCTTCATTACCTCACTCAGGATGATCTTTTCTGGTTCCATCCATTTGCCTGCAAATTTTATGGTGTCTTTGTTTCTAATAACTGAGTAGTATTTCATTGTGTGAAAATACCACAGTTTCAGTTGAGGGACATCTGGGTTGTTTCCAGTTTCTGACTATTATGAATAAAGCTGCTATGAACATAGTTGAGGAAATGCCCTTGTGGTTTGTTGAAGCATATTTTGGGTATATGTCCAGGAGTGGTATAGCTGGGTCTTGAGGTAGAACTATTCCTAATTTTCTGAGAATGATCTTAGCTTGCTGTCCTGTGCTGGGTTTCAAACTCACTTCCTGTGGGGCGTTCTTGGCCTGAGAAACCACAGAACCTGGAGGCTTGTGCTAAAAACAGCCATTGTACACTCAAAGTTCTTAATTTAAATAGAAATTGTGTTTAAATTCAAGAATCATTTCCTCATTTGCCAGCCACATTCTGTGCGCTCGTCAGATATCTGTAGGCCGTACTTATTGGTTGACCAAAGCACCGTCACTTCCGGTCTCACACAGACCCTGACAAGGATTATTACTTCTGGTGCCGTGTGATTTTTTTTTTCCTATGATGGCACCGACTTGAGTCACTTCCAGTGTCATGTTGTTGGGCTCACAGCGCTTGCATGATCTAGTTCCGGTTTCTTGCAGGCTTCCATCATCGACCTTGAGACCTTGACATGGACCATCTGCAGCATGACCCAGAGTTCCACTGGGCTGAGCAGAGGGATCCCTGGTTTTGAGGTGGCTGGCAGCTGCCTCGCTCTGTGAACCAGCTGTTGTTCAATTCAGCGATTGATCGATACATTGCCTTTATGTTTTCAGCTCTCCTTGTTCCATTTTCTGAGAAAAGCAGCTTCCTCTTGTGGGCGTGATTTCAGAAGTTGAAGTTACCTCTAGGAGGTCTCAGGCCCTTCCCTTGAGGCTCCATGTCCTTGCAGACAGGGAACGAAGCCTTTTGAAACAAAATGCAATAACTCCACAGTGGCTTTTTCATGCCTTTTGAAAAATCCGAGGACCATTCTTTCCATTGGCAGCTATTCACAAGGGTTAAAATCTCTCTAAATTGAGAAATCCAGCTTGCATTTTTCTCCTCATACCAACAGACACATAAGTTACTAGTATGGTATTTATTGAAAGAACAAGTATGAGTTCCTTTGCCCCTCTCTCTGTAACACCACTTTCCCCCTTCAACAGCTAAAATTTCTAATTTTATTCAAGTCAGATTTAAAAAATCCATATAATTCTGTTTTTTACATCTCAATCACAATTCCCTCTTTACTCCCCTCCTCCTCTGGTCCCAACCTCCCATCCTCTCCCCCCTCACACCTCCCCATCCACTTCCTTTTTTTTTTTTTTAAGTTTAAGGTGTATCTTTTTCTCCCCAATAGCTCCCCCTTCCAGTCCAACAAATGGCTCTTTCTCTTATAACAGCAAATACAATACAAAACAACAAAAATAATTAGGCCACAATTATGAAAATTATAAGGCTTAGCATACATTTCCAATGTCCAGTCCATATGAATTTGGCAACTGACTTTAACATTCTACTATCTAACCATCTCCATGAGTTTAAAGTTCTATATCTAACTCAGCTTTCATACTAACTTGCCTCACAATTTTAAAAATATCTTCTTAGATCCAGAACACACTCTTGATTCCTAAACAACTCAAAATTTAACTATGAGACTCTAGCTATCTATTCTTCAACCACCTCAGAGACCTGAGAGGGATAAATATATCTGATTATATAGGAAGTGCAGGGCCTGCAGCTTCCAAAACTAAGAAATGACATACCAGTGGCTGCCTGGACAGATCCTATTTTCTCTCCATACATTGCAGCATCAATCTTCAGCCGTTTGGCCCCGTTTTTCTAACAGACATTAATTGTAAACAAGGAATTATGAAGAATTTGCCTACCCTGTCATGGCAGAGATAGGCTGTTGACTTACCTGCTTCCAAGTTTTGTCCTTTTTGGACAGCATGCTGTCTACAGTTGAAGCAAGGGATTTTTCTTGCCAAGTGACAGGTTTGCCACTAATGCAACCATCTTCAATTGGAGATTCTTCAATGCTCATCATCTACTTGGAGTAGAATAGGGGGTGCTAGCAGGAGCTGACATGTCTTAATATCAAAAAAATCTTAAGTTAAGAAAACAGCTTTTAATGTCATATTCTACAGATCTCTTGAGGGTTTTGAAGACCACCTATCTATCTCTGTATATTTGGATAACCAAATATTGTTTGTCTTATAGCAACTTGATTTCTGATTAACTTAGAAAATAACTGTGACAGACTACTCTAGTATCTAACAAAATGACATGTCTTAATGACTGTTAGTTTGCATTTCTTAATTATCCTAAACAATATATGATAGTTGCTAACAAAAGGCCAAAACTTCACATTTAATTTTTAAGTGTTACTTTGGTACATTACCTTAAAAAGAGTTAACCTTAATTTTGTATACAAAGATCAATTAAGTTAACCTTAATTTTGTATACAAAGATCAATACTAATGTAGGCAAATATACTCTTAATTTTGTATCAATATACAAAGATATAAGAGCACATTCAATAATCTGCCCCTTTTTCTTTATCATTCCTATATTATGTCTATATACCATTTTTCTCAAGTCTTTTCCCCCCTACAGAGGAGAGAAAGAAAGATACAGAAAAGAAAAAGAGAGAAATCCCTGGGTCTAACCTCCTAAACCTATTTAACAGACCATGTAACAACTTGTAACCTCTCTCCATAATAACAAGTATTTATAACCTATCAAATGACCAAAGTGGGGAAAATCAACCACCCCACCTTCTGGGGATGGGATGTTGCTCTCTTAAAATTACTTCCTGCTGATTTTGGATGTAGAAAACCTGTTTCAGGCCCATATAAGAATGGAAAAATGGTTAAGCATGTTAATAGAATCATTTGATGTTCAGTTCTTTTGTGCTCAGTTATTTAAATGTCCTAAGAAGTTTGTAGACAGAAGTTGAACTTCAGGGCTTTACTGAAGCTCTGACTGGAACGTCTGTGGGACTGAACAATCTCAGTGATTTTGAGTTGTTGTGGTTGTAGATTTTTGAGGAAACAGCTATTGAGGAAGTCTTCAAGGCTGGATCATCAGGGCTACTTGTCTTCTTTGGTGTCTGATCTGTTTTCTTCTGAGGCTTCAGTTGTCCAGTTGTTCCTGGACTCCTTAGATGGATGCTTTTAATTTCCTGGAAAGATAAGAACAGAACCCTACCTTAATCCTAACTCTGGGACACTATTTTTTTTTTTTTTTTTTTGGACAGGTAATATTTTTCCTGGAGCAAATTGGGTTTTTTGACAATATAAAAGTATATCTTTCAATTGACATTAAAAGAGAAACTATTTTGATATTTTGGAACTAAACATACCTTTAAGTATATATTTTGAGATCTCAAAGGACAATTCACTTTGAATTTCAGCATGCCTTTTGTAAGTAGCTTTTAAACTTACATCATTCCAAATCCCATGTGCCTGCCTCTGCATTCTAAGTATTGGGATCAAAGACATGCACCTCCCAACTATTGGGATTAAAGATATGCACCACCACCCCTGGATCTAAGATTTTCTCTATTTGGAGCTTACTTGGTGTCAGGCTGGCCTTAAACTCAGAGATCTGCATGTTTCTGTCTCCAATGTGTTGGGATTAAGGGTGTATTCCTCTCAAGGGATGGGATAAAGGGTATGCACCATCACCACCCTGTTTATTGTAACTCTAGAATTTAAAAGACAACTAACTCTATAGTTAGATCCTCCTGTCTCTGTTGGAGTTAAAGGCATGGGCTAACACCACCCTTCTCAAATATTTTACCTTTGCTCCAAATTACTTCAACTCTTAGAGGTTTAGAAAACCAGGTTGAACTGTATTAACCCTTAATTTATTTACAACATTTTAAACCTCTTAACTGCCTTTTTAATGCCAAACATTGAAAATATCCTTTCTATATACGGAAAAACCTTTTAAAACTGATATCAGGTGTGTGTGTGAACTATGTGGCATCCTGCAGTCTAACATTCTAATCTGAAATTAAGACCATATTTTTCTTTCATGCCAGTAAGTTAAGTATGCCTTTGGTAAATTATAATTTGAAATTTTTATATTTTATTTTTATTATATTTTTAAAGTTAATTTACCCTTTTTAAAAAAATTAATTTGTTTTCTCAAGTTACTTCTAGAACATAGTTTCCTCCCTCCTCCGCTCCTGGGTGTTCCCTCCCTCTTTCCTTCCCTCCCTCCCTCCCTCTCTTCCTCATTATTTCTTTACTTGGTACTCTCCTCCTCAGATGAGGTGGGACCTCACATATCATACTCCCTCAGTTCGACAGTCATGTGAGAACCAAGAGCTTCCTTTTGTACTGGGGCTTGACATGGCACACCATCTAGGGTAAGGTGTTCCACTAACCTGCAGCAGATTTCATGACTCACTGCTGGGTGAAGTTTTCCTAGGTCAATATGCTAGGTTCCTCTCTGTTTGGGTCTGTGGGTTATAGGATGTTTGTCCTGTGATGTATGGTTAATATTCACTTATAAGAGAGTACATATCATGTTTATCTTCTGGGACTAAGTCAGCTAACTTAGGATGAGCTTTTCTAGATCCATCCATTTGGTTTAGAATTGCATGATTTCCTTATTTGTGATAGGTGTGTAGTATTCCATTGTATAAATGTACCACAGTTTCAAAATTCATTCTTCAGGTGAAGGACATCTGGGTTGTTTCCAGTTTCTGGCTATTACAAATAAAGCTCTTATGAACATTGTTGAGGCAATGTCCTTGTGGTTTGGTGTAGAATCTTTTGGATATATGCCCAGGAGGAGTATGGTTGGGTCTTGAGGCAGAGCTATTCCAAGTTTTCTAAGATATGTACAAGTGGTTGTACAAGTTTGTACTCTCACCAGCAGTGGGGGAGTGTTCCTCTTTCTCCACATCCTCCCCAGCATGTGCTATCATTTGAGTTTTTGATCTTAGCCATTCTTATGGGTGTGAGATGGAATCTTGGAGTTGTTTTGAGTTGCATTTCCCTGATGACCAAAGATATTGAACATTTCTTCAAGTGCCTCTCGGCCTTTAGAGAGTCCTCTTTTGTGAATTCTTTCTTTTTTATATTTTTAAATTTATTTATTACTTCAGGTTACATCTCCATCACAGTGTCCACTTTCCACCCCTCCCTGTCCCTCCCTCCCACCCTGTACCCCCTACCCTTCCATCCCACTCCTCTGGAGTGGAGTGTCCCTATATAACAGTCTCCCACCCCAGTTCAGCAGTCATATGAGAGCCAAGAGTCTCCTCATACACTGGGGACCTACAAGGTAGCACCACTAGGGAAAAGTGTCTCATTGACAGGAAAAAAAATTCTATGTTCATGTTCCCTTAGCTCTATACCTCATTTTTTTTGGATGGGGTTATTTGACTTTTTGGTGTTTAATTTCTTCAGTTCTTTATATATTTTGGATATTAGCCCTCTGTTGGATGTTGGGTTGGTGAAGATCTTTTCCTAGTCTGTAGGCTGCTGTTTTGTTCTAAGGACAGTGTCCTTTGTCTTACAGAAGCTTTTCAATTTCATAAGGTCCTATTTATTGATTGTTTGTTTTAGCACCTGAGCTATTGGTGTTCTGTTCAGGAAGTTGCTACCCGTGCCAATGAGTTCCAGGCTTTTCCCCAGTTTTCTCTTCTATGTTGAGGTCTTTGATCCACTTAAACTTAAGTTTTGTGCAGGGTGATAAGTATGGGTCTATTTGCATTCTTCTACATGTTGACATCCAGTTAGACCAGCACCATTTATTAAAGATGCTGTCCTCTTTCCATTGCATGGTTTTGGCTTCTTTGTAAAAAATTAAGTGACCATAGGTGTGTGGGTTTATTTCTGGGTGTTCAATTTGACTCCATTGATCAACTGATCTGTTTCTATGCCAATAACATGCTGTTTTTATTACTATTGCCTTGTAGTGCAATTTGAAATCCGGAATGGTGATACCTCCAGATGTTCTGTTATTGTACATGATTGATTTAGCTATTCTGGGTTGTTTGTTATTCCATATGAAGTTGAGCATTACTCTTTCAAGATCTGTAAAGAATTGTGTTGGTATTTTGATAGGAATTGCATTGAATCTGTATATTGCTTTTGGTAAGATGGCCATTTTTACTATGTTGATCCTTCCTATCCTTTAACAAGGGAGATCTTTCCATCTTCTGATATCTTCTTAAATTTCTTTCGTCAGGGACTTGAATTTCTTGTCATACAGGTCTTTCACTTGCTTGGTTAGAGTTACCTCCAGGTATTTTATATTATTTGTGGCTATTGTGAAGGGTGTTCATTCCCTCATTTCTTTCTCAGTCCATTTATCTTTTGTGTAAAAAAGGACTATTGATTTTTTTTGAATTGATTTTGTATCCAGTCACCTTGCTAAAGGAGTTTATCATCTGTAGGAGTTCTCTGGTGGAATATTTGGGGTCCCTTATGTGTACTATCATATCATCTGCAAATAGGGATACTTTGACTTCTTCCTTTCCAGTTTGTACCCCTTTGATCTCTTTTAGTTGTCTTATTGCTCTAGCTAAAACTTCAAGTACTATGTTGAAGAGATACAGAAAGAGTGGGCAGCTTTGCCTTGTCCCTGATTTTAGAGGAAATACTTTAAGTTTCTCTCCATTTGGTTTGATGTTGGTGATTGGCTTGTTGTAAATTGCCTTTATTATGTTTAAGTATGGTCCTTGTATGCTTGATATTTCCAAGACTTTTAACATGAGGGGGTGCTGGATTTTGTCAAAAGCCTTTTCAGTGTCCAATGAGATGATCATGTGTTTTTTTTCTTTCAGCTTGTTTATGTGGTAGATTACATTGATGGATTTTCTTATGTTGAACCACCCCTGCATCCCTAGGATGAAGCCTACTTGATCATGGTATATGATACTTTTGATGTGATCTTGGATCTGGTTTGCAAGTGTTTTACTAAGCATTTTTCCATCCATGTTCATAAGGGATATTGGTCTGAAATTTTCTTTCTCCATTGGGTCTTTGTGAGGCTTAGGCGTCAGGGTGACTGTGGCCTCATAGAATGAGTTTGGCAGTATTCACTCTGTTTCCATGTTGTGGAAGAGTTTGAATAATATTGGTGATAGCTCTTCTTTGAAGATCTGGTAGAATTCTGTGCTAAAACCATCTGGCCCTGGGCTTTTTTTTGGTTGGAAGAGTTCTAATGACTTCTTCTATTTCTTTAAGGGTTATAGGACTGTTTGATTTGTTTTCCTGTTCTTGATTTAACCTTGGTAAGTGGAATCTATCAAGAAAATTTTCCATTTAATTTAGGTTTTCCAATTTTGTGGGGTACAAGTTTTTGAAGTAGGACCTAATGATTCTTTGGATTTCCTCAATGCCTGTTGTTATTTCCCCCTTTTCATTTCTGATTTTGTTGATTTGGGTATTTTCTCTCTGCCTTTTAGTTAGTTTGGCTAAGGGTTTGTCATTTTGTTGATTTTCTCAAAGAACAAACTCTTGATTTTGTCGATTCTCTGTATTGTTATATTTGTTTCTTTTTTAAAAAATATTTATTTATTAGTTCAGGTTATATCTCCAACACAGTGTCCTCTTTCCACTCCTCCCTGTTCCACCCTCCCACCCTCTATCCCCTATCCCTTCCATTCCACTCCTCTGGAGTGGAGTGTTCCTACCTAACAGTCCCCACCCAGTTCAGCAGTCATATGAAGGCCAAGAGCCTCCTCATATACTGGGGGCCCACAAGGCAGCACCACTAGGACAAAGTGTCTCATTGATAGGAAACAAGGTTTATGTACCTGTTCCCTTTGGTGCATTGGTTGTTGTAGTATAGTTATCCTGTACTATATGGTTAAAATCCGATTATAAGTGAATAGATGCCATGTGCATCCTTCTGAGTCTGGGTTACCTCACTCAGGATGAGCTTCTCTAGCTCCATCCATTTGGCTGCAAATTGCATGATTTCGTTGTTTCTGATAGCTGAATAGTATTCCATTGTGTAGATGTACCGCAGTTTTTAAATCCATTCTTCAGTTGAGGGACATCTGGGTTGTTTCCAGTTTCTAGCTATTACAAATAAGGCTGCTATGAAGATAGATGAGGAAACTTCCTTGTGATTTGGTGAGGAGTCATTTGGATGTACACCCAGAAGTGGTATGGCTGGGTCTTGAGGTAGAACTATTCCAAGTTTTTAAAGATATTGCCAAACTGATTTCCATAGGGTCATACAAGCTGGCACTCCCACCCACAATGGAGGAGTGTTCCCCATTCTCCACAACCTTGCCAGCATGTGCTGTCATTTGAGCATTCTTTTTGTTTCTAAGTTGTTGATTTCAGCCCTAGGTTTGATAATTTCCTGCAGTCTTCTCCTCTTAGGAGTGTTTGCTTTTTTTTGTTCTAGCCCTTTCAGGTGTACTTTTAGGTTGCTAGTATGGGAACTCTCCAATTTCTTTTTGAAGGCACTCAGGTCTATAAACTCTCCTCTTAGCACTGCTTTCAATATGTCCTATAAGTTTGGTTGGGTATGTTGGTCCTTCATTTTCATTGAGTTCTAAGAAGACTTTCTTTTTTATTTCTTTCCTGATCCAGACGTCATTGGGTAGAGAGTTGTTCAGTTTCTATGTGTTTGCAGGCTTTCTGTTGTTTTTGTTATTGTTGAAGTCTAGCTTTATTCCATGATGGTCTGAAAAGTTACAAATGGTAATTTCAATTTTCCTATATCTGTTGAGGTTTTCCTTGTGACTGACTATATGGTCAATTTTGGAGAAGGTTCCAAGAGGTGCTTAAAAGAAAGTATATTCTTTTGTTTTGGGGTGAAATGTTCTGTGGATATCAATTAGGTCCATTTTATTCATGGCATCTGTGAGGTTCATTATTTCTCTGTTTGGTTTCTGCATGTTTAATCTATCCAGTGGTGAGAGTGGTGTGTTGAAGTCTCCCACTATTAATGTGTGAGGTTCAATGTGGGATTTGAGCTTCGGTAGTGTTTCTTTAACGAATGTGGGTGCCCTTACATTTGGGGCATAGATGTTCAGTATTGAGATGTTATCTTGGTGGATTTTTCCTTTGATGAGTATGCAGTGTCCTTCCTCATCTCTTTTGATTAACATTGATTGAAAGTCTAATTTATTGGATATTAGCATGCCACTCCAGCTTGCTTCTTGGGTCCATTTGCTTGGTATATCTTTTCCCAGCCCTTTACTTGGAGATAATGCCTATCTCCTTTGCTGAGGTGTGTTTCTTGTAAGCAGCAGAATGTGGGATTCTGTTTTTGCATCCATTCCGCTAGCCTGTGTCTTTTTATTGGGGGAATTGAGTCCATCGATGTTGAGAGATATTAATGACCAGTGATCGTTACTTCCTGCCATCTTGATGTTGGTGGAAATAGTGTGTGAGTGAGCTTCTTTTCTTTTGGTTTTGCTGCAGGCATGCTATTTGCTTCCTGTGCTTTCTTGTGTGTAGTTAACCTCTTTGGGTTGAAATTTTCCTTCCAACATCATCTGTAGAGCTGGATTTGTGTATAGATATTGTTTAAAGTTAGCTTTGTTATGGAATATTTTGTTTTCTCCATCTATGTTGATTAACAATTTTGCAGGGAATAGTAGTCTGGTCTGGCATTTGTGTTTTTTTAGGGTCTGCAAGACGTCTGTCCAGGCCCTTCTGGCTTTTAGAGTCTCTGAAGAAATGTCAGGTGTGATTCTGATAGGTTTGCCATTATATGTTACTTGACCCTTTTCCCTAGCAGCTTTTAATATTATTTCTTTGTTCTGTACATTTAGTGTTTTGATTATTATGTGGTGGGAAGATTTTCTTTTCTGGTCTAATCTATTTGGAGTTCTGTAAGCTTCTTGTACAGTTATAGGCATCTCTTTTTTTAGGTTTCAAAAATTCTCCTCTATGATTTTGTTGAAGATATTTTCTGGTCCATGGAGCTGGGAATCTTCTCTTTCTTCTATTCCTATTATTCTGAGATTTTGTCTTTTCATAGTGTCCTTGATTTCCTGAAGGTTTTGTGTCAGGACTCTTTTGGATTTTACATTTTCTTTGACAGATGTATCAATTTCTTCAACTTTATCCCCTGTGCCTAAGAGTCTTTCTTTCATCTCTTGTATTCTGTTGGTGATGTTTGTATCTGTAGTTTCTTTTCTTTTCTTAAGGTTTTCCAGTTTTATGGATGTCTCAGCTTGTATTTTCTTTATTGCTTCAATTTCACTTTTCAGGTCTTCCATTCCTTTAAGAGCTTTATTCATTTCCATCACCTCTTTTGTAGTATTTTGTTGTTGCTCTCTGAGGTATTTGTTTTCTTCCCTTAACTTTTTATTATTAATATAAGCATAGGATTAAGGTCATTTTCCTTTGTTTCAATCGTGTTAGGATGTCCAGAGTTGTCTGTATCATTTTAACTAGGTTCTGGAGATATCATATTGATTTTTTTTTTTTTACCATGTTCTTGTGCTGGCCTTTTGTCATCTGATTGACCCTGGTGTTGACAGGTTGTTTCTGATGTCAGTTAGCCTTGGCGCTCAGGAAAACTCCCTGTTCTGCGGACTGGATGATCCTGAGATCCTGATGTCCACCTCCAGATGGTGGGTATGTTCCTATAATAGCCTGGCTCTCGGAAAGTGACTGCTGTTCTCCTCAAGTGGCTGTGATCCAATTGGACCTATATACAGGGGATTGGAGTGGGGAGGGGGCTATCCTGTGAGGAACTGAGTGCTGGCTGGTGTAGGGAGTTAGTAAATATCTAGGGGTTTCTGATACAGTCTCTTAATCCGGGGCATGAAGGTCAACTTGGCTGTGACCAATTAGCTTATCAGCTTGTGGACTAAAAACAGGAAACAGGAAAGACTTAATGGACTAAAAAACAAGGTTGAAGCCAGGTGAAAAACAGGAAAGACTTAATGGACTAAAAATCAAGGTTGAAGCCAGGTGAAAAACAGGAAAGACTTAATGGACTAAAAATCAAGGTTGAAGCCAGGTGAAAAACAGGAAAGACTTAATGGACTAGAAACAAAGTATCTGGTCTGGCATTGTGTTCAGCTGCTAACTGGGCGGAGCCCAAATTAAGCTGAAACAGGTGGAACAAGGAGCGATCCTATTTAAGGACAAGTGCATGGAGCCAAGAGGCCTCCCTCCCCCATGCTAGAGAGCTCCGATGCTAGGATTCCTCACACTAGAAAGGACAAGGAGTATAGTCTGATGGAGAAAGTGCAGGGGAACTGATGGCCAGATCTCTCTGAGGCAGAAAGAAGCTGGTGAGCAGAGAAAGCCTCAGCAAGTCAGCAAAAGGACAAGGACTAAGCCCTGTGGCTCAGCTTTTGCCTAGAGGGGTTTGACCTGTCTGAACAGTGGCCTAAACGAAACTGTGGCCAGCTTTAAAGACTGAGGCAGAGCGGCAGAGTTGCTGTAAGAAGGACATAAGTTGGTCTACAGACGGCTGAGGTCTCCCAGAGAGAAGAAAGCCTCAAGCCTTATTTAAGGTGAGACTGCCATAGCCAATTTACCCTGACGGATCTACGTCTGAGATATTCCAGAATAAAGACTGCTAAGTGCATTAAAGGGTCTACCCCAGAGACTGTGTTCCTGATGACTGAGGACCTGCCCCAGAGACTGTATCCTTCTAAAAGTTTATGAAAATAGTTGTAATCGTTATCAATAGGTTTAGTGGTCAGGTTAAAGGGGTTGTAGGAATTTGTAGAATGAGTAGTTAAGTTTTTATATTTTTATAAGTGAATAGTTATCAATAAATACATATTTAATAATTTTAAAAAGTTCGGTTACAGGCGGGTCTCCTCAGAAAGGCAGGTAGAGCTGTGGTTGGGCCTGTGTTCTCCCCTCCCTGACACAGTTGTGCTCGTTCAGCAGATCGGCTGACTGTAGAGGCAGGGAGGCTCCACTCAAGATGGGTGTCAGCCTTGCCATGCCTGTTGCTGACTGCCTCAAAAGCTTGGGTGATAGGTTGAGTGACCTGCCCCAATGTTAGTGGGAAACACACTGTCACAGGTTCTGTTTGCAGTCAGTCTCAGCTCCTAATTGCTTTGCTGTGGCTGGGATTGGTCTCTGCCACTCAGCTAAAGTGCACACAGTGCCACCATGTTGGGAACTCTGGAAAGAAAATCTTACTTAACTTTGTTCTTGTGATCTGGCTGTTTTTCCCAGTTGGGTGTATAGGTCTGCCTGCAGGCTGGATATCAGGCAGGCTGATGATCTGTGGCTGGAACAATGGACTGGATCTGCTTGTGGGCTAGATCTGCTCTGGCCAGCCCTCCTCTCCAGATGGGTGACTGAGCTGACTAATCTCAGGGTAGTGTTCCCGGGAACTGCATGACCAGCCTCAGTGTTTGCCTCAGAAATTCAGACACCATTTGTGTTTCACAGTGGGATGTGGGACCTCACCCTCATGTTCACTCCACAGTGACTAATCTCATTCACCTACTACTCATATACAATGCTCTATGGACGGCACCATCTTGGATCTCCCTCCATGTTATTCTTAAAATTTTAATGGGAATGACTTTAGTTATCTGAAAACTGACCATACTGGTCCAAATCCCCCTTTTCTGTGGCTAAAAGGAGGGCTATTTTAAAAACAGTTCTGTCGAATGAAAATCTAGTTATTTCTTTCATTGAGTGCCATTTCCTGACTTCAGAAAATTTTTAGTACTGACAAGGGACCAACTGTTCTCCAGATGTCTCCCTTGCCCCCCACATTACTTTTTCTCTTGTAGATATGGGGTGAGCCCCTCTATGACCATTATCATCAAATGCTTCTGATTGAACTTGTGGACAAAAGCAATCTTCTGTCTCTTTCTATTGGTGTTTTTTTTTTTCAGGAGACTAGAAATACTAAATCCTGCCTTAGAATAAGAATTCTTCAAAAGTCTCATCTCCTGTGTATTCTAATTTTCAAACCTGACATTTATTAAGGGAATGGCTATGAGCTTGGTATTAGCATTTGGACATGCATTTATTGGTTGTTGTAGTTTTGCTCCCTTTGTGACTTGAGGTGGAAGCGACCCACAAACAAAAAGAGCTATTTAAAACAAGTTCTGTTCATCTCCCTCTCTGAAAATTGAGATTTCTAAAGAGAAAGAAGAAAATAAAGTGAAATGAAGCGAGTCTGCAGATGTTGTACACACACTTCCTATAACAAAAAGTAGGAAGAGGCATGTGCCATGAACACAGATATCAGACAGATCAATGAAATTTTCATACACACATGTATATGTGTATCCATATGGATATAAGTGTATGTCTCTTGGAGTATAAGTCTTTGTGAATGTTTGTGAGTGTCTTAGTTTGCTTTTATTGCTGTGAAGAGACACTATGATCACAACTCCTCTTATAAAGGAAAACATTTAATTGGGGCTGGCTTACAGTTTCAGAGGTTCAGTCCATTATGGTCATGGCTGAAAACATAGCAGCATGCAGGCAGACATGTTGCTGGAGAAGGAGCTGAGAGTTCTACATCTTGATCCACAGGCAGGAGAAAGAGAATGTGTGTCATACTGGGCGTGGCTTGAGCACAGGAGACCTGAAAGCCCGCCCCAACAGTGATAGTGAAATGCTTCCTTACTACCTTCAACAAGGACACATCTGCTCCAACAAGGCCACACCTCCTAATAGTGCCACTCCCTATGGGCCAAGCATTCAAACACATGAGTCTTTGGGGGCTATTCCTATTCAAACCACTACAGTACGTGTGTGTGTGTGTGTGTGTGTGTGTGTGTGTGTGTGGTGCCTGCAGAGATTAGAAAAGGATGTCAGACCCCTGGAGCTGGAGTTACATCTGAACTGAACTCTGGTCCATTGTAAGCAGCAAGCTCTCTTAATCTCTGTGCCATCTCTCCAGTTCTGTTAAACTTATTCCTACAACTGTTCAATGGACAAAAGGTAACTGTAGTGAAGTAAATATGGAGCTACTAGAAAAATAAACAGGAAGGTGTTTATCTTAGTTACTGTTCTATTGTTCTGAAAAGACACCATGATGAAAACAACCTATAAAAGCCAGCATTTAATTGGGGACTTGCTTACAGTTTCAGAAGGTTAATCCATGACTATCATGGTAGACCCCATGCAGGCAGGCAGGCAGTAGCTGAGAGCTCACATTCTGCTGTCCAGACAGCAGGCAGAAAGAGAGAGAGCAAGGGGGTGAGGAAGAGGAAGAAAGAGACTGAGAGACTTGGTGTGGTGTGGGCTTTTGAAACCTTGATGCCCACACCCAGTGAATACACTTCCTTCAACAAAACCAGGACTCCCACCTGGAAACCAAGTATTTCCAAATATATGAGTCTATCAGGGCCACACTTATTCAAACCACCATAGTATTAAAAAAAAAAGAAAGAAAGAAAAAGAAAATAAAAGAAAGAAATCAACTAAGGACTTTCCATCCCGTTTGGTAGTACATTTCTTATTATTACATTTCTTCTCTCAGGGGTTAGGGTTATTTGCATAACAAGTTTCCAATCAGTCATCACTCTCCAATAAGCCAAAGGAATCCTAACAACACCCCCATGCCTTTTCTACTCAGTTATCAACATTGGTTTTACTTGTCTGTATGGAAACATCCCTTCATCCCGATTTAGTTCAAAGCATGGAAACTATTGATGTGGAATTAATTTCTGTTCATGATGGGCTGAAACAGAAGCCAACATGACTGAGTCAATTGTTGCTGGGAGCTGAAGATTTCCTTTCCATTTAATAAAATATGATAAATATGATTTTAATACAAGACTAGACACCCTGATGAAGCCTTTGGTCTTCATTCTCTCAGCATTTCCAGATCATTCTCTGCTGTGAACAAGAATCTGGAGGAGGAAAGCTGAAGGAGCCACCAGACACACCCCCAACACTAGAAGCAGCTGGGAAGATTCCTAACAAGCTCCAGTTTCTGGTAGTAAGTCACATTATGTCTGCATTGCAGCATATTGTCTGGGGTGAGACACTGTCAGCAGTCAATTGTGAAGACACCCCCCATATGTTGGTTTGAATGTGAAATGGGACACCTACAGCATAGACACACACACAGACACACACAGACACACACACACACACACACACACACACACACATGAAGAATGTGGCAGAGGTAGGAAGGGGAGGGGCTGCATCTCAGAAACCCTCAAGAAAGAGGGAGTAGAAGGATTGCAAGACCCAGAAGTTATGAGCAGAGCAGTGTCTTCTTAACATGACAGGACCACAGCACTCACAAACTCATAGCAACTGTGTCTGATTGCACAAAATTAAACCAGTCAACATTCCATTGTGGAGTGGGGAGGGTCTCACCATCCCTCACCCCTAGCTGAGGAGTTATGGACAGCTGATGGGAGAAGGTGAGTCACTTTTCTTCGAAGGTGTGACTGGTGGTAGGTTGACTATGCTCCGGTGGATGGTGCCATGTCCATGAGTTTATGGGCAACATAAATTAATTGAGTTATTACAGAGGGGAGAAAAGGAGACATGAATTTGGAAGAAGGGGTTAGGTGAGGATAGGTCTGGGAGGAGTTTGGAAGAGGAGTAGGGAGTGAAAGCAAACAAAATATATCGTGTGAGGTTCTCAAAGAATTAATAAACATGGTTTTTAAAATACTTCCTCTCTACTGAACATACACAGACCATTTTTCTTGCCATCTCCTAAATAACAGCTCCCTGTACAGTAGTTGCAGTGTATTAAGTACAAAAGTAACTCAGAGATCATTTAAGATGCAGGAGGACCTGGGAGATGGCTCAGGAATAACGTGAAAGTATTAAAATCCTGATCACCCCTGGAAAAAAGCCAAGTGTGTGGTCACATGAGCACCCGTAACTCCAGCGCCAGACAGGGGCAGCGGCAGAGACAGGAGGATGACTGGATTTGCTGACAGCCAACCTCACTCCAGGTTCAAAAAGAGACCCTGTCATAAGGGAAGCTGGACACACTATATCCTGCAGAAATGGTTAATTAAATTGTTTAACAGTATTTTTATTATTGTTAATTGATTGGAAGCCATTAATCCTTAACCAGCCATTATAAATGAACACACAGACACCACATGGATTTTAAAAAGCCTTGGCCTGAATTGCACAATCTTGACCCATCTAAGCTAGCTCTTAATTCTATTTCTGAATAAAGGCCCGTATAATATACATACATCCCCAGGCTGTTTTTCTCCATGCCATGGCGATGTTCAAGGCCATGTGGAGTGATGTTCTTTTCTCTAACCCATGGTGTCTATCTCCTTCTTCCCATTCCATGCTTCTTCTCCTGGAGGCTTCTCTTTGTTCTGCTAGAGGCTTCTTCTAGTTCATCTACTGGAGGCTTCTTCTTGAGGCTGCTTCTGGCTACTGGAGGCTTCTTTCACCCAAGGCTTTCTGCTTCAAAAGCCCTCACCTTAGTCCTGCCTACCTCTGTCTTTGCCCAATCCCAGGCCTCGGCATTTACTCAACCAATCAGAGAATGCCTCACAAGGGGCGGGAACCAGATCTCAGCATTGAAATCAGCTCTTATTAGACCTTCCCCAAAAATGTCTTCCTCTGTCTCCTGCATTTACAAACAAGTAAAGGTATGCATGTATGCACACATAAACATAATAAGGTATACAAGACAATTGTACAGGTTATATGCAAACACAATGTCTTACTGCACAAACCTCAGAACCAACCTTCTGGGCCCACCTTATGGGTTTCGGATATATGACTGGTGGTCAAGACTCTGAAGTTGTATTTCTAAGAGCTCCTCTGTGGGGCTGATGCTGATGGCCTGGAGACTTTCCTTTAGAACTGCTGAACAGAGAAATCCTTGGGGTGGGGGGGAGAGAGAGGTTTCACGTGAAGAATGCTATTGTGATTTGGCTTTAAAATGTTCTCCAAAAGCTCATATATTGAAGATTTTGGTTCCCAGTGCAATGTTCAAAGGTGGGGTGTAATAAAAAATATGGCAATTAAATTATTTAACCGGTATTTATATTATTGTTAATTGGTTCGGCAGCCTTTAATCTTTTTTTTTTTTGAGTCACACCTTTGTTTTCTTTATTTTTTTTTTTATTAAATACTTTATTTTTTTTTCTTCAAGTTATATCTCAGTAACAAACCCCTCCCTATTCCCCCTTCCTAACCCGCCCTTCCACCCTCTTCCCTCCAGAGGTTTCCCCTTTCAGTCCAACAGCTGGTTCCTTCTCTTATAACAGTAAGTATTATACAAAACAATAGATATAAATATGCCACATTTATGAGAGTAAATTGGCCCAGTATACCTTCCCAATGTTCAGTTTATACCTATTTGGCCCCTGACTTTAACATTCTACTATCTACCCAACTCCATGAGTTTAAAGGTCTATATGTGACTCAACATTCTTACTATCTTGCAACACACTTTTAAGAGTATCTTCTTAGATCTATAACACCCTCTTGATTCCTAAACAGTTCAAAATTTAACTATAAGATTCTATCTGTCTATTCTTCAACCACCTCAGAGACCTGAGAGGGATAAATATATTTGCTTATATAGGAAGTGCAGAGCCTGCAGCTTCCAAAACTAAGAAAGAACATACCAGTAACTGCCTGGACAGTTCCCATTTTCTCTCCATACATTCCAGCATCAATCTTCAGCCTTTGGGTCCTGTTTCTCTGACAGACATTTGTTGTAGAGCAGGGATTATGAAGGACTTACCTACCCTGTCTTGGCAGAGTTAGGCTGTCGACTTCCCTGCTACCAAGTTTTGTCCTTTTTGGACAGCAGTCTGTCTGCAGTTGGTGCAAGGGGTTTTTTCATGCCAAGAGAAAGGCTTGCCACTAATTCAACCATCTTACAGTGGAGGTTCTTCGATGCTTATCTTCTACTTGGAGTAGAATAGGGGGTGCTGTCAGGCGCTGATATGTCTCGATATCAAAAAAAAATCTTGATTTAAGATAACATCTTTGAATGCCATATTCTGCAGATCTCTAGGGGTTTTTGAAGATGCCCTATCCATCTCTTGTATTTAGATAAGCAAATGTTGCTTGTCTCTTAGCAACTTGATTACTGGGTAGTTTAGAGAATATCTGTGATAGACTGTCATAGTAGCTAACAAAGAGACATGTTTGCATGACTAGGAGTTTGTTTTAACTATCCTAGACCGTTTTAGACGGTTGGTATCAAGAGGTCAGAGCTTCACATTTTATTTTTAAGTATCTCTAGGTATGATACCATTGGGAAGTATTATCTTTAAATTTGTATCAATATACAAAGATCTATTCAATTGTGGTTAAATATACTCTTAATTATGTATCAATATACCAAGATCAATGCCTATGTAGCCCAATATAATCTTAATATTACGTCCATATGCAAGGGTCAATATCATTGTGGCCAACTATAATCTTAATTTTGTATCAATATACAAAGATCAATACCGATGTAATCCAATACAATCTTATTTTTGCACAATAAACAATGGTCAATACCACTTTAGCCAAATAACCTACTAATTTTGTATCAATATACAAAGGTATAAGGGCATATTCAATAATCTGCCCCTTCTTCTTGGACCTTCCTGTGCTATGACTATATCTCATTTTTCTCAAGCCCATGCACTCCTACATAGGAGAGGAAGAAGGATACAGAAAAGGAAAAGTAGGAATTCCCTGGGGCTAACCTCCAAAACCCATTAAGACAGGATCATTTAACAGCTTGTAGTCTCTTCCCCTACATAACAGAGTTTTCAGTTAACCTTCAAATAACCAAAAAGAAGGGCGGAGAAACACCCTCCCCACCCTCTGGGCATGGGACATCGCTCTCTTAAAGTGACTTCCTGCTGATTTGGGTCGTAGTAGACCTGTTTGGGGCCCCAACCCAAATGGGAAAAAATGATTAAAAATGTTAGTACAATCCTTTTATGTTCAGTCCTTCTGTTCTCAGCTGTTTAGATGACCTAAGGGGTTTGTAGGCAGAAGCTGATCTTGCAGGCTTCACTGAGGTTCTGGCCGGGGCATTGTGTAGAGCTGAACGGTCCCAGCAACACTGGATTGCAGTGGTGGTTGCAGGCCCCCGATGGAGACAGCTATTGAGGAAGTCTGCCAGGCAGAATCAACTGGGTCACTCATCCTCCTTGGTGCCTGATTCTGCTCTCTGCTGAGGATTCCGCTGTCCGCCGTCCCCAGGCTCCCCTAATGGACACTTCAATTCTCCTTAGCTCCACGTCTTCTCTACACCTGGAGGTCTGCAAATCCAGGCCGAATGGCTGTATCCTCTGTTCCATTCACAGAGTTTCAGCCCTGCCCCCTGCCCTTTTTTTTTCTTTTCTTTTCTTTTTTTTTTTTTTAGTTGATAAATTTATTTGTTTGTTGCTTCAGGTTACATCCTTATCATATTGTCCTCTTTTCCCACTTCCTAGCCCCACCCTCCCATGCTCTACCCCCTGACCCTTCCGTCTTGTTCCTCTGGGGTGGAGTGTCCCTGCCTGACAGTCTCTCACCACAGATCAGGAGTCATATGAGGGCCAAGAGCCTCTTCATTCACCGGGGGCCTACGAGGCAGTACTGCCAGTGAATGGTGTCTCATTGCTACTGGGGGAATACTAAAAAAAAAGACCAACAAACACACAAACCCACAAAAACAAAGAATATCAACAAAAAAAGAGAGGAAAAAGAGAAGGGAAAAGGAAAGAGAAAAAAAGAAAAAAAAGAAGGAAAAATAAAAAGATAAAAAAAAAATTATGTCCTTGTTCCTTTTGATGTGTTGGTTGTAGTACAGATATCCTGTACGATATAGTTAAAATCCTACTATAAGTGAATAGATGCCATGTGCATCCTTCTGAGACTGGGTTAGCTCACTCAGGATGAGCTCCTCTAGATCCATCCATTTGGTTGCAAATTGCATGATTTCATTGTTTCTGATAGCTGAGTAATATTCCATTGTATAGATGTACCACAATTTTTTAATCCATTCTTCAGTTGAGGGACATCTGGGTTGTTTCCAATTTCTAGCTATTACAAATAAGGCTGCTACAGCCTTTAATCTTTAAGCAGCCATTATAAATGAGTACACAGACCCCATGTGGATTTTAACAAGCCTTGGCCTGAATTGTGCAATCCTAGGCCATCTAAGTTAGCTCTTAATTCTATTACCCAAATATGACCCCATATATACATACATCCCCTTGGACTTCCATTCTCCACAATATGCCGATGTTCCTGGCCATGTGGAATGAAGTTTCTTTTTCTAACCCATGGTGTGTGCCTCCTTCCTGCTGCTCCTGGCTGGAATCCTTTCTTCTTCCTGCTGCTGGCTGGAATGAATTAATCCTCTTTCTAAAGCGCAGGCTTCCTGCTCTAATCCCAGGAAGTCCCACCTTTCTCTGTCTTTGCCCAATCTCAGGCCTCGACATTTTATTTAACCAATCAGATTCAATGTAAGTAACAGACAGCAAGCAGGACCAATTAATTAACATTTAGAATGCTTAACACTACCACAACAGCGGGGCTCTGAAAAGTAATTGGATCCTGAGGGCTGTAGTCAATGAGTTAATCTATGTGTTTGGACATGGTGGGAAACTAGGAGATAGGAGTTTGTTAAGGGAGCTGATCATTTGGGACATGCCCTGGGAGGGTGTTTCCTGTCCTTGGTCCAATCCTTTGTTTATGCTTCCTGGCTGCTGATGAGGTGAGCAGCTGAGCTCCATCATGCCCCTTTCCATGTTCCATGTGACCATGGTACAAAACCTCTGAAGTCAGGAGAAAAAATCTCTCTTCCTTTTGAATTTCCAGATATCTTGTTACAGTGATGAAAGGGTGATTGACAGGAACATGACCATTAGCAATGCTGACCAAACCAGGTCAGGTCTGGGCTTGATGTAGGAGGAAACCATTGTTTAGTCTTTTAAGCTTTTTGTCTGAAAGCTGCAAGGTTAGAACAGATCCAGTGTTCCCAAGTGGTTACATGCAGAAGATTCTGTCAGTGTATCTGTTGTCTTGGTGAATCAAGAATCTTGCTGCCTCCCACTCTGATCCTTCCCTTGACTTCACTTCTGTATTTTAATAGACTTCAATATCATATGAATTAGTGGCAAATGAGTACAAAAAGGAAGGAGGCTGTTAATTTGCTTTAAAAATCATTAAATTACACACTTAAAATAAATGGATTTTTTTAGTATGTAAATTATACTTCAATAAAGCTGCTGAAAGGCTTAGCCAACTGTAATGTTTCTTATGTGACTTGGTATTTGTCATAGTTCCTGTAATGTTGCTCTTAATAGTAGTGGGTTTTATTACAGATGAGTCAGACTCCAATATAACCATGAAGGGAGGGTACTCCATTCCCTAAAAAACAAACAAATAAAAAAATCAAGTCACATGCACTGGATTTCTTGGTGAAGGTTTACTTGCCATAGCTGAGTTGATTGACCACTGGACAGTTGTTCTTTGAGGACAAAGATGGAGTGAGTGTTGTGCTCATGGAAGGGGTTGAGGTTCACAAAGCTCTAAGGACTTATGGAGCTGAGGCATAGAACCTGTGCAAGAATCACTTTGTATATTTTGTGATGTCATAGCCAAGTGTGAGATAGGGACAGATTCATAGGCTTTGGGAAGGGGCTACATCTCTTACTGAGAATAGGAAAGTGCTGGAGAGATGGCTCAGCCATTAAAGGCTAGGCTCACAACCAAAAATATGAGAGAATAGAAGAAATATGTTGTAGGTTTTTGGTTCTGCAGTCTACTGTGACCTATTAAATGCCCACTGACTAACAGGAATTAGTTGTGTTGGGGGGTGTCTCCCAGTAAGTGTAGAACACACTGGAATGTTTCCATTGGGGGATGTGAGGCTGCAGAACTTATTCATGTCTTGTCACACCTCATTGAGTATTCACATTGGTGACAGCAGCTACCCTTTACTTCTGCCATGCAGGGAAGTGGGGCTATGCAGAGATAGACCAAAAGGGCTGGTAGTAAGTATGTGAGTGTGTAACATGGTGTAAGATAGGTGTAAGATAAACATTACTGTGCTGGTTGGTTTTTGTCAACTTGACGATCTAGAGTCACCTGAGAAGAGAGAACCTCAATTGAAGAATCACATCCATTAGATCTGTTTCTGGGTAAGTCTCTGGGACATTTTCTTGATAAATGATTGATGTGAGAGGGCCCAGTACTATGGGCAAGGCCATCACTAGTCATGTGGGCCTAAGCTGTATAAGAAAAGTAGCAGAGCAAGCCATGGGAAGTGTGGTGGTTTGACTAAGGCGCCCCACCTCCCAGACTCATATTTGACACTTAGTCATTAGGGAGTGACAGTATTTTCAAGGATTACAAGCATTAGGAGGAGGTGTGGCCTTCTTGAAGTGGGTGTGTCACTGTGGGTGGGGTTTGAGGTTTCAAAAGCCCTTGCCACACCAGAGTTTCTCTCTCTGCCTATGGATCAGGATGTAATTCTCTATTGTTCCTGAGAAATTCTCCCTGTCATGATGGTGGTGGATCAAATCTCTGAAGCTGTAAGCAAGCCTCCAATTAAATGCTTTCTTTTGTAATACTTGCCTTGACCGCAGTGTCTTTCCATCACAATGAGAAAGAAGCAAACCAGAACAACTACATCACAGGCAGGTATACGAGCACATGTTACCTTTAAAGTGTCTCCATATTTCTATTTGTGGGTATGGGGTAAGCAACAGTGACCCTACTAGACATTTTGTTCCTATAAGAAACTGTCTTAGTTAGGGTTTCTGTTGCTGCAATGAAACACCATGATAAAAAAGAAAGTTGGGGAAAAAGGGTTTATTCAGCTTATACTTCCACATTGTTGTTCATCACCAAAGGAAATCAGAACAAGAACTCAAACAGGGCAGGAACCTGTAGGTTCCATGACACGGAGGCCATGGAGGTGTGCTGCTTACTGGCTTGTTCTTCATGGCTCGATCAACCTGCTTTCTTAAAGATCCCAGGGCCACCAGCCCAGGGATGGCATCACCCACAATGGGGTCCCCCTGGGCCAATCATTAATTAAGAAAATGCCTTACAACTGGATCTTATGGAGACATTTCCTCAATTGAGGCTGCTTTCTCCCTAATCTAGCTTTTGTCAAGTTGGCACAAAACCAACCAGTACAGAAACTATTCTAAATAACAAAATTAATCAACAATAGAAAGAAGGTATTTTCCAGTCCTGCAGCATAGAAGAGTAGGAACAACAGTGAACAAGCCCAGTCACGACAAGGTCATCTCCCAAAACCATTCTTGGATGTAGATGTGAGCCCAGGAAGACCCCATGGAGCACAGGGACTTTCCAGGAGGGGAGAGCTACACCGTCAGGGACCTCAAAGCATTTGAAAGTCATAACATCTAGTATAGGAAAGGGCTCAGCAGGAGTGCATCAGAGGAGCGTTTAGTGTTTACTGAGAAGAAGGTCACATGTGTGTAGGAAAAAGGAACTTCCTGGAGCTGGGTAGGCAAAAAGGGCCCATAGATGTGTAGGGAGTCATACAGTTCAGGGAGAGACAGGCTGAACTGGTCAATATGGGAGCCTCTTTTGGTGGTCATCTGGGGCATCCAGCAGAGACTTCAAAAAGGTCACAGGTTACAACCGAAGCAAAAACAGTGTGCTCCTGGAAAGCTAAGCTAGATCTGATTACCACCTGAGAGTAGCTCACAGGGTACCCATGTTCTCTTTTAAAAGTATTATGTAGTCATCATACAAAATAATGCCTTTTATGATGCTTTCGGAATTCTCAGGTATAAACTTAGTTTTGGATTTGCTAGTCTGTTTTTTCCTGGTCAAAATGTCCTTCTGGGGCCCTCCCCCTCCTGTAGCCACACCCTCCTGTCACCTGCCTAACACTCACCTTCTGTATTGATGATGGACAGGTTCCTGTGTTAAGGAGCCAAGGGAGCCAATGTGAATAAGGCCCAAGTTCAACTTTTTTCCAGAGCCTTGCTGTCCTTCCTGGGCCCCTCAGTTCGGTTTCGGAGAACTTCATCTTGGAATTCACTTGTCCTCCGTGTCCTGGACTCCCCTCCTCATGTACCTGTTAGCCTGTTTCCATATCACCATCAACGCTGTCTTTCCTACCTTTATTTGATCTCTTCTCTGCATGTTAATGTTGGATTTATTTAAAATAAGACTTTAGGGGGCCGGACCTCAGTAGTTAAGAGCACTTTCTGCTCTTAGAGAGGACCTGAACTTGGTTCCCAGCACTCATGTCCAACTGCTCATAGTCACCCTTAACTCTAGCCCTGGGGGATAAGACTCCTCTTGCCTCTGTGGTCACCTGTGGATATGACTCCTCTTGCCTCTGTGG
>CAJQZJ010004765.1:9715047-9727563 GCA_907164525.1 Lophiomys imhausi
CTTGCCTCTGTGGTCACCTGTGGATATGACTCCTCTTGCCTCTGTGGACACCTGTACTCACAAGCACATACCCTGCCCCTATCCACATAATTAAAAATAATAAAAGAAATCTTAAAAGAGACAAGATGACTTACTTTATAATCATCCAATGAAACCTAATTTTCTCTGATTCTGTGTCTATGTTTGGGTCCTTCTCTGATTAGTTTATTGTGTTTCCCCTTAAGTTCCAAGACCACACTCTCTGTACCACTTTTTCCCCAACTGTATGTTTCTCCCTCAAACTCCGTCCCTCCCCCAGAGAGTCTGTATTTCTGGCCCCTCTTCACTGCTTCCTAAACATCCTTCTTTTCCTGCTGTCCCTCCCCTTGCCCCCTCCACCAGGCCCCATCTTCAGTTCCTTCCTCTTCCTGTAGACCAGACCAGCTAAGTTCTGTTCCAGTTTTAGCCTACTCCACTACATGTACTTACTGCTCACAGCCTGAGTTGACTCGTGCCTTCCTTTGATGTCCTATCCACCATACACCCCATCTCTTCTACTAAAGTGTTCACACACAACAGGTCATGCTCACATATTTTTATTTTTACAGCAAAACATTGGCAAACATATTTGGGGTTATCAGAGACCCTTAGGAATCTGTCACACTGAAAGACTTTTTTTTTGAGTTCTACATTACACGTCTACTTCCCCACAATTTGTGAATTTCCCTTTAGTGGATCCTTCCCACCAAATCATAGATGTAGATGTGGACATCGTCATCAAACTTGGTGAAATAAATGGAAGGCTTGGATAGAACTTGGTGAATGATCTTGCCGATCTTCTTGGATCTGTCACTCTTGGTGTATTGCACACATTTACCTGTCAAGACTGCGCTATCTTCTTCTGACTTCACCTCTGCTAGAGGAGACTCTGGCAGGATGTGCAGGTCACCTTCTGTGAGATCATCCAGGATCTGGTACATGTACAGGACAGGGTCTTTCTCATAGGTAATGTAAAACCAGGTCTCCATGATCGGCACCTGGGCTGGGACCTCCCCTCCACTCATCCATGGAGCCATGTTTGCCCTCAAATTTGTGTTCCACCGCTTTGCCAACCATGGTGCTTGTGAGGTGGGGTGGGGGTCTCTGACTTTAGGAAACGACACATTTTTTTGGGGGGGGGTTTTCGAGACAGGGTTTCTCTGTATAACCGCTCTGGCTGTCCTAGACTCACTTTGTAGACTAGGCTGGCCTCGAACTCACAGAGATCCGCCTGCCTCTGCCTCCCAAGTGCTGGGATTAAAGGCGTGCGTCACCACCGCCCGGCTTGAAACGACACATTATTAGGCAGGACCTTGAGTTTTATGATCCTTTTGTCTCTGTGGAGCTCCAGTCCATAGACACAGTCGATTCCGTTGTACTTCAGCAGATAGAGAGGATTTGTTGGCAGTTGATCTAGAACGATGGCCTTCCATTGGGTGACAGGCTCATTGCCTTCCTTCCATCCATGAGAAATTCTGCAGCCAACAATGCTCTTCAGGGCCAGGGAAGGCCTGCCCTTCTTGGCCTGCCCCTTCTCTTCAAGGCATTAAGTTCCTCATAGCTGTAGACCTAGTGCGGTAGGCCACAGCACTTCTGGCCCATTGTCTTGTAAGTATCTTTCTGTGTTTGAGCTTCATACTTGCTTACTCTCTGGGTTTGAATGTCTTGCCTGCTTAACCCAGACACAATGCTGTTGCCTCTGTCATGAGTGCCTGCAAGAACAAGGAGGGAAGAATGCTGGGCCATGGCTCTTGTCTAGAATTTCAGAGCAGGCAAAGAAGGCAGGGCTAAACAGGCTTGAGTATCTAAATGTAACTCTGTCATAATAAGAAATTAACAGGAAAATTAACAAACGATTCTCTATAGCTCAGAGTAGCATTCTCAGAGGCAGTTTGCCCCTTCAGAGGAACCTCTCCTCAAATGGCTAGGCCAGTGTGGGAGGGGGCATGCCTGTCCCCTCAGTGAGCAAGCAGAATGGACAAAGGATAGCAAAGGAGCCAGAAGGGTGATGACCCCTGTCTTCCACCCTGAAGCCATGAGCTTGGTGGTTGCACCCACAAACACCTGCCCAGGGACACAGAACAGCAGTCGTCTGGCCTTCTGTATTGTGCCTCCTGCCCCAGCCCCCAGGTTTATTCTGTGAAGCTGTTCATAATCTTCCATTACAGTAAGTACTGTGAGCCCCACTAACAGCAAGAAAGATTCATTCATTTAGGCATCAGCAACCATTCAGAAATAGTATCTTCTGAAACACACTCATGGACAAAGAGGAGCTTTCGCATTTTAGTGGAATGATGAATTTGATATTGTAAGGATAATAAACTCGGAAGAATGTCCTACCCTTGATCACCCCCCCCCAGCTCCCAAGCGTGGGAGACATTAACAACATAAAAGGGGGACTCACAAGAGTTTTGAGTGAACACGTTCAACTTTCTGGGACTACCATGGACCCATAAATAATTACTTCATAAACATATTTACCCAAAGAAAATGTCTTAGTTGTCCAGATTATGTTTTCTGAAAACGTCCAGGCGCCAGAAGCCTTTTGAATGAGTGTGGAGTTCAGGAACTGTACTGGTTTCCACACACTGCAGCGAAGGCAGTGTACCTTCAGGGGAGTCTAGCGCCCCCAAGTGGAACAGACGCACAGGCCCTGCTCACTGCTTTGTGACATCACCCAGACTCTGCTCAGGTCATAGAGCCCCCCCTCTCAGCTGCTGTGTTCCCTGGTTACACTCAGAAACGTCCAGCATCCTGGCTTTAAAGAGCTTCTCATATATCCGCCAGAAGACCCAAAATAAAGTCCCTTATCCAAATGTTCTGATGACTTGAGTCACATTGTGCCCAAGTAGTTCACTCCCTGTATCCTTTTTTTTTTTTTGCTGAGAAGTCAACGATTTCTGAGTCACCAACGTACGTGGTTATTTTTCGAGCTTCCATCTTTCCCTTAGTTATCTCTAAGCCATTCTTCGCATCAGAATTGTTGCCAGCCACTCCGAGGCAGCCCACTGGATAACACACCAAAATTAGCTTTATTGAAACCCATAATTAAGGGAGGGCCATTTTTATTCGAACAAAGCTGGAATTTGACAGGATTAAATACCTTGTGTTGAAGTCAATGGCAATCATGAATTATGGATTCTTTGCAAAGAGCGAGGAAAAATTAGCTCCCGGGCCTGCTTCCAAAGTCAGGGTAAACTTATGACAAATCTGTTATCGACCAGTCATATTTTAAATGCCTTTAAAATTTACCGGCACTTCTGGTTACAAGGAATTTATTAGATCAAATGCAGTAAAACAGGATGAAATAGATGAGGTAATTTTATTTTTGAAACATGGGCAAACAGAAGTACTGGATACAGGTAAATATGAGATTTACTTGCAAATTATAGAAGGCACTGTATTTGTTCATGCCACGTAGTTCTTCAGAACTTCAAAAGGGTCCTTCCCAGTATCCACCCTGTCCCCACTACACTCTGTCCATCCACTTCCTCTTCCCAAATATTTCCCTTCTACTTTAGTGTCTTAAAATTTTATATATATATATTTGGAGCTCACCAACTTACTACAACTTTGTAATTCTGGTCACTTTGAGTGCAACTTTTCTTTTTCTTCATTCTATCTCTGTTCTAACCATGTTTTCTTTCACACTCTAAGTTTTACTGTTTCTTTGCTCTTATGTGACCCCCCCCCCCGACATTATGTGACTGGCCTTAGTGTGAGTTTAACTCAAATGGCATGTGTGTGTGGGGGGGCGTGTGTATTTTCTTTTTCTCCCCCTCATCTTCTTCCTCCAGGCACCTGATGAGATTTGCAGTACTGAGGATTTTTTTTAAGGCTAATAAAATTGTACTGGAGAAACACACATACGCACACACACACACACACACACACAGAGAGAGAGAGAGACAGAGACAGAGACAGAGACAGAGAGAGACAGAGACAGATTGATCCCATGTGGGAAAACATGTGATATTGTATTTCTAAGAACAATAAACAGAGACAGAATTCAAAAGATAAAGCACACGCCGGGCGGTGGTGGTGCACGTCTTTAATCCCAGCACTTGGGAGGTAGAGGCAGGCGGATCTTTGTGAGTTCGAGGCCAGCCTGGTCTACAAAGCGAGTCCAGGACAGCCAGAGATATTCAGAGAAACCCTGTCTCGAAAAAACCAAAAAAAAAAAAAAAAAAAAAAGATAAAGCACAAATAGGCAATCAATACAAGAAAATATGCTCCCCATAGCCACCAACTTGGGGAGGAAAGAGTTGATCTTATACTCTTAGGTACTGGTCTGTTACTGAGGGAAGTCAGGGCAGAAACTATAAGCTGGAATCTAGAGGCAGGAACTGAATGAAGTAGGAGCCACTCAGGAATGCTGCTTATTGGCTTGCTATCCATGGCTTACTCAGCTTTCTTCTCTTCTCATACAAGCCAGGGCCACCTGCCTAGGGGTGACACTACCCATAGTGGGTTAGACCCTCTCACATTGACCATAAAAAAATGGTAATTCCTCACAGATGTGGGCACGGGTGGGGTAAATTAAAGAAGATCCTCCCACGTGGCCTGGCTTAGTGTGGAGAATAATAGTCTAAAGGGACATATGAAAAAAAAGAAAAAGAAAAAAAAAGGGACATATGGGGTTATATTTGGGTAATAGAACCATGAACTACCTTAGATGGGCTAGGATTGCACAACCCAGGCCTAGGCTTGTTAAGATCCACGGGGTGTCTGTGTGTGTTCATTTATAGTGGTGAGTTAAGGACTAACACCGCCAAACCAATTAAAGATAATATAAATACTAGTAAGCAATTTAATTAGTTATTTTTTTTCAACATATGGTGCCCAGTGTTCGGCAATTAGAATCCATGCTTACCGCCTGAGAAGGCCCAGATAAAAAGTAACTTCCTAGCCAAACAGCGGGGAGCCAAATCCAAATTCATTTCAAAGAAACGGGTCCCTTAACAAAAGCTACTGCCTTATAGCAAAGGTGAGAAGCTTAGCTCTCTTTATATGCAAAAATAACCGGCAGCCTTCTAAACAGAACTTAAGAATGGAATTAACCGCCTAAATTAAAATGGAAAAATTCATAATGTCTCAATGTGTTTGGATTCCAATTGAGTTTGTTTCTCTTAACATACAGATGATTTTTACATGGACAATTGTGGTTCTATGTATACTTTTTGAGAAAGATTTGACTAGGATAGGCTTAAGGATATCTGTAAGGAAGAGAGTTTACAGAGGGAATGCTAAACTGCTGGCAATAACAATGGGGGAAGAAAAGAGGCCCGTCCAGATACAAAAGATGTCAGTGGGAACTCACAGGTCCCTGAAAACTGCTTATCAAGAGTGTCTGGGAAAGGCCCACCAAGGTTATACAGTCAAAGCTAGATTTCAGGAATAATAAACAGAACTTTAATTACAACACGGGATGGCACAATTAGACCAAGGCTTTTGGAATGTTGTTTCTTTGCTTGATTTTTGTTTAGATGTCTTTGATTTTCCTATATCGGAAAGTAAAAAGGATATTTTTTGTCATTTGACAATGCTGAGATATAAGAGATTTTAAAGATATAAGGGGTCACAAGCCAGTCTCCTTAGATGTGGGACACCCACTGAAAAACTGGTTTCAAGAGAGATTTTAGGTTCTAAGGGAGATATGTTAATCATTGGGTGTGATGGTGCATGCCTTTAATTCCAGCATTTGGAAGACAAAGATAGGTGGATTTCTGACCTTTGCCAAAATCAGCCTGGTCTACAAAGTAAATCCAAGACAGGGATATACAGAGAAATCCTGTCTCGAAAGAAAAAATAAAGAGATATGTTAATTGTGAGAATTTACATATTTTCAGAGCAAAGGAACCAAACACCAAAGAAGACAAGACAAGCCCAGATGGTCCAGCTCAAAGACTGTTCCAGCCAGGACTTCAATGAAGCCCTGAACTTTCCCACCCAAAGTTCAACTTCAAAATGCAACCTGGTCAGGACATTCAAATTGCTGAGCACATAGAGACTGGACAACAAATGTTACAATTAACTTGCTTAATCATTTTTCCATTTTATTTGGGCCCCCAAACAGGTTCCCAGTTCAGCAGGAAGCAATTTTAAGAGAGTGACATCCCATTCCCAAAAGGTGGGGGGATAATATTTTGGTCATTTGATATGTTATAGATGTTATTTAGGGGGATTGGTTACAAATTGTTAAATGGTCTTATTAAACAAGGTATAGGAGGTTAGACTCAAGAACTTTTCTATTTCTTTTTCTTTTTTCTATCCTTTCTCTCTTATATAGGGAAAAGGACTTGAAAAGAGGGGAATATATGTATATAATATAAAAGGATAGATTATTGAATCTGCTCTGAAACTTAAAACTGTTGTTATTCTTAAAATAAGGTTATCTTTTGATACATTGGTATAGAATTTTGTATATTGATAAAAAATAAGATTAATTTTGATAAAATTTTACAGTTTGCTTGTTCAAAGATGATAGATAGATTTGTAAGTCAATAGATGTCTTCAACACCCTCAGAGATGTACAGAAAATGGCATTTAAAGATATTATTTTAAGAATTGTTTGACTTTAAGACAGTCAGCTCCTGACAGCTCTCATTTGACTTGAATGAAAATAATAGCATCATAAAATAAATCTCCCATCAGGAGATAATTCCTACTGGACAAAAATGTCCCTGCTCTCTCAACAGACTATCTATAGTCCAAAGATGGACCAGAACTTAAATGCAGGTAAGTTGATGTCCTGATTCTGCAGAGACAGAATGGGAAAATCCTTATTTCCTGCTACACAAATATGTCTGTGAGATATGCTTGGCCAGAAGGCTGACAATGATGCTCCAACAGTATCGAGAGATATTTGGGACTTTTTAGGCAGCAAACTGTCATTTTTTTTTTTTTTTTTTGGAAGCTGCTCTTCTATGCTTCCTAGTCACTCAAATAATAATTTTATCCCTTCTTATGTCTTTGATGGGGTTGAAGACAACATATATGATAAAAATTATTTGGGTTCAGAACTTTAGACACAACAAACCTGGCTCCTTTTTCTAAAAGATTTTTTAAAATTTCTGTGTCTGCATGAATGTTATGGTGCCCAAAGAAGCCACCAGACTCACTAGAGTTGCAGGTGGTTGTGAATTACTATGTGGGTGCTGGGAACTGAACCTCGGTCCTCTGCAAGAGCAGTCAGTGTTCTTAACCTCTGGATCAGCTCTCCAACCCCTTGTGGCTGCTCTACTCTCCACTTCACTGTTAAACTCACCCAGACACTTTTTCTTTAATTCCCACTCTCAACTACCTTTTTCAATCCACTAATTCCCATTTGCTTCGTTTCTTATTTCTCCTACTATTTCACTGAGATGATGTATTTTCTTTTGTCTTGGAAGTTTTCTCACTGACTCCTGAATCCTGGCTTTAGGATAGGTGATAGGAAAATCCTTCCTTATAATTCTGACAACTGTTTCTTCTTGATGACACCATCAGGGAGCTGCTGGTTTTCCTCATCTCCTTCTCATTTGGGGGATGGTAGTGGTGTGACAGCGATTTCCATTTTGACCTTTATAATTTGTCAAAGATATCAGCAACCCTGGATTTTTCATGTGTTTTTTTTCTTTCAGCAGGCAGTTACCCTGCTGGGGTTTAGCATGTCTTGGCCTGCTGACTGTGAGTACAAAGGCTGTTTAACTTTCATACCTTTTTGGTGGTATGCCCCTTTAATCTCAGCACTTATAAGCTGGTTGATCTCTGAGATTTCAAGGCCTATCTGCTATACATAGCGAGTTCCTGGACAGCAAAAGCTACATAATGAAACCCTGTGTCGAAACAAAACAAAAAAGAAAGAGTATTATGTTTATTTATGGTAAAGTAGACATAAGAGAAACCATTTCTACAGAGAAAGAGAAATATATAGTGCTGAGAAGATCAATGGATCAATGGACTGCGAGGGGATCCCAATTCTTTGTAGCAATACTTGTCACAGCTTCAGCACGAAGCAAGAATGGATAGAGTTGAAAAGAAATCAAGGCATTTATGCTAAAAGCTGGGGACATGGATCAGCACATCAACAACAGAGGTTAGTAGAAAACCAGCTAGGATGTGAAGGGCTCCAGGAGCCAATGTCTCTGACACTTCCCAATAGCCTCAGGACAGTCTCTTTTTCTTCAAGTGCCCATGGACTATTCAACAAAGTGGGCTCTCAGGAACCACAGAACAAAGTGTGGCAGACACCAAAGAAAGGATGTCTTGTTTGTTAATTTATACAGGTTTCATAAGCTGTATAAAATTTCAAAGCCCAGGCTGGCCTCAAACTCACTATGTATCCAAGGGTGATCTCAAACACCTGATCCTCCTCCCTCTACTTTTTGGTGCTGGATTTACAGGCATGCACCACCACACCTGGCTTATGGGATACTGGGGATGGAACCCAGGGCTTTGTGCTAACTGGGTGAGCACTCTGTCCACCGAGCTGCATTTCCAATTCCTCAGGATGTGTTTTGCTAAGACAACAAGATCAAAATAGAAGTTCTTAATGGAAGACAACAGGAAATCTCCAAATCCAGAAATGTTAAATTACTCATTCACAAGCAATACATATGCAAAGAAAGAAAGAAAATATGCAACTGTGAAAAAAAAAAAGGAAAGGAAACATCAAAATTTGTGGAACATAGTTATGAAGGTGCTAAGAGGAAATTTTATTAACAACTAATTCTTATATTAGAAACAAAGAATGGTCTTGGACTAACAACCCAAGTTCTTATCGACACTAGAAAATAAGAAAAGAAGCTGGGAGGTGGTGGCGCACGCCTTTAATCCCAGCACTTGGGAGGCAGAGGCAGGCGGATCTTTGTGAGTTCGAGGCCAGCCTGGTCTACAAAGCGAGTCCAGGACAGCCAGAGATATTCAGAGAAACCCTGTCTTGAAAACCAAAAAAAAAAAAAAAAAAAGAAAATAAGAAAAGAATTAGTTCAATGAAAGAAAATAATTTTTAAAACAAGCCCCAAACAATAACATTAAAGAAAAGAAACTAATAAAAAAGTCAATGAGACACAATTATTATTATTTTTTAAAACAAAGAATGGAATTATGTGGTTTTGATTAGACCAAGATGGAGAAAAATAAGCTCTATTATGTTTGGCGATTTAAAAAAGAAATGACTATATTTCAGAGTTTGTGTAGAACACTGAACCTAGTACCACAGACAATTTTTTTTAAACTATTCATCATTAAATCCCTTTTAAATGACCGTGTTTACTTGACTTGTCACTGCTATAAACTGTTTAATATCGGAAAAGAGTCCCTGCATTGCCATATAGAAATTATGCAGTGTTGAAATGGAGACACAGCACTGTATTCCCACCATCAACTCTAGTTGAGAACATTATTGTTTTTATCATAAAGAAACTAGCTTGGGTGGCCCAAGAGATCGAACCCTTTTCTATTCTCTTGAGGCATTGTCCCATCTTTAGAACCATCTCTTAGGCCGCACTTGACCTGTGTGGTAGTTTTCTGCAAAAATCAAAACAGAACTGTCTGCTGCACTTTTTGGCTTGCCAAGCTGCTTTGGAGATCCTGGACCATCAGACACACTGAAAGTTGTTCCAGACAGCGGTCCCAAACCACAGAGCCAATGCTTATTTAGAGGAAAGAGGAGAAACAGTCCCAAAAAAGACATGAAAAGTTGTTGGTTTTTTTGGAGAAGGGTCCTGCAAGTAGTCCAGGCTGGCATTGGACTTACTATGTAGCCCAGGCTAGCCTTGGACTTATTATGTAGTCTAGGCTGGACTTGGACTCACTATGTTCTGCAAGATGGACTTGAACTTGTGATCTTCCTGCCTTTACTTCCCGAGTATTAAGATTATAGGTGTGCATCGCTACACTCACATTTATGCCTGTCATTATAAGAGACTCATCTTCGGCCTCTCATTTGCCAGCCTCACTCAACATCAGCAACAGAGCTGTAGCCACATGCCGCGGTGAAGCCCGTCCTTCAGTTCATCTGTCAAGATATTTACAGAATGGAGAGTCAGCAGAGTCTTCTGTCTTATTAGACTCCACAAGTGTGAAGTGATTTGAGTGATTGCTTGGGATGACCATGTCTTTTTTTTTTTTTTTCAGTTTTCTTTTTTTTTAATAATTTATTTTTTATTTCTTCAAGTTACATCTCAATCACAATCCTCTCCCTACTCCCCCCTCCAGTCCCACCCTTCCACCCTCCTCCCCCTAAACCCCCCATCCTCTTCCCTTTTTTTTTTTAGTTCAAGGTATTTCTTTTTCCCCCCCAACAGCTCTCCCTTTCAGTCCAACAAATGGTTCCTTTTCTTATAATTATAAATAAAATACAAAACAACAGAAATAAATAGGCCACAATTATGTGAGTTATATGGCTTAGCATACATTCCCAATGTCCAGTTCATATGTATTTGGCACCTGACTTTAACATTCTACTATCTAACCATCTCCATGAGTTTAAAGTTCTATATATAACTCAGCTTTCATACTAACTTGCCTCACAATTTTAAAAATATCTTCTTAGATCCAGAACACACTCTTGATTCCTAAACAACTCAAAATTTAACTATGAGACTCTAGCTATCTATTCTTCAACCACCTCAGAGACCTGAGAGGGATAAATATATCTGATTATATAGGAAGTGCAGGGCCTGCAGCTTCCAAAACTAAGAAATGACATACCAGTGGCTGCCTGGACAGATCCTATTTTCTCTCCATACATTGCAGCATCAATCTTCAGCCGTTTGGCCCCATTTCTCTGACAGACATTGATTGAAGAGCAGTAATTATGAAGGACTTACCTACCCTGTCTTGGCAGAGCTAGGTTGTCGACTTACCTGCTTCCAAGTTTTGTCCTTTTTGGACAGCAGTCTGTCTACAGTTGAAGCAAGGGGGTTTTCTTGTCAAGAGAAAGGCTTACCACCAATTCAATCATCTCCCACTGGAGATTCTTCGATGCTCATCTTCTACTTGGAGTAGAATAGGGGGTGCTGTCAGGAGCTGACATGTCTCGATATCAAAAAATCTTCAGTTAAGAAAACATCTTTGAATGCCATATTCTGCAGATCTCTTGAGGTTTTTGAAGATGCCCTATCTATCTCTTATATTTAGATAAGCAAATATTGCTTGTCTCTTAGCAACTTGATTTCTGAGTAGCTTAGAAAATAACTGTGATAGACTGTCATAGTAACTAACAACTATTAGTTTCCGTTTCTTAATTATCCTAAACAGTTTATGTCGGTTGGTAGCAAGAGGTCAAAACTTGACATTTCATTTGTAAGTATTACTACGAACAATACCTTTAAGAAGCGTTACCCTTAATTGTGTATCAATATACAAAGATCAATACCAATGTGGCCAAATATAATCTTAATTTTGTATCAATATACAAAGATCAATACCGATGTAGCCCAATACAATCTTAATTTTACATCAATATACAGGGGTCAATACCATTGTGACCAAATATAATCTTAATTTTGTATCAATATACAAAGATCAGTACCGATGTAGCCCTATACAATCTTAATTTTGCATTAATATACAATGATTAATACCAATTTAGCCAAATATAATATTAATTTTGTATCAGTATACAAAGGTATAAGGCCATATTCAATAATCTGTCCTTTTTTCTTGATCTTTCCTATACTATGTCTATGTCCCATTTTTCTCAAGTCTGTTCACTCCTATATAGGAGAGAAAGAAGGATACAGAAAAGAAAAAGAGAGAAGTCCCTGGGTCTAACCTCCAAAACCCATTTAACAAGACCATTTAACAGCTTGTAGTCTTTTCCCCTAAATAACAAAATTTTCTATTATCTATCAAATAACCAAAGTGGGGGGGAACACCCTCCCCACCTTCTGGGGATGGGACGTTGTTCTCTTAAAATGACTTCCTGCTGATTTGGGACGTGGTAAACCTGTTTGGGGCCCAAATAAGAATGGAAAAATGGTTAAAAATGTTAATAGAATCATTTGATGTTCAGTCCTTTTGTGCTCAGCTATTTAGATGTCCTAAGAAGTTCATAGACAGAAGCTGATCTTCAGAGCCTTACTGAAGATCTGGCTGGAGCAGTCTGTGGAGCTGAACGATCTTAGCGATTTTGAGTTGTTGTGGTTGTAGACTTTTGAGGAAACTGCTATTGAAGAAGTCTGCAAGGCTGGATCATGTGGGCCACTCGTCTTCTTTGGTGTCTGATCTGTTTTCTGCTGAGGTTTCTGTTGTCCAGTTGTCCCTGGATTCCTTGAATGGATGCTTTAAATCTCCTGGAAAGATAAGAACAGAGCCCTGCCCTAATCCTAACTTTGGGACAATTACCTTTTGGGGGGGTGTCAGGTAATATTTTTCCTGGAGCAAATTTGGTTTTTTGACAATATATAAAGTATTAGCTTTCAATCCGGATTAAAGAAGAAATTATTTTGATATTTTGGAGCTAAACAAACCTTTAGTGTATATATTTTGAGATCTCAAAGGACAATTTGT
>CAJQZJ010004765.1:9732563-9759809 GCA_907164525.1 Lophiomys imhausi
CACACACACACACACACACACACACACACACACACACACACTCACAACCAAACCTTGGATTTAAAAGATACCTCAAGGCACTGCCCTCATTGTGGTTGTACATGTACATGGTGTGAGGTAGGGGTCTAAGTAAGTGTTTCTTTCCACCCCCTCAAAGACCAACATATGAAACCTCTGCCCTGGATTTGTACAATCAGCTCTACAATCTGTTGAGGACTCACATATATTTAGTTTAGTTTCCTTGCTCTCTCACATACTCTGCTGTTCTGTTTCAGGAATCTTGAGCTGGGGCTCAACTGAGTTGAGCCTCATTCCCAATCTTGGATCCAAGACAACATTCAACTGCCTGCCATATACTGAGCATTGGAATCCCGGCTGAGTACTCTGCATTACATTTCTCATGAGCCTGCCATGAAGTCAGGAAGGAGTGTGGCTTTCTTACTCTGCCACTTATTAACTTAGAGTGTTGGGAAATTGGCTCAACTTCTGAACGTCACTTCCCTCGTGCATAAATGAGCAAATGAGCAGTTCTAATTCATCAGTTTTCCATTAAGAGTGAGCTAGAAAAACACATCAAAATGATGTGTTTAATGAATGATAAGCAATATTATTTATATTATTGATAACACTGAAAATTATTATACCTGGAACATAATGGTTTTATTATCATTACACAGACAATGTGAGGAACACATCTAGGATGCAGGAATGCCTCCCACTTGTTCTATTTCTGATAAGTTTTTCTCTGTGCTCCAAGTCTCTTTTATTTACTTTCTAACACATCTCCCTCTTAGATGATGAGGTTAGGATGGGGTTTGGTGAGAGGGGTTATAAGATGGTGTGCCATAGAAGTTATCTATAAGGTCATGGTTCTCTCCAAAGCCATTTCTTTCTTTCTTTCTTTCTCTCTCTCTTCTCTCTCTCTCTCTCTCTCTCCCTCTCTCTCTCTTCTTTCTTTTGGAGACATGGTTTCTTTGTGTAGCCCTGGCTGTCCTGGACTCACTTTGTAGACCAGACTGGCCTTGAACTCACAGAGATCCACCTGCCTCTGCCTCCCCAGTGCTGGGATTAAGGGTGTGTGCCACCACGCCTGGCCATTACAGACAGCTGTGAGCTGCCATGTGGATTTGAACCCGGGTCCTTTGGAAGAACCGCCAGTGCTCCTAACCACTGAGCCATCTCTTTAGCCAGCCATTGATTTCTTATGATGGCTAATCTTGGTTGTGAATTTGACACATCTTGGAAGAAAGAACCTCAGCTGAGGAGCTGCCTCTGTCAGACTGGCCTTGGTCATGTCTATGTGGCAAGTTTCTTAATTGATGTGGAAGGGCCCAGTCCATTGTGGGCAGCACCACCCCTATGCAGTGGGGACTGGGCTGTATAAAGGTAGCTGGGTGTGAGCTGAGAATCAAGCCACTGAGCAGTGTTTTTCTTTGGTTTCTGTTTCAAGCTCCTGCCTTGGTTTTTCTTAATAATGGACTGAAACCTGTTAGATGAAATAAAACTTTTCCTTCATAAGTTGGTTTTGGTGAGTTCTTTTTATCACAGCAACAGAAAATCAAACTGGAATTGTTATTAAATGAACATCACAGTGCCAGATGTGGGATGTCTTCCTACAAGTTGACCACCGGGGAGATCCGAAAGGCCCCCAAAACTATACAGGCTGTTGCCATTGCTCCTGGTTGCCCACCATAATTTGGTAGTAAGACTCTATTGCTGAAGACACTAAATACTTTGGTCACAGATCATAGATGGATCAATCTGAAGCTGATATGGAAGCATCCTCTATAATGGCTAGCCTTCATGGTTCAAGAAAGTGCTATATAGGCTTCTGTGGGAGAGAAATAATCTACAGTCTTACTCAGGTATGAGTCATTAGTGTCCACTAGTGCAGTAATGGCATGACTGTCATGGGGGTAACCAGTGGCTTTCCAGTTGGATCGTAGGTCTATTCTACGGGAGGGAATACACATATGGTTCTATAAATCTGATCGAGAATCTGTGGTTGGGAAGGTGTAGGCCCTATGGAGGAACCTAATACTATTGTTTTGCTAAATAGTTATGTTTTCAAACTGCTTTCCGAATATTCATGTTTATACCTACAGATTTGTGCTGCGCTCGACTTTCATCAGAAATGCTTCTGACTGACATGGGCAGAGATGCACAATGGGACAAAGTGCTGAGAACCAGTGATGGGAGAGTGTTCAGACAGAAATAGAACAGCTAAATCACCCCAGAGAACATCGTGGAAGAGAGGGTAGAAAGAATGTAAGAGCCAGAAGATGGGGAGATGGATAGCAAATGTCTTCTAGATGTGACTGAGTCATTGAAATCATAAACTCATGGTGGTTATGATCATGTCACAAGACTGGGCCCCTCAACATTTCATCATGGATGGGAGAGGCCATAAAGCCCCTCCCCCTCCCACAGGAACTCTTTGGCAATGAACATTTTATTGGAGGAGGGGTTCTATCCTCTTTATTGATGTAGTCATAGATAAGTTGTTCTTGTTTCTTTTAAGTAATTATACTTGTATTATTAGTAATATTAGAGAGGGAGGGTCATGAGAGAGGGGGAAGGGGGAGGAGGATGAGAGAGGGGGTGAGGGAGAGATATAGGAAATGGAAATGAATAAAAACTCATTATATAAATATATTAAACTGCAAAACAATAATAAAAACACCAAAATAAAGATTAAAAAAAGTTTAACTAATGTCTATCTTTATAGAACATCAATCATTATACTTTAGGGCATAGTTTTTTGGATCTGTTTTGTTTTTAAGGTTCTCATCATTTGACCAAACTGTGGGATGTGGAGTTTTAGCATGAGTCAGTGTGGTTCAGGGTTCTGTGGGACTGAAAAGCAAGTCAGCAAATCTACAATGTGAACACCCACCTCACACTCCAGCTGCCAAGCTTTCCCTGCCATGATGGAAGGTATCAGCTCAAAGAATGGACCAAAATAAGAACTCCATTTCCTCTTTGTTGCTTCAGCTGTGTATTTTGTCACAGCAACAATAAGAATAATCAATACGCCTCTCTCTTCATATCAGCGCCATGTGAATTAGTGTTAGCATCTCACTGAGCCCTTCAGGGTTCTCTTGGCTCCATCACAGAGCCTGGAGATGGCATGGACCTACAAGCAGGCCTGGTGTGGCTACTGTTAGCACAACTCTTGATGATCTACTCTCTTTGTGAGAAACCAAACATCATGGCATTGCTAGAAAAATCAAGGAGAGTCGTGTGCAGCCATTGTAAAGTCTGTTTTTATACGTCTATTTTCTGCCGCCCTTTTTGGGAGGCAGAGAGACTGTGAGCCGGCATGAAAACCTCAGCTGTATAGATCACCTTCTGCACTTTGTGACATCATAGTCCTTGGCACTGGAACACAAGTTCTTAGCTCAAATGTCTAGCTCCTCCTCCAGGTGTAGCTGTGTCTTAGGTGGGGGACTTCTGACGCAAGGTTTTGGAGAAAAATTGTCTCATGCTATGGAAAATATACCTGGCATGTATACCTTCAATATACTTTTCCAAATGAAGTGTATGGAAGAAAGCCAGTAATGAGATGCCAAAAAGAAAACCCAAATCAAGCCGGGCGGTGGTGGCGCACGCCTTTAATCCCAGCACTTGGGAGGCAGAGGCAGGCGGATCTTTGTGAGTTCGAGGCCAGCCTGGTCTACAAAGCGAGTCCAGGACAGCCACAGATATTCAGAGAAACCCTGTCTCGAAAAACAAAAAAAAAAAAAGAAAAAAAAGAAAACCCAAATCCTAAATCCAAACTCTTTGAGCACTTTGAGTATTTGTCCTAATGAAGTGTGCGCTCTCTCTCTCTCTCTCTTCTCTCTCCCTCCCCACTGCCTGTGTGTGTGTGTTTTGTGTGTGTGTGTGTGTGTGTGTGTGTGTGTGTGTGTGAAGGTGCACATTCCTGTGTGTGTGCTTGAGAAGTACAGGGAGGCCCTGTGTTTGTCTTCATTTATCCTCCCTTTCCTTAGTTTTTGAGACAAAGTCTCTCACTGAACTCTAAGCTCGCTGTTCTGACTATCCTGGACTACCACAAAATCTTGGATCCACCTGTCACTACCCCTCCAATGGTGGGTTACTGGCATGTACAGCTGTCTTCAGCTTTCATATGGGTGCTGGGAGTTTCACAACAGGCATTCTTACCTACCAACCCATCTCCCTTGCTTGCATTTTATCCCATAATTAGTGGTGTTCTAGATATTCTGTATTTAGTTTGCTGTCTTAGACATTTACTTGGCCTGTGTCCAGACACTGATTATGAGTCAGTTTCTCAATCTTCCTAAATTTTGACTCTTTAATACAGTTCTTCATGTTGTGGAAACCCCCAAGGATAAAATTATTTTTTGTTGCTACTTCGTAACTGTAATTTTGCTACTGTTATGAATCGTGATGTAAATATTTTGGAGATAGAAGTTTGCTGAAGGGGTTGTGAACCACAGGTGTGGTTGTGAAGTATATATGAGGGACAAACTGGGGAACATACTAGGGTCAGTCTCAGGTCCCAAAGGCTTCATTTTATGGAACTCATTTACTTTTTTATCTCCTTAAATATGGAGTCATGGGAGGAACATTTGTCATTCTGAATAAAACAAACCTTAACAGAGACATATGATGGATCATTATTGATACTATTGAGCATTTTTCTCCAAAAATCCACACTTCGAACATCATCAAAAGCTAAGAAAATCAGCATAAAGATCTATGCATGTGAGATATTGCTCGTGATTTCGTTTTGTTTACCTGGGTCTGGACCCCAGATGACTGCAAACATTAGTCACTTGAGAACCTACTTCCTGCTCATACTTCTTTAAAGAAAAAAAAATCAAGGTAAATTCTCAGGAAGGCAAAAGAAAAATATCACCATTAGAGAATGGAGATGGAGTGCACAAAGTAGGGTGTGTGTTTAAAGCTCTTACTTAGAGTTGAACTTCCATTTTCTCTCTCATAAAACGAGGTCTGTCGCATACTTCAGTTGAATCAGAATCAAAACACCTGAGGACCATAGGAAGCCTCATGCATGAATGACATGAATGAAGGTCTTTCCAAGGCAGGTTGACAGAGCAAAGCATCCTTCCTTGGGCTAGTTGAGGAAGCAGATGGCTCTCCAGGTTTACCTAAGTCATTGCACATGGAGGCAGGCTTGTGAAGTCATGGACCCTCTGTATCTCTAGTACCTGACGCAGCTGCCTATCTCCCATCCCAGCAGGAGCACTGCCAGGGAGAAGTGCTTGAGACTCCATTCTTTGAAGTTCCCTTCTCTCTGAAGTGCATATCTCCAGTTCTTTAGCAAGAAACATATCCTGTTTTCTTCCCAAATCTACCAGGGAGTCTTGACTTCCAGAGTTGAGGTCTCTGACAGGCTTTCTAACATCTCACCTCAATAGTTTTTGAAAGGCATTATCTGTGCTTTATCTAGTGTGGAAACTGGGAATCTATTCTTGCTTATCTGAGTCCCTGGGGGAGGTAGTAGGTGCTCATGCAGAGAGGAGCATGAGAGGGAATTATAGACATGAAAGTGCTAATCTATCCTTGAGGGCACCCTTCTCTAATTTTCTATTTTCTTTTTTTTTAAATCATAAATCAAGTAAAGTAAGTCAATATTCCAGATAGGGCTAGTGTCAAGCTTGTGTGTTACAGCTTCTCTCACCCCAAGGTCCTAACACCTGGCTGATCAGGCTGTGATAACCATTGGAGGTAGAGTCATTGCAGATGTAACTAGTTAAGATGGGGTCACACTGGAATGTGTTGGGCTCCTAATCTAATGTGATCATAGACCATATCGGAATAGAGAAATGTTGGTGGGCTGAAGGGTGGCCAGGATGGATGAGAGCTGATGCCAAGCCGTGGTTGACTGGGAGCTGATTTTGTTTCCCAACCAGGAGTTTGGGGCTTTAACCCGAGGTTCTAATGAGCACTAGAGAATTTTCATCAGGGAGTGGGGTTCATTGGGGTGATCCCCTGGGGCTGCACAGAAGACGACCTAAAGGAGGCTGAAGGGGGCGTCAGCTTAGGCAGTACGGAAAGCTACCGTTTTTCACAGAAGGCATATGCTGCAGAGTGGAGACGTCCCCACGTTGTTCTTCAGCTCACCCAGCACTTAAGTCTGAGCCAAGCAGCTTGATCTCTTACTTACACATCCAGCAGACAAACTAGCAAAAACCAGCACGAGGCAAAAGACAACGTTGTTTTATACAGCACTAAGAAATGAACACCATATCATATTATAAGGCACGATGGATTATCCATAACCAAAATGATACAAAACTGCAATAATGCCAACTTAAGAATTAGGACACACTCTACTGGGGAGACGGCTCAACAGTTAAGAGTGTTCGCTGCTCTTGCAGAGGACCCAGGTTCAGTTCCCAGCACCTACATCAGATTCCCAACTACCTTTAACTCCAGCTCTAGGGGATCTGATTCCCTCTTCTGACCTCCATGGGCAGCTGCACATGGATGTACATACACACAGACAGACATTCACATGCACACAAATAAAAATAAATCTAAAATAGTTACAAACATTCGGGCTCTCTTCAAGTTTCTCTCTCTAGTGCACATGTGTATTCTTTGAGTATAGACCATGGCACTCACTTCTGTAAAGACCATGGGGCCTGTCTTTGAATCAGTAACTCGGTGAGTGAGTGGTAAATGCACACAATAGAAATGGTGTAAGCTGCCAAGTGTCAGACCATTTGAAGAGCAGTAAGTGTCAGTGGGTAGTGGTATAGTTTCATTTTGTAAGTGAAGAAATTGGACATTTGGGAGAAAAACTCAGAAAAGATGAACAGGTGTTAGGAACCACAAGGGGAAATGAACTCCCCCCTCCAAAAACCTGCATTGTGTGGTTCTATTCTTTTATCTTTAATTGCAGCTCAAAGCATATAGCCTCTGAGAGGTGATTGTTATTTGCATAATGGAATATCAATCATTCCTGGATTTAGAGGAAGTCAGAGGAGTCTTACCCTCTCTTCCTCTCTTTGTCTTTAACATCACCCTCACTTGAGGTTGTGTGATTACATCTCAATTTTGGTTCAAAGCTCAGAGGCAGCTTCACTATTACTATTGATTTGCCATAAATTTCTCTTCATAACAAGCTTAAGCAGAAGCTGTCAGGTTGAGTCAGTTGTCGCTGAGGCTGAGATTAAGTTTCAAGTGTTTGCAGCCTCATCACAGAGATGAAATCAGCTGTAGAAATTTGAACACTATCTTTCATTGCACACACACTCACACCATGTACTTTTTTTAATTGAAAAAAATTTCTTTTCATATAAAACATTCTGATCATGCTTTCCCCCAAACTCTTTCCAGATCCTCTACACCTCCCTCTCTACCCACCCAATTCTATGTTCTTTCTTTCTATCTCTCTTTAAAAAACAAACAAACCAACAGATAGACAGACAAACACCCAAGAAATTCACACGCTCTGTAAAAATACAAAATTGAAGATTAAAATTTACAAGCAAAAGATGAATAAGACAAATGTCCAAAAAAGCTATGTGAGATAAAAAGCCTACAAAAATACCACTGAATTTGTTTTGTGTTGGCCATCTACTCCTGGGCATGGGACCTATGCAGAAGTGTGGTTAACATACCCAGTGAGATTCCACTGGGGAAGAATTTTCCCTTTGGAACCAATATTTCTTTTTTTTTTTTTTTTGGTTTTTCGAGACAGGGTTTCTCTGAATATCTCTGGCTGTCCTGGACTCGCTTTGTAGACCAGGCTGGCCTCGAACTCACAAAGATCCGCCTACCTCTGCCTCCCAAGTGCTGGGATTAAAGGTGTGCGCCACCACCGCCCGGCTGGAACCAATATTTCAATGGGAGATAACTTCTTGGTTAAGGGTGGGAACCCATGCCCACTCCCCACCAACCCTGGCTTCCTGGCTTGAGCCTGTGCAGGTCCTTTGTGTGATGTCACAGTCTCTGTGAATTCATGTGGGTGTCGGTCCTATTGTGTCCGGAAGACCCTGTTCCCTTAAAGTCATTTATTGCTTCTGGCTCTTACAGTCTTTCCATTTTCTCTTCTGAACTGATTCTTGAACCCCTATGGGAGGATTTGATGAAGATATCCTATTTAGGACCGAGAGCTCATTCTCTCTGCACATTGTCTAGTACACACATGTGTACGTACAGCATACAGAGAAATGGAAGACTGAGGTACTACAGGCATACAGATTTGCATCTCTAGGTGGGAAGAACTTGTCTCTGTGATGTCGTGTGTGTATAGTGTGTGTGCGTGTATCTTCATTTGTGTGTGTGATTTATATATGTGTTTGTGTGTGTGCACGTGTACATGCAGATCCATATATACAGTGTATGTGTGTGCACATTCACTTGGGAGCCAGAGGTTAACATCCAATGTCTTCCTTAATCATTCTTGATCTTAGTTTTAAAAATATGAATCTGTGATTATTTAATATGTATGAATGTTTTCTCTGCATGTGTGTCTGTGTACCGTGTGTGCAGTGCCCATGGAGGCCAGAAGAGGGTGTCCGATTCTCCCAGAACTGCATTTAGGGAAGATTGTAAGTACATTACAAACTCTCATTCAACCGTAAGGTAAGAACGTAAGAATTATAGCTAGCCAGTTAAGAAAGAAGAGAGATTAAGTAATAATGGTATAAGAGCCCCTTCTTCAGAAAATCCTTACAGTCCTGCTTAGTAAAAGTGAAAAAACCCCCATTGTGTAGAGTTTTGGGAGGGGGGATGATTGTAAAAAGCCACTACCCATCGTTGTTCTGCAAGAGCTGAGCATTTTTTTCTATAAAGGCCCATAAAATCAATTTGGATTTATGATTGTCTTTTGTTTTGCTGTCGTGAAGCTTCATGAAACTGCTGCCGCACTGGAACACAGAATTTGGGATAACCTGGCTCTGTGTTCCAGGGCCATGACAGCCCAAACTTCCTCTCAGATGCCCACCTTTCAGCCAGGGCTCTTGCCACCTACTACTTAAAGCTGCCTGACCGTTGTCAAACTGTCACTGTACCTCGATTCCTCTTTTCCCACCATTCATCAGTTTGTAATAGCTGTTCCAATTTGCTCACCCATCTCTCTCATATCAGAGCATTCACTTCAAGGGCTAGAGGTGGTTCAGAGGTTTAAAACACGTGCTATTCTTACAGAAGACCCAGGTTCAGTTCCCAGTGCCCACATCAGGAGGCTCACAACCACTTATATTTCCCGGGGTTCCAATAATGACTTCTGTCCTCTGCAGACCCCAGCACTCAAGTGCACAAACACACATAACACATGCGCAAACCCACACAATTACACACAAAATGAAAAAGAATATTAATTTCATAAGAAAGGGATTTGGTTTGTAGCTAGCATGCTTCTACAAAGGCTTCTTTAGGGACAGCAGTCCTGATTTCTCCAGGGGCTGCTATGCACACACACACACACACACACACACACACACAAAGTGAGTCATGGAAATTGTTGGTTTTTTTTTTTTTTTTGGAAGTAATTGCATTCCTGAATAAATGAAATGCAACAGATATATGCATATAGCTTAGAATATGTGCCCTGGGCATAGTTACTGAACCAGAGTGCTAATTGTTATTCCTGTGTTATTATAAAGTTGCTGCTATCTTCTTTAAATAGAGAAGCTAAATCCAGTCTGGGGGCCTGGCGGGAAGCACTTTACAGGTTATTTCCATCTCATTTTTCCCATCTTCTTGCACCGATCCAAATAGCACGTCCCCCTTAAAACAAGGCAAGCTATTAACCTGCACAGGGTTGCCATTCCCATCAGTTTCAGTGTGAGAGTCTACAGAGCAAGGTCTCCTCTGAGCTCCCCAACTGGAGTGAGTTCCATAGAGAATGTTACTCTGGCATTATTCTTTATGGGATTATATAAAAATCCATTTTATTGAAGCCATTAAGACAATCTGTGTAAACATTATGTATTTTTACGGCAGAAAGGTATTCCAGCATACGGCTATACCATCATGGACTTACTTGACTGTTTCCCGGTTGTTGGATGCATGATGTTTTTCTTGCTTTTTGTTATCATGAATGGGGTGGTGATGTTCCTCCTCAAATATGAACAGGAAAGTCCTGCCGGAGGGGATCTTTGATGATGGCATTAAAGGACAAAACACTGTCGTGCCATCTGTGGTACGGTAGCTGTGATGAGATGTGGTTTGTGTGGGGTTTGATGGAGTGCTGAGAATACAAACCTGAAGTTGGGCATGAATGGTGCTGAAATCTATGTGGAGGTGCTCTCGATAGGAAGTCTACGAGAGAGGCTCATGGTACTGAAGTCCAGAAGAGATGATCATGCTGAGGCCCTGTCAGCTGAAAGAGCTTCCACCACCAGTAAGTGGGAAACACCATGATGCCTTCATCCACCCTTCCACTTTGCAATTGTTTTCTGAACACAACCTGTATGCTGGGAGGTGGCTCTTGATGTGGCTCCTATGCCAACAGCATCAGCATCCCAGAGTACTTACTAGAAATGTAACGCCTGAGTACCACCCAGACCTACTGTTTCCAGAACAATCTCCCAGTAACATCTCTTTTAATAAAACTTCTAGGCCTTTTGATACCTGCCGAAGTTCAAAGTCTGTGATTGTGATAGGCTCGGGACCATGGCAGTGTTAGAATTCCTTTTGTCTTTGGACATAGGTCGTAAAGAAAGGAGGGAGGATAAACAAAGGCTTAAGTACAGTGAGGTGGGTCAGGTGGCTGGGTCTGGAGGGGAAAAATAAACAGAGGTATCATAGCAGAGACATGAGGAGGGGAGAGGCAAAGAATCCAGATGCTGGATGGATGACCATCTCAGACAGAGGATAAAGGAAGCTCGAGGGCTTGAGCAGGTAGTATGGGTTGACGGCATTCTGTGTCCACATCAACAATGCAGGAGAGCGCTGGCTTTCCATCTCTGTACTGCTGGTAGAAACATCTGGACAGTGTATGAAGGTTGGCAGGTGGGAGGGTCAGGAGTCAGGGGCAACAGATTGTTCCTGGATGTGAGCATGTGTTTGAACCATCCCGGGAAATGCACATGAACACCCAGACTTGCAAACTTCCAAGGAAGTCGGAGAGCCCCAGGAACTGCTGAGTTTCTCCCTGATTCAGCTCACAGAGGAGGTGAGTGGGGAGATTCTGAGATGTGCTGATAGTTGATGTTTGAAGAGAGTTGCAATTGATACCACCATCAAAGAATCCAGGGGGACTGGCTGTCATTTGCCTGCAGCTGTCAGGCAATGCAATCATACTGTGGGGACAGAGGCTAAGGCCATCTCTTCTGGAGTTCCTTTCCATGATGGTTCCTGGAGGATGCTCACCAATGTGAAGGGCTCCTGACCACACCTCTGCAAGCCGCCCAATGACTGAGCATAATATCCAAAGAACATTCTCTGTTCTGTGGTGTCATCTTGGGACTGGAAGATGGAACTTGAGGGTAAGACATGCTGAGGAGGGTCTGATGAGGTGGCTCAGTGCATAAAAGGCCCTTGCTGCCAAGATGGAACCTGAGTTCGAGCCTTGGGGCCCATATCATGGGAGGAGAGAACTGACTTCTGTAGTTGTCCTATGACAGTGTGATCACAGCAACTCTCATAAGGAAAACATTTAATTGGGGCTGGCTTACTGTTTCAGAGATTTAGTCCGTTATCATCATGGTGGGAAGCACAGTGGCATGCAGGGACACATGGTGCTGGAGGAGCTGAGAGTTCTATAAAGGCAGCCAGGAGGAGACTGGATTTGTTCAACACTGGGTGTAGCTTGAGCACTTCAGACCTCAAAGCTCCGCCTCCACAGTGACGCACTTCCTCTAACAAGGCCACACCTCCTCCAATAAGTCCACACCTCCTAATAGTGCTACTTCCTGTGGCCAAGCATTCAAACACATGAATCTATGGGGACCATAGGTATTCAAACCACTACAACCCTGTACCTAGAGGTGAGGAGATCCTTCCTCTTGCCTTTGTGCACTGCATAGGAACATGACAGTGGGCAGAGGTCCTGCCTTGTCAGCTGACACTTGAGAGAACACCAGTGACCAATATTTCAGCTCCCACACAGAAAAAAACTCTGTGGGATCATAGCTTTGCCTTTAGAAATGGAAGAATAACTCCCTTCACATTGCTGTTGAGTTTGCTCCTTTACACAGGCCTTGGGAGAAGTCTGAAAAGCACTTTGCTGTGAAACAGCATCTGCCCCATGCCCTGCATCAGCTGTTAATATTAACAGTTCACTGTTTATTAGTTTGTGGTGCTCCTACCACCGAGACGATGGTGTAACGGAAAGTGATAAAGTGACAGTTATTTATTACCATACCGCCCTGCAGGTTATTACAGAGAGAGTGGGACCAAGCTGTGTTTGAGTCACCCATGAATGAGTCACAGGCAGGTGTTTAATGGAGCAAACAAGATGCTTGCCCATGGTCATTGCACTCGAGGTAAGGATGTTGTGTCTTTAATTTAACAGTGATTCATTTCGTTTATGTTATGGTTTCAGTAAAGCATTTTCAACTCCCTTTTATTCATTATTTATATTTTTATTTTTGAGACAGGGTTTCACACCTGCTCTGTAGACCAGGCTGGCCTCCAACTCACAGAGATCCACCTGCCTCTGCCTCCAGAGTGCTGGGGTTAAAAGTGTGCACCATCATGCTTGGTTTGTCAATGATCAATTTTTAAGGGAAATGTATTTGTTGGGAATAATATACCTCTGTCTTCCATATGTAACTCAAGTGTCCAAAATGTGTTATGGGGGTGGGAAGGAGGGTGGGAGGGGTGGCATTTTACTAGGACTGGAATATGTAAGAACTCAGCATTATTGTCAATCTCAGAACATTATCCATATGTCTGGAAATGTACATTTAAAAATATTAATTTGTTAAATGTCAGAATGTAAAAACACTGTTTTGTTAGCTTTCTTAGATTTTAAAAAGATTTACTGGTTTTCATTCTAGGTGTATGAATATTTTGTCTGTATGTTTCTGTGCACCATGTAGATGCAGTGTTCAAGGAGACCAGAAGAAAGTGTCAAAGTCCCCTGGAATTGGAGTTACAAATAATAACTCCATGGGAGCTACCTTGTGGGTTCTGGGAATGGATCCTGTGTCCTCTGGAAGAGCAATCAGTGCTGTTAACCACTTACCATCTCTCCAACTTAGATTTTAAATCAATGTGTTAGTCTTCTGTTACAGTAAAAAAATGCCAGAGAGAGTCTACTTAACCCAGGAAAGGTTTATTTTGGCTTAGTGACGCAGAAATTTCAGTTTGGGTTTAGTCAGGCTTGTGGTAAGGCACACTGTGGCAGGAGTCTATGGTGGAGGGGGCTGCTCACCTCAGGGTAGTAAGAAAGCAAAGAAGAGACAGGGACAAACTTGCCCATAACCCTCTTAAAGGACAAACCCATGATGGTCTGATACCTCTCTATAGGTTTTATCTCCTAAAGTTTCCACAGCCTCCCATGATGCCAAGGTGAGGACCACACCTTTAACACACATGCTCTTTAGGGACTACAGTAAGAATTCCTTTCCTGGGGAGACTTAAACAATACCATGCCCTCCTCATTAGGATCCGATGATATACATAAGTGTGTTCCTATTAAAGTCCACCTTGGGGAACCAGTGAGTTTATTGGGTTTATCTGCAGGGTGTGAGTATGAGGTTACTGTTAAGAGCATTGTGACCCCAATACACCCACACTAGGAGATCTGCACTCATCATGGTAGCAGTGCAGACAGAATCCCTTCCGTCATCTGCCCTCAGCCTATAGATGTGAACACTCCTGAGACCCCAGACTACTTGCAATCAGGGCAGAACTGCATGTAGCTGAGAGACACAGTTGGAATCTCGAGTGAGAGGCCAAGGACTCTCCCCATCACATCCTTCCATGAGAGAGCATCAACAGTCAACAAGCCCTGATATGACGGTCACTTGTAAGCAGACACTACAACCAGATGAAGAGTACCATGTTTTATAACAACAGAGACACTCCAAATTCAAAGTACAGCAGACACATGGATGTCCTGGGCTGGGTACTTGTCAGCCTCTGAGTGCAGAGGTCCAGCCTTCTAGTCTGTTACTTCCTACAGACTCTCTCCCACTTCTCCCTCCCATTAAACAAACCTTAGCTGACTTTGTCCTTCCTAACTGAGCTACCAAACTCAGAGGGATGGAATGGCTTCTCATGTAGGTCACACCTGTGTAATACGCATCTTTGCTCTTGGGTTGCAAGTTGATTCTCCTGTTGCCATGCCTCAGAGTCTCTGTAATCTCTTTATATGACCAGGGCTAACCCAGTAATCTTTAAAAGTGGATTCATAAGATTAGAGCCCAATTAAGTAGGGAATTGGGCCTGATATGTCCCTGGAATCAACGAAAATGTGTAGCGTGCTGGTGAGCCGATTTGAAATTCTCAGTCTTAGGTAGCAGGCAGCTTAGAAATGAGAGGACTTGAGCAATAAAATCTCCAGTCTTTTATGAAGGTCTCTGACTTGCAAGCTAGCTTTATGACTGACTTTGACAGGTGTGGTGCCCATACCTAAAGGAAGTCTGAAGTTTGGGTCCTCCCAATTCCTCTAGACTGAGCCATGCTCCCTAACCCTCTACCTCACACAGAGGTCTCCCTGCCTCCCTCTGTGTGCCATCCTCCATTGCACTAGCTCCTTTGATGAACAACTTAGCGTTAAGTCTCGAGTTTTAATTTCTTGTTTTAACTGTGTGTGCTTGTGTGTGTGTGTGTACATGCATGCATATCTGTGTGCACATACCCATGTGTGCATGTGCATCCATGTGTGTGCCCATGCGTGTGTGTGCATGTTTGTGTATGTGTGAGCCCATGCATGTGTGTGTGCACTGCAATGTGCTCATGCACATGTGTGCCCATGAGTGTTTGTGTGCGTGTGTGAATGTGTGCGTGTGTGCATGTGTGCGTGTAGACCACAGGGTGATGTTGAATGTCTTCCTCAGTCACTATTTGTCTCACTTTTTTCCAGGGTGCTGGCTGATTCAGGGAGCCTGATTGGCCAGTGAGCAGCAGAGATTCTCCTGTCTCAGTGCTGGGGTTTTAGGGTGCACACTGCTGTTCTTTGCTTTTCATGAGAGTTCTGGGAATCCAAACTCAGCTCCTCATGCTAGTGTGGAAATCACATTACTGACCAACCCAGCCATCTCCCCAGCTCTGAAATGTGCATGCTTTTTTGGAAATGTCTTGGTTACTTTTTAAAATTTAAATCATGACCGTGTATTTTTGTAAGGATTACCTCAGCAAGTATGAGCTGTCCAAACCTCACCTATTTCAAAATGAGGCTTAGTCTTCAATCAACCTTGAACCACACGAGATGGTCCATGTCTTGGGGCATCAGTTGGGCATTCAGAAGAGCCAGAGAGACTCAACAGCATGGGTGCTGATGTGATTGGCCCAAAATAAGAACTCCCATCACCATGGCTCGGGTGAGCTTCTTGGCTGAGCTTCCTCTCCGTGCATAGTCATTAGTACCATTAGGAGGGACCAGGCCCTCCCTGTCTGTGAGGCTTTGTAAGGAGAGGTGAACACTGGTGTGAGATGTCCTCGGGCTTTCTCCTAGAAACATTTACTTTGCTACTTTGGACCAATCTTAGTGCTTGAAGGTGTCCCTAATGATACCTAAAAAAAAAAAAAAAAAAAAATTATCTGAGGACTGTGAAGATAGATCTGTCAATGAAGAGCGTATCATGGCCGGGTGGTGGTGGCGCACGCCTTTAATCCCAGCACTTGGGAGGCAGAGGCAGGCGGATCACTGTGAGTTCGAGGCCAGCCTGGTCTACAAAGTGAGTCCAGGACAGCCAGAGCTGTTAAACAGAGAAACCCTGTCTCGAAAAAAAAAAAAAAAAATGAAGAGCGTATCATGTAAGTGCAAAGACCAACATTTGATTCCCCACCCCCAGAAGTATGAAAAAAAGCAGGGTGGGGGAAGGGTAGTGGGTAGTGGGTTTTTGTTTGTTTTGAGACAGGGTTTCTCCCTGTAGCTCTGGCTGTCCTAGAACTCTCTCTATAGACCAGGCTGGCCTCTAACTCAGAGACCTGCCTGTCTCTGCCTCCAACTGCTGGGGTTAAAGGTGTGCACCACTGCACAGAGAGAGGAGGCTCCCTGTTACTTACTGGCTAGTCAGCCTAGCCTAGTAGGCAGGTTCTAGTCCAAGGAAAGACCTTGTGGTAAAACAAAAACAAAAACAAAAAAACCCATGAAGAATAACACCTGAGGATGTCCGCAGGCCTCCGCACATGTGTGTATTGTATGTGTACCTGAACACACAGAGTCTACATGAGGCGAATAGAATTGTCCTTGCACAGAAGCACCTCTCACTGTCTTAATTCATCCTTTTTCCTCATGGTGCATGTAAACAGGGTGAGCTCTTCAGAGACTGATCCTGGCTTCGACTGGCTTTGTGCATTTTTGTTCCTGCCCTCTTCTTCCACGCAAGTGTCTCTCAGCCAGGCATGGGCACAGAGATTAATGAGCACGGATTAATTAATTAATTATCTCATTAAAAAGATAATGTAACTATTACAAAATGGCTGCCCTTGGGCTGCCCTCACAGCACACTGGCTCATTTGAGCTGCACACGAGCCCTTGGGGCCCCTTGAAGTACGTTTCCCCTTCTCCACACACGCCACTGTGCTTTGTGCATTCAATTCAAACTGTCCCCCAACAGTCAGCAGATCTTTCCCAAGTGACAGAAGCTGGCCCAGTTCCTAGAGAACATTAGACGTCTTTGTCCCCAGAAAAATTCCATTCATGAGGGGTTAAGAAATAGATACAGGGATTAAGCATGACTCAGTCACTGGTGACTTAAAAAATGGAGAAGAGGAGGAACAGTTTGTGGGGGAGAGAAAAACCCAGGTGCACCTGACATTATTTATGTGCAAAGACTGGAAGGTACTAAGAGACAGAGTGGCCCTTACAGGAGATGCCAAGAGCTGTACACAACAGTTTTTCCAGTTGGAAACACCCTCCCCCAGGAACAAGGTGGGGCAGCACTCAAGATACAATGGGTTGGGGGAGGTAAACGAACTTCATATCTGGCAAGTCCAAAACTTTCCAGATTCTCCAGGGTCCCTCTCCAAGGTTATGGAAACAACCAACATCCTCTGGGGGAAGAGACTCCTCTGACCTGTCCAGCTGCCTGCGACTACACCAGAGAGCTCAGGGGGTGAAGTTTTTGAGAGCCATTACCTGTGTTGGAGTTTTGGTGATGTATCTGTCTTTGAGTCATCTCTGCTCCTATAAATAATCTCTCACCCACAATGCCATAGATAACCCCAATAAAACTCCTTGAGGGTCTTGATAGATGGCTCACTAGTTAAGAGTGCTTTCTGCTCACGCAGAGGACCTGTTTGGTCTCCAGTGCCCATATGGTGGCTCCTAACTGCCTGTAACTCCAGCTTCAGGGTATCTGATGCCCTCTTTTGGCCTCTGCAGGTACTACATGCACGCACGCACTACTCACATTAAAGCTTAGACTTAGAGGTTCAACCAGTTGGACTTGTGGTCTGTTATGGGTGGGTTTCTTGTTTGGTGTGAGTAGAAGTGCGTGTCTTGGCTTACTGGAAAGAGAAAATGTGATGGTTGGTTCTTGCTGGAGATGTTTCATGCTCATCCTGGGGCAGGAGGAGGCAAGAAACCAGAGAAGTCAGACTGGGGAGAACATGGAGTAGTTGCGTCTCACGGAGTCTTTGGAAGGAGGGTGGCTGCTTTTGCTCTGGGGAGGATGAGAGACCCTGGCAGGTTCTGAGTAGAGCATCACATTTTCTGACTTTCACGGGGACTCCCTCCCTGTGATGTCTCTGATACAGGGTCCTGTGTGAAGTTGGTACTGCACCATCATTCCTGCGCTGTTGTTTGGAGCTCCTTCTTCAGGTGGAAATCATTACATTTTGTATCCCCAGGAGGGATAGGAAGAGTTCAGGACTCAGAGAGGCAAAGGCACTTGTGGGTCCTTCAGGTACCTCTTCCAACACCACCTTTTCCCTCTTATCTTTCCTCAAATTTTGGGGGGGGGGTCATCTCACCGCCAGGACTATAACATCTCAAAGGGAGAAAAAGTACAATGCAAGCTAAAGGTCACGCATAAACCATCATTATGTTTTCCTTAGGCCCCAAGGATTTTAACGGAAAGGCCAATAAACAGATCAGGGAGGGTCTGTCCAAGCTCTAGGTGGCTTCTGGGGACACTGGTGACATTTAGAAAAATCACATCCCAGTGATGTGGTAAAGGTCAGAAAAGGCTAAGGGGTCAGACTTCCTCTTCTTCACCCTACAACAGCATGAAGCTAACTAAGTAGGTTCTTCATCTTCCTCTTCGTGTTTAATATGGTGTAATAGTCACAGGGCCAGTCACCTGATGTTGAGGTGACTCTGTGCATGGGCTTCTGTATCATTGTGGATGATGGCCTGGTCTCTCCTAACACAAAGACAGCTTTCCCCATCCAACAGCCTCTGAAGAATTGCTGTTTTAACTGTAACACTGGCTGTACTTTCTCTGCTGACTCACTCTTGCCTCAAGCAGGCTCTCCAGAGCTCAGCCACTGAGCTCTCCTCAGTTCCCAGTCCCTTTCTGTCTCTCCTGCCTCAGGGACCTTTGCAGCTATTTTTATTGTCTGTATCTGGGCCCCCTCTTTTCTCATATATTTGCATGGTGGCTCTGTCTCAGCAACAGGCTGACACCCTCTACACAGCCTTCCATTCTAGGGTGGCCACACAGCTATTTTCTGCCACATCATTGTGGGAGCTGATTGAACCCAAACCTTGTACATGCTAGGTGGGCACTCTACCACTGGGATATCCCCAGCCCTCTGTTTACTTTTTTTAATTTGAGGCAGAGTCTCTCTGAGTTGCCTCAGCTGGCCTTGAATTCTCTCTGTAGCCCATTCAGGCCTAAAATTTGCAATCCTCCTGCCCCAACCTCCCAGGTTGGCATAACAAGTAGCTCTACGCCACCAGCCTGGGTTTTCTGTTGCTCTTTGACTCTTTTCATGGCATGCACATTTATTTGAAAGCCTTCCATGTGCTTCTTTGGTGCTTGATTGTTTTCTCTCCCTCCCCGAATGAGGTGAGCTGCAAGAGAGAAGGAAGCGTGTAGGTGTTGTTCAATGGAGTCACTCAGATGACAGGAGTTCTCTTGCGTCCTTAGATCGAATCCGCTAGATGGGTGAATGGGGCTGCAGTGATGCTGCTGGCACACACTCACCCACCATTGCTACTGAATGGTTAATGCTGCTGTACACAAGCAGGGGCTTCCAGCATATTGTCTCCAAATAACTCAGCACTGGGGTCTCTTGCTTGAAGAGGTTTGGTTGCTTGTGAAATGTGTAAGTTGGATAACAGTGGATTAACTCTTTAGACTTTCTGTGGCTATTTTCAGAACAGCTTCAAAATCCCTAGCCGATTTGCAGCATCAGAAGGATATGAGATCTCTGCACCCAGGCCCCAGGCAGACTAGATGGTCTCATGTTTTGACTTTCCAGATGGAGGCTAAAATAGGTCATTCGTGTTGCGTTCTCAAGGCTCAGGGACCATTTTGGAAGACAGCGTGGAAAGACAGGGCGGTAAGAGCCAGAAACCAAGGAGAACCAGAAGTAAGCAGTATTTTCTGGACATGACAAGCAGCTACATTCATGAATGAACTCACAGCATCTATGGCTGCCTGCACATGATCAGTCAACATTCTGGCATGGTGTGGGAAGAGGTTCACGAGTCCCTACTCCTATCTGAGGAGCTGTGGACAGTTGATGGCTTTGGGGGGCAGGAAGGGAGTTAGTTTTCTTTAAGGGTGTGGCTCTGGTAGGCCTATCTTGCTCCAGAGGATGGCTCAGGAATGTACAGGCATCATTTATAAAAATGAAAACCGAGGACATGAATTTGATGCATGGTGTCAGGGGGGAGGTGCAGATGGATGTGGAGGAGAATGGGGAAATACTTATCATAAGAATACATTGTATAAAATTCTCAAAAGAAGTAATAAAATATTTTTAAATGGAATAGATATTTGAATAGATTCTTCACCCAAAAAAAGGTGAACATTGTGGCTGCAGTCAGAATACAGAGAGATGAATGTTAGCGCTCAGCTCACTTTCTCCTTTTTATTCATCCCAGAACCACAGCCAGTGGGTTGGTGTTGATCACACTTAAGGTGGCCCTTCCCAGCCCTTAAGAGGCAGGGACAGGGAATCTGCCAAGGAATCTGGATAGAATAGATAGATAGGAATCTGCTAGGCTTGTTGGATCAGTGAGTTCTGGGTTCGACTGAGAGACCTTGCTTTTGTGAACAAGGTGGAGAGTGGAAGGGGAGGCCAGAAGCCTTGGCCTCCATTAACACAGACATGTGCAAAACCACTCCCCATGTGTATACCCACATATATGCAAACACACACACACACACACACACACACACACACACACACACACAGAAGCATGCATACAATACACATAGACACATGCAACAACAACAACCCAATAGAATTGAAGGTCAGTCATGGTGGTGAACCCTTGTCATCCCAGCACTAAGGAGGCTGAGGCAGAAGAATCCTTAGTCTGAAATCAACTTAGGCTACAAAGGAGACCCTGCTTCAAGGAGAAAAAGAAAAACTTACAATAGCAAGAGTTACTGAAGAGAGCATCTCACATGGACACTAGAGTATGATTTATGGGACTTCTACTGAGTGAAATGGCTTGGCCAGCTCTGATCACATTAAGCATGCACTCCACAAGTGACCACCTGATTCTTGTCACCTCCAGTCATGAAAGAAGGAGAAAGTCACCTGAGAATTAAAGCCCATCTTCATCAAAGTCCAAAATGCACAACATGTGTGTGTATGTGTACACGTATGTCCTTGTGTGTGCATGTGTTTGCTCAGGGGCTTGTTCATGGTGGTCAGCCGTCCCTTCCTCACCTGTAGGAGGGTTTAGCTTTCGCTGAGGAATGATCTCTAAACTCTCCCATGAAGAAGGACTTTCCTTGTAAAATTCTCCAGCCTGGAGCTTCCTGCAATGCAGCTGCTGATCCTGTGACATTCCCTGAGATTTAAGTTATTTCAAAGAATTATAATTATTCTGAAATCCATTTGGTCTCAGTTTTGCTTACAAATAAGAACTTCTGGGCCCAGGGCCACATTCTGAGCTGAAATTGATACCCAGAGACCAGATTTAGGGATTAGAATTCTTCATTTTCTTAGAAATGAGCTATATAGTCCACTACTTCACTATAATAAACCCTGGTACCTGAAACCTTGAGGCTGTGGGAGCAGAATGGAATGGTTTAGCCAGGTGTTGTTAGCTGAATGAACTAAGACTGGATGCGGGATTTCCTCAGTGCTGTCTTAGTTGGTCCTAGAAATTCCAATTCACTTTCAGGGAAAATTTTCATCTCTTTCTCTGTGTGATAGATTTCTATTTCCATTGAAAAAAAAAATAACATGGCTGTTAGGCCACCTGAATGGTCCCTGTGGAAAGATTCCAGAAGGCTGGTGGCTAAGCAGTGGTGTCAGGGCTTTTTGGAGGGAGACTGAGGTGGGCTTTTCCCCCATTTTGATATTTATTTTCAGAGGAGCCCATTTCCTTAACAAGACTTGGCACAGTGGTCCTTTGTGGGTGACTACAGGGCACTGTAGCTCAATGATTCCTATCATTTGATCACTGAGAAGTTGGGGCAGGTGTCCACCCTTTATTCTTAAAGTCCTCACTCTGTGACAACAATTGCTTTGGGTTCCCATCCTAGCTTCTTGGCTCTTTATTCACCCTCCCCCATCGCTAATTTTATTTTATTTTTTTTTTTCAGTTTTAGGTTTGTGTGTATGCATATGTGAGTGTGGGTACCTGCAGAAACCAGAAGAGGGCGCCAGGTTCACTGGAGCTGAATTGCAGGTGATTGTGTCCAGCCTGATGTGGGTCCTGGGAACTCCAGTTCTCCACAAGAGCAGCCAACACTTTTTATCACTGAGACATCTTTTCAGCTCCCATCATTAACTTTCCATATGTCCTATATTTTTTGGCACTGAAAAGCCCCCCAAACCAGTCTCTGGACTTCCTTTCTACTTTTATTTATTCTGTGGTGAGAATGTAGGTGATGCCTCAGTTGTGCTGAGTACTTACTGCTCTTGTTCTGTGAGTGGTTGTGATAATGACTGACCCTGATCTCTAGGGTCTTTCTCCAGGATTTCTTGGAGTTCAGTTAAATAATGCAAACATGCACATGACTCAGCATTTGCAGCATGGCCAACTAAATAAAAACGAGCAATGAGCTTCTGATTTATTTAAACACCAGGAACAAAGCCTGAAGATCAGGAGAGCATGGCCTGTCTTTGATTTTTGCTATTGAACGGATCGGAGTTTATTGACTTGCAGCAACTGGAGAGAACCCGGCCATGAGGCTACATGAGTTTTTCCTCAAGATGAAAGTGTTATCAAAGGCTAATCACAGGATCTGGGGTTGTGTTTAGTATCGGGGGATGTTAAAACCATTAAGGCTTTGGTCCGGATTAAATGCTCTCTGAGAGTGGAGATAATTCTACAGGAGTCTCAGAAGGATTGCCTGTTTGTGAATTCAGTAGGAAGCTGGGCCAATAGGAAGACAGACACCTCTTGCACCTGCCGAGTGCCTCAACAAAATCTAACACAGCTTTCTGTGTTCTGCTCCCAGGTTGGAATGGAAGCCAGATGCTAAATATTTCTCAAGAGGCACATGTACTTTCCACTTCTGTCACAAGGAAGTTGGGGATTTTGGTGACCCCACTGCTTGATCACCTCTCAGGAAGCATCTTCTGTTACAGAAATTCCGCAAAGTTCTCTCCTGCCTGACATTCTTCCGGAATGGCGACAGGTTTGAAGTGGCCTGTGTGTTACTGAACATCTGAGCTGGAAGAAGCCACCAGCCTGTGAGTGTGTTGCTATATCACATCTATCTGATGATGACAGGAAGCCTGAGCTCTGCAGCTCAAGGGTGTTCCAGCTTGTTATCTCTCTGGGTCCAGGGGAAAAGAGTTTGCTGGGCAAGGATGGAGTCACCTCCCTCTGTGTGTGATAAGGAAACAGTCGTGGGGTCACAATCAATCATAGCACCTGTCGTGACCCGCTGCACTGTCATGCCTTTCCATTCTAACATGTGAAACTACCAGATCTGTTATGACCTGTTTTATCACAGAAAAATCTCTGTTGTATTACAGAATCATGTCACCTTATCTATTATGATCTATGCATGACAATGTTTCTAGTATAAGTCATAATTGCATCACACTGAATTCCTCTTATGTCATGATCAATCACATTACATCATCATACATCCTGACTTCACCATGTTAAATTATAACTGCATCATGAGAGATTCCTACCGCATCATGGTAAACAATAATAGTTTATCATGATGATCTATTTCACTGTAATATTTTTTGAGAACTTTCCAGAAAATGACTTTCTTTTGTTCATGACGCTCTTGGTACCCAACCTCTACTATGTCCCACTTACTTACTGAACAGGATGACAGTCAGGTTTGGAGGGACATCTTGTCTTACTTGCTATCCTGTTGCTATGATAAAACACCATGACAAAACCAACTTAAAGGAGAGAGGGTTGGTTCTGGCTCTCAGCTAGAGGGTACAGTCTATCATGGTGTCAAAACCCTGACAGCATGGGCTCCAGGCAGCTGGTGCTCAGCTCAATTTCCTCATTCCACAGACCCCAAGACCTCAGCCCACACAATGGAGTCCCCAGCAGTTAAGAGGACTGGCTACTTTTCTTAAGGACCCAAGTTTTATTCTTAGCACCCACATGGTAGTTCACAACCATGGCAACTCCAGTTTCAGGGTATCTGCTGCACTCTTCTGGCTTCTATGGGTACTGCATGCATATGGAGCACGTACATGCATACACACAAAATACAAATAAATAAAACTTTTTAAAAAAGAGACTCGTGGTATAGAGATTATTGGCTGCAGATCTTAAAATCCTAAAATAAACATCATTAAGAAAAAGAGGCTAAATGTGGGAAGGGCACTAAAAGTGCCTGACAGAAATATTGTAAAAAAAAGGGGGAGGGTATAACTTACCAAGCGCAGTGGGTACAGTTACCTACAGATGTTCAGATCATAACACCTGTGAAAATCCCAACTTACGTTCACAGTCAGTGACATATACTACAGGTTTTTGTCCCCCTTGGGGAATGGTGCAACTGATCCTAGAATAGAGTTTCTTTTAAGTTTTTAGAACTGGCTGTTTTTTTTTTTCTTTTGCCTTGAATAATGGAGGGAGGACATGTGAAAAGATGGAATTCTACTTTTAGGATGCTCAGCAGCATCTCACTCTATTTTCATTTCAGCCACAGGAAAAATCCCCTCAGCTAACCTTCAGTTACTTTTCTTACTCCATACCTGAAAAAAAAAAATCCTTTCTAATGGACATGTGATACTCAACTAGGAATGCATACACACTAGAATTATGTTGGAGAATTTTGAGACATTGTATGTCCAGGATACTCTCCTGAGGAATTAAACCATGCTTAGAGAGAATATTGCCAGCGTTAAGCAACTTGTCTGTTTTTATTTTATGAGAATGGGCGTTTTGTCTGCACTTGTTTCTGTGCACTGTACGTGTGCAGTGTCCAAAAGGAGGCCAGAAGAGGGCGTGAAATGTAGGTGCTGGGAACCGAACTCATGTCCTCCGTAAGAGCAGCCAGTGCTCTTTACCATTGAGCCATCTCTCCAGCTCCCTAATCACCAGTTTTAAAAGCTGGTACTTAAAATCAGTAAAGTCTGGGGTAGAGGATCAGAGATTTATGGTCTGCAGACCAAATATGGGTCATCTGCTGCTTTCGTAAGTAAAGTCCAAGTGGGACACAGTCACACATTCTTAATGGCTGCTTACACAGTACAAGGGCAGAGTTGGACACTGATGACGGACATATTGTTATTAAAAATGGAAACATTTGCTATATGGTTGTGATGGCTAATCTTCGCAGTTAATTTCATAGGACACATGAATCGTCCAGGATTCCCACCTCTAGGTGTCTGTGAGGGGGTTTCTCCATTGGGTTAATTGAGGAGAGAAGAGCCACCTTAAATGAGGGTAACACTGTCCCAAGGGCCGGGGTCCCAGACTGAATTAGAAGGAGAAAGTGGACTGAGCGCAAGCACCCATCTCTCTCTCTCTGCTGCCTGACTCTGGATGCCATGTGGGCATGCCTTCTACTCCTGCTGCCGTGCCTTCCCCACCATGGTGGACTCTGCCCTTGGATTATAAGGAAACACAAATGCTTCCTTCCTTTGTATCTTGTCAGATATTGTCACAGGGACCAAAAACAAATCAAAACAAACAAACAAAAAACCCAACCAACCAACAAATAAAAAGCCAAAAACCAACCAAACCAAACAAAAATCCCAACCCTAATATAATGATCATTTTCAGAAAGAAAACTTTGCAAACTTTCTCTGGGCCCGGGGAATAATAGCTCAGCAGAAACCATCCAAGAACACCTTGATGTATGTCATACTCTAAAGCAGTGTTTCTCAACTTGTGGGTTGTGACCCCTTTGGGACTGAATGACCCTTTCACAAGAGTCACCTAAGATCATCAGAAACCACAGACATTACTATTCATAGCAGTAACAAAATTACAGTTATGAAGTAACATGAAAACAATTTTACAGTTAGGGGTCACCACAGCATGAGGAACTGTATTAAAGGGTCACAGCATTAGAAAGGTTGAGAACCACTGCTCTAAAGTGAGTAAAAGTGATCCACTAGAAAGGGGAACCCTCCTCCATTGCTGGTGGGAGTGCAAACTTGTACAACCACTATGGAAATCAGTCTGGCGATATCTTAGAAAACTTGGAATAGCCCTACCTCAAGACCCAGCCATACCACTTCTGGGTATACATCCAAGTGATTCCTCACCAAAACACAAGGAAGTTTCCTCATTTATGTTGATAGCAGCCTTACTTGTAATAGTTAGAAACTGGAAACAACCCAGATGTCCCTCAACTGAGGAATGGATAAAAAAAAATCCGAAACTGTGGTACATCTACACAATGGAATACTACTCAGCCATCAGAAACAACGAAATCACCCAATTTGCAGCCAAATGGATGGAACTAGAGAAGCTCATCCTGAGTGAGCTATCCCAGACTCAGAAGGATGCACATGGCATCTATTCACTTATAATCAGATTTTAGCCATATGGTACAGGATAACTATACTACAACCAATGCACCAAAGGGAACAGTAACATAGACTTTGTTTCCTGTCAGTGGGACACTTTGCCCTAGTGGTGCTGCCTTGTAGGCCCCCAGTGTATAAGGAGGCTCTTGGCCCTCATATGACTGCTGAACTGGGGTGGGGGACTGTTATGTAGGGACACTCCACTCCAGAGGAGTGTGATGTAAGGGATAGGGGGTAGAGGGTGGGAGGGTGGGACAGGGAGGGGTGGAAAGAGGGTACTGTGATAGAAATGTATCCTGAAATAATAAATAAATATTTTAAAAAGTGATCCACTCAGACCCAGAGATGGGCGGGAGTTGAATCTTACCCAAGGTCATTTGGGAAACTTAGAACCCCTGGGGCAAGTATCTATTAACTCTACACCATACAGTTCCTATATAATGCAATTCATATGATTTTTTCCATCTTGTAGCAGTCAGCCCTTCTCCTCAGTTTTGCTTACACTCCACAGCCCAAAAGTATTAAATAGAAAATTCCAGAAAAAGTTTGTGAATTTTAACAGCGCACCATTCTTGGTTGTGTGATAGAATTCCACCCTGCCTTCCTTCATCCTAATGAGAACCTGGGTTCACTGTGACCACACTCTATATGCTACCCTCCCATTAATCAGCGGGCAGTCCTCTTAGGGACAGGACTAATGTGGTTTTTATCATTCTGTTGGGCTAAACCAACTCATTTTACTTAATAAAGAATCCAAAAATTCCAAAAGTGACTCATATATGCCATCTGCATAGTGCCTCCTTTAAGTGAAAATGTGAAGGAAAAAATATCAACTCAGTAACGGTGCAAGTGGGTTTAGTATTGTAAGAACTAGTTACTGTTCTTGATCTTATACCGTGGAGATTTGTAAGTTAGACTTGATCAGAGGTATATGTATGCAGGAAAAGTGGAGGATGTGTGTGTGTTCCATGCTCTCTGTGGTTCCGGGCACTCACTGTGTTGGGGGGCATCCTTCATCGAGAAGGGAGTGTGAAGGGGTTGATAGATTAATATAAGTTAGATTTAGTGAATACCTAA
>CAJQZJ010004765.1:9772359-9792066 GCA_907164525.1 Lophiomys imhausi
CACACACACACACACACACACACACACACACACACACACACACACACCTACCTGATATCAGATATCCTGCATATAAGATATTTACATTAAAATTCATAACGGTAGCAAAATTGTCGTTATGAAGTGGCAGCAAAATGATTTTATGGCCGTGGGATCACCACAGCGTGAGGAACTGTATTAAAGGGTGGGGGCATTAGGAAGGTCGAGAACCACTGCATTAGATTATATTGGCTTACTAGTCCAACAATGGCCTCCTGTACACTAGGGAAACTGAAAGCCCGAGCTGAATGCCTCAGCAGTTCCAAGTCAGGCCTGAAAGATTTCTGGAGAGCTGCTGGTCTTCGGTCTACACTGGAAAACCACAGAAGCTGGGTTCCCGTGTCAGCAATGGATACAACAGCAGTGCCAGCAGCAGCAGATTGGATGTGCTCACCAGCAAGCAGCAAAGGTGGTCAGCTCACAGAAGCACTGTCTTTCCCTCAGAGCCCTTTATCCTGGTCTGCAGCCAGCTCTAGGGGAAGGTGTTTCCTCCTGTAATTAATCCTTTCAGGAAACATCCTTATATACCCACACAGAGGCACGCACAGAACCTTATTTCATCCCAGAACCGGTAAAAGTTGACAGTCAAGATCAGCGCTCACACTGCCCGCCTTACAGAGAAGGAGCCGAGTCCCAGGTAATAAACTAGTCAGAATTCACAAATCAGGGTGCAAGAAGAGAAGAGCTGGGGAAGTGGGAAGCTGGGGCACGTGCAGGGGGTCTTCAGTAGAGTTCTCAGCCGAGCATGGCTGTAGACAACTCATGAGGGCAGAGGAAAAGAACCGTCTGGAAGGATTAGTGTAGCAACAATACCTGCTGCTCATATTCATCTGGGAATAGAGTCCCCTGAGACCGTGAAGTGGGAAGTCACCATGGGAAGTTACCATCCACCCCGGTGGCATTTAAATGAACATGATTCCACTGTTTGAGTGCTGTACCTAACCTGGATGAAACAGAACCACACAGAGAGCTTGACCTGCAGTGGATGCCCTGGCCTACCGCAGAGCAATGGGGCCAGAGGCTGAAGGTGGGGTAGGAACTGCCAGGGTATAAAAGCTATTATTCTCTGCTCCAGGAAGCCATTTCTTGGATAGTTGATGCCTAAACAGGTAAGAACGCCGTAGGTCCAAACATTTTGCTTGTTGTTAATTGCTGAGCCCCAAATCCTTGGGATGGATAAGGCTTGTTCAAGTCGTCCATGTTTTACCTGAACTCATTCTTTTGGTAGATAGTTGTATGCATCTTTTTTAGATTTTATTTTCAGTTTTTATTTGTGTGTGTATGTGTTCATACACACGGGTGTCCGTGGAGATAAGGAATCAGATCCTCCTAAAGTTGGGGTTATAGGACATTGTGAGCCACCCAATGTGGGTGCTGGGAATTGAACTCAGGTCCTCTGCAAGAGCAGCACATGTTCTTAACCTTTGAGCCTTCTCTCCAGCCTAACACATCACTTTTAAATCATAACCTGTCTTTTGTTGTTCCCCAGGGTCTCATGTTGGTATCTTGATATAAAACATTGTCTGTCCTACTTAAAAGTTGCACAGTCTTTAAAGAATTCAATGCTTTGAAAGTTAAATGTCTCTTTAAAAATCCAAAGTGGGCTCCTGTAAAATTACAAAAAAACCCACAAAAACAAAAACCAAACAAAACCAAAACCAAACCAAAAATCCCAAGTACTTCTTATTAGAAAGAGACTATGTAGTGGTGGCACATGCCTTTAGTCCCAGCATTCAGGAGGCAGATCTCTGAGTTGGATACCAGCCTGGTCTAGAGAGTGAGTTAGTTCCAGGACAGCCAAGGCTACACAGAGAAACCCTGACCAAAAAAAAGAAAAAAAAAGGAGGAAAGAAAAGAAAAGGTAAAAAGAAAAAAAGAAAGAAAAGAAAAAACTGGGCACATAAATAATCCTATCAGGAGTCAAATGGCTTCTTTGCTTGGTTCACGTTTGCTCTTCAAAGGCTTAGGGCCAGTTTTACAGTGTGTTGATAATTCACTTCCCTGATTTTTTGCCCCCCTTTGGAACTTGAAGCATCTAATGAGCTTTGAGAAAAGGGCATCTGTTTCCTTTGACCAGATGATGGATGGATGGATGTGCTGTCTGAAGGAAGCTTCTTCAGCCCAAGTGGCAGATTGCATGTGTGGCTTTCTCAAGCAACGAGAAAGGCGACTGGAGTCAAGTGACTGGTTCCAAAATTCAACAGGAAAACTGGAGGACTGGCCTCCAAGGAGGAACCTCCAGGCACTCTGGTACGATAAAAATGTCCCAAATGTTGCCAGAGGAAGCTCAGAATTTTTTCTAGGTTCTCGCATTGACCACACTACTATAAAACTCTGCCTTCAGCTAATCGATTGTGACGGCTGGGCATCAGCTGTAATGAACCACCAAGAACAATCCACAACTTCACCCCGGTTTCCATGTACAGTTGCAAACACTTCCTAGACTGAAGATACGTTTTCCTCCCTCCAATGGGGAAGAGGTGGATAATGATTTTCCAGGCAGGGGCTCCTTTTTCTGCATTTACGATCTCTCTACTCTCACTCCTGCCCAGCTGCTGTTATTTAAATACAACTTTGGTTCTCATAGGATGGGGATATCCGTGATCTAGGTTTGGAGGGGAACCATAAACTCCCTGTAGAGACAATGCAAACACGGCTCTGACTGCCCACGCTAACCTTTGCCACCCTGCATCCCTCAGCAAGATGACTACTCTGTGGCATATCACAAGTTCAAACCCATTTCCCCCTCTAGGGAAGCAGCATGGAAAAGGCCATTTTTCATTCTGCCACCCTATTGGATTATGACATGAGACCTCAGGTGACAGGTTGGCCCTGAATGAGAGCAAGGAGTGGAATCCTGACTCATGCCTCATTGAAAGGAAGAATTTATTCTAAAAACCCTCTGACTCACAGTCCTTGGACCCTCAAGCCTACTTCCCACCTACTTCCATCTAATGAAAGCCTATTATTATCTTAGAAGCCCCAGGGCTCTGTCCTCCTCCTGCTCCTTCTTTGAGACAGAGACTCATGTAGCCCAGGCTGTCCTCAAACTTATTGTGTAGCTGGAGATGACCTTAAACTTCTGATCCTCTTTTTGTTGTTATTTTGAGACAGGGTCTCTCAACAGAGCCCTGACTGTCCTAGAGAACTCCCTATGCAGACCTAGCTGGCCTCAAACTTACAGAGATCAGCCTGCCTCTTCTGAGATTAAGGCCTGCACCACCAAGCCTAGCCTGATCCCCTTGCCTCCATTCCGTAGTTTTGGGATTCTATCACTGTTTCTGGAGTGTGTGGTCCTGGGGATCGAACTCAGGCCTTCATCAACGTTAGGCAAGAATTCTATCTATGGAGATCCATCCCCAGCCCCATCTAGCCATGGATCTTCAAATCAAGAAGAGTGATCTGTCTTTCCCAGGAAAACATTTTTCACCTGCCTCTAAGCTGTAGGCAAATGTTCTGTCAAAAGCAGCATTGCCCTGCATGAGATTCTTGAACTTACCTTTTCCTTCATTGGTATTTCCATGTTTGCTTGACAGTGCCGAGTGCCGTTGGGCAGTTTTGCATAAGAAAGGGAGAATCATGCAGTGGCCAATGTTGTCTTTGCTTATCGAGGTGTTTCACATTGGTTTGATCTACAATGGGGGAAAGCTGAAACCTTCTTCCTACCTGCACCAAGGATGGACCCCAAAATCTCATCCTAGGATGGCCACTGTGGTTTATGTAAAACCTACAAGTTGTCTGGTGAGAGATGTAAGATCTGAGCAGATGGAGAATAAAGACCCTCTTTTATCCCCCTGCCTCTTATTTCAGCGCTGCTTCCCTGAGGCTCTTGTTTTATTTTTGCTATAATTTGGTGTATCTCCCTCCTCATCTTTTAGAGCAAGAGTGAGGGCTGGGTGGAAAGACCTGGTTTGAGAAAAACAGCCGACATTATAACTATCCATTCAATATCTTTCAAGAGCCTTTTAAAGTCACCACCTGTATGGCAGATAAAATCTTTATTGGAGTCCTCCAAATGAATAAAATGTTTCTCCCTATCTTTCAAATGAGAAAAAAAAATCTTTGAACGCATCAGTGTTTCCGCTTTTGGTGTGTTGGCTTTCTCAAGTTTATTCCTCTTTGAAGACATTGTGAATGGAGTCGCTTCCTTAATTTCTTTTTTGCAATATATCAAATTAATGTACAGAAACAAGTAAATTTTGATTGTTGGCTTTTGGATCTTGTAACTTCGCTAATTTCTAACTACATATTTGGTTGGCAACTGTAGGGTTTTCTACATGACATCTGCCTGAGTCCATTTTCCTTTTATACTTCTTTTTTCAGTTTTGCCTTTTAAAGAAGGCCTTTCTCTTCTCCCCTATCTCTATATGGGTTTTGAGAATTGAACCTGGGACTTCCAAAAGAGCAGCCAGCATCTCTCCAGCATCAGAAAAGGTTGTTTATATATATTTATATTCAGAATCTCTAGTGTTTGAAAGTGTGCCAACACATATCAGGAACTAAAAATTATTGTGATTCAATGCAAGAATGGATCCTTCAGGCAGTACTTGACTTTTTATTTCTTCCAGGGCTGGGGAGATGGCTCAGTGGATAAGCACTTACTGTACATGTATGAGGACAGGAGACTGTCTCCCTAGAACCCTCTTAAAAGCCACGTGGGTGTTGTGGCCCACCTGTAATCCTGGTGCAATGGAGGTGGAGACATTGGAGTCCTCAGAGCAAGCTGGCTGTTAGAGGAGATAAAATGGTGTGCTCCAGTTTCAGTGAGAGACCATCCCTCAATATGTGAGGTGAAGAGTGATCAAGAAAGATATCTGACACAAACCTAGGAACTTTACACATATGTATATACACACACATGCACACACACCACACACATACAAAAAAAAATAGTGTTTTCTTCCCAACATTGATGGGAACAAGATGAGCTTTTTCCTCTAAATTCATACCTACAGAATCAGTGGAATGTTCATGGTTTGGGATCCATTAGCACTTGAAATTAGGGACATATGATCCTCAGACATGGGACAAAGTCTTGGGAAAAGGACATCCAGGACATGAATCTGTCTTATGTAGCCTTGTCCACAATCACACACAGAAGGATAAACTCAAGAATGCTCTCCTGTTGGAATCAAATCTAAATCCTCCTAAGTATTTTTTACTTCAGGGATGTCTCAGTGTGCCTATCCAAAAATACACTGTTCCCTTGAAAGCCGTTGTTACCATAAAATGCTGCTTAAGAACACAGGTGTTACCTCTTATTTTTAACTCTTGCATTTGGATAAAGGGAGCAACAAGAGATCTATGTGCCTGTCAAACAAGGACAAGACAGAGAATACTCCCCCACCACCACTACGCATATATTTTCCTCATCTATTTTTAGCTATATATTTGCTGTCTGGTGCAGGTGACAAGTCCTTCTTTTGGTGTCTGTCTTTTTTACTGTCTAGATTCATGTTAATTACTAGGGAACAGAGACACCATGGCTGTGAGTCAAGCTAATGTAACTATAAGTAATAAAAGATAATGTTTATTTATAATGTAGTTATAAGTAAAATTGTCCTTTGTTGTTGTGGGAACTTTTCTTTCTCCGACAGTCATCAGAATGTAGGCTGCTTATGGTAGAGGTAGCCACATGCTATGAGGTGAAGATGGCCTCACACTCAGACCCTTCAAGACTTGGGTCATTCAGAAGAAATGGCCTGTGTTGTCCATTACTGAAGACTGCTGAGGCTTTAATGTCAGTTAATGTTGATGGATATTTGAGTCTCTCAGCAGGTGCTTGATTTGTGCTCTGCTTTGAGCTTTCAAGAGCTGTAGAGGAGTTCAGCCCCCACAGGATAAATTGGGCTGTGAATTTATGTTTGTCGCCATGGTAATTTATATTGGCACCATTTTAATAACCGCATCAAACTTGGGCACTCTGGAACAGTGAAACTCCTGTCTAACCATAGACTAGAAACGTTCCAGAGAAAAAGAGTTAGAATCAACAGAAATGAATGACTTCAAAGCTGAGAGGTGAGGGTGTTTACATCATGAAAGTAAATGGCTTTCTGCTTCCACTCCTGCTACCAAGTGATTGATTGTAATGGAAATGTCTTTGTATGTGGTCCAGATTCTTCCTCAGTGAACACAGGAAAACACACTAGTTTCTTCCTAGCCACAAGGCAATAGAAACTTTTGAGGCCTACTTCAATGATATATTAAAATTAATGACCACTACACTATGGAGTGGTAGCTTTTTTTTTTATTGTGGATATAAGTATGTATTTTTTAAAGCTCTATTTTTATTTTAAATTATTTGTATGTATATGTATGTGTGTATGTGCACGTGTGTGTGCAGATTTCCTTGGAGGTCAGAAGGGCGCGACAGATCCTCTTGAGTCAAAGTTACAGGCAGTTGTGGGCCTCCCAGCCCTAATGTGTCTGAGGTGCAGACGCAGCCCATTTTCATCAGACCTGTCAAATAGTTACGACACAACAGAGTGCATTTGTCATTCTGTCCTGAGATTAAACAAGTGGTTATACCCATGTACATTAAAAAGTTTCAAACCTCCTCATCAAAAAGCTTAAGTATCAACACACGTATGTTGCTACCACTTGTCCATTAAGAATATGCACACAATAGCACATATTCCTAGAAGCTACCAAACAGCCCCAGCTAGCCTGCTTAGCCTTGAACATGACCATTTTTCAGATGACTGGCTGGTGGCCAAGCTGGGACATAAGCAATTGATATTGGAGTGTCTGGTTGGGTCTTCAAGAAACTGAAGCCCTATGTATTAAATTTTATTTTTTATTTTTAAAATACTTTTGTTGTATTTATGGAGAGAGAAAGAGGGAGAGAGAGAGAGAGAGAGAGAGCGAGAGAGTATAATTCAGGGAACAACTTGCAGGAATATGTTCTCACCTTCCACCATGTGGATACTGGGGATAGAATGTGGGTCATAAGGCCTGCAGTTAAGTATCCAATTATAATACATACTTAGGCCAGAGCTGATCCAATCAGAATTGTCTTCTTAGAAATTTAAACATGAGATAGAAGAGTTTTCTATGCCATTTCTGTTTTACAAGTTCACATTCTTGGGACAGTGTTTTCCAATATAAGTAGAAAAACATAAACAGAAGCAGGTGAAATTAATTTTATTAATATATACAATTTAAACCTAGAGTTATTCATTTCAGCATAAGCTCATATAAATATTACATTTTATTTTTTTCTTTTTCATTTTAGGCTTGGTAACCCAGTGATTGTGTGAAGTACATACATACAGAGCCCCAATTTGGGTCAGAGCCATTCTAAATATTTCAATAACCACAATGTTTACGTGGGACCATATTGGATATTGACACTGTAAGAGGAGATGCTTCAACAAAGAAGAAAACAAAGAAATGCTGGTTCAATTTTAGATGCTTTCAAGTGCTCCATGTGAAAATTGCACATGTGCACACATTCATGTGCATGGCCATGCATACACAGATGCACATAGGTATACATGCAAATGCACACACATATGCACATATATGCAGATATGCACACACATGCATGCATACCTATCCACATTGGTGCACACACATGCACATACATGTATATATACCCATTCACATACACACACATGTCACATATACATACATACAGCCTTTTGTAAGGCTCCACTGAGTGGACTGGTGTCCTTTTGTGCCTTTGCACCAAAGCTTGTTTAAAATTGACATGACAGTGCCTGCCTCATGCTGTTATATAACTGGAAAGACTTGGTCGTTTTCCCAGAGGAAGCACTGGGGACAGAATGGACCCATGGATATTTGGAAAAGTCAAATACCAACACCCTCCCACCACATGCCATGTGGTGCTGACACTAGGGTTCAGTTCCTGTTTTTAAGAGGCATGGTGGTTCATGCTCTTTACCTATGTGGACCTGGAAAGTTAAATTACCTTTTAATTGTGAGCATCACAACAGAGAGCAGGGAAGCCAGGGCTCATCTTGACTCTGATTTCCAGCCTTTCTGCTTCTCCATGGGACTCAGAAGGGTCTATGCTCCACTTCCTTGCTTGGGGGAGACTGAGCCACACAGATGGGAAGACAGTTTGGGTCTGTGCATGGAGGAGAATTGGCAGTGGCTTTCTCAGCCCCTTGGCACTGTCTCTCAGCCCCTCTGTCTCTAGTGGTTTTTTGGAATCCTGTGGCTGGAGTCTGGGAAGAAGGGAAGTATCATCATGATGACACCAGGACCCTTAATCATCCTGGTGACTCAAGCCTTAGTGCTATGTGTCATTTAGCTTCCTGTGGGTGACAAATTTGAGCCCCAGTTGGTACACAGGGCTGGTTGTTTGTTCAGAAGCCTCCAAATTCACATGTTTGAATGCTGTCCCCAACAGGATGATATTAGGAAAGGACCTTCAGGGGTATGTAGGCCATGAGCCTTTTGGGTGGGGTCAGAGAGGACATGAGAGAGGTCTTAGAGATGCATTGCCCCTTTCAGTACATGAGGATACGGCAAGAAAGTGATGTGAACCAGGAAGACGTTCTAGCTGGACATAATCTCCCAGTACCTTCAGCACCCTCAAGAGCACTGACAGACGTGTTTGTGTTATCTAAAAACTACTTAGCTTATGGCAGCTTGGGGAAGCTATGACTGGGTTAGGAATGCTAGCCATTGGCTTAACTATGCAGGGAGGTCTTTGAGTGCCCATGACTCCCTGATGGGGGCAAGAGCAGGCACAGGAATTAGGCCATTGACTTCTGCAGTGACAAGAAACCGGTGAAATCTCAGGTTCTGCCACATGTCAACTTTCTGACATCGGGGTGGCTTAATTTGTGTTCTCCTTTTTTTGGGGGGGGTGTTCTGAAAACATAAGCCTAATGAAAATCCCCACTGTATAAGGCTGTTATAAAAAGTAAGTAAATGGACAGCTGGGCAGAGGCACTCTAGAACCCACAGCTCCTCACTGTGACTTGCCTATGGCTGGTCATAACTGGGCAGTGGGGTGGTGTCATTCTGAAGTCGCTGGTACTTTCCACTGCATTTTCACAGTTTCTTCAAGATCCCCATGGTCCTCATGACACTCTTGCATGGCTGTGATGAGTCAGTCACACTGTCCAAAAGCAACGTGGGGAGGAAAGGGTTTACTTGACTTGAGCACCCAGGCCACAGTCCCTGACTGAGGGAATTCAAGGCAAAAACTCAAAGCAGAACCCATGGAAGAACGCCGCTAGCTGGCTCACTCTAGCTCATGCTTCGCCAGCTTTCTTACATAGCCCAGGAGAAATGGCACCACCTACAGTGGGCTGGACCCTCATACATCAATAACAATCAAGACAACCCCCCCCCCACCCACAGAGCAACCTGTTCCTCCATTGAGGCTTCTCCTCTCACATGACTCTAGGCTGTGTCCAGTTGACAATTAAGACCAACCAGGACAACCAGGTAAATGCAAAATATAACATATGTAAACCACTTTATCTATGAAGTAAAGACTGGTTGGGGGTTTCCTCTGACTTGCCCTCACTCGAGTCTCAGGCTAAATATGGAACATCACGGGGCACATGGCTGGCCACTGGGCTTCCCCTTCATGACTGCATCCCAATTCAACTATCTTCATATATGCCCCATCTCCTAATTCTGCCACTCTGGAGTCAGATATCAACATGTGAACTTGAGGAAGGGATGGATACAAGCGTTCAGTACACAACAATGGGCTTCTCCCTAGAAGGAGAGTCAAAGTATGAGCAGTCTTCATGGCTAAGACACTTGTATGCATCAGCTTCTTAGAGAACACCCTCCCTCTCCATGTCTGGCCACCATTTCAGGAGGTGCTCTTGCTATTGATGTCTGATGGGGGAACCACAATGGCGGACTGACGCAAGAGGGACATTGCCAGGGCTTGTCCTCAGGGTTCTTGGATCCTGTCCCCACATAGCTGCATTTTGCAGATACAATCATGACACCACCATGTGCAGTAGAGGACACTCAAAATAGTCCCCTGAGTGGTGGTCAGACAGGCCAGCAGCTGTGGAGGCCAGACTTGAAGGCCACCATGGAGGTTAAGACGGAGTCAGGGTCTAGACCTCCTTGTTGGAGAGCGATGGGCACAGTTGGGCGGCTGTTGCCGTGGAGCTTGAAATTCTAATCAGGAAGAGCATCTGACATCTGTGAGTCACGGAGATGAACCTCAGAGCTGCATCTGAGGAGGACAGAAAAGAATCGCACTGTCAGCGAGATGGAGCCAATGCTCAGGAAGCAAGTGCAGATGTGATGTTTGCTTCTCCGTCATTGGATGCTTCTCTAATCAGTAATAAAAAAGAGCCTGATAAATCAGGCCTGATTTTCTGCTCCAAATTTAAATGCGATGAAAAATAAAGCAAACAGGGAATGTGATAATTTTGCCTGTTGGCACCTTAGAGACAACACAGTATAGTGTCCTGCTCCCAGATTCATGTCCTACCTGCCTTGAGGTTGCTGTTTCCAGACAGGTACAGGTTGTGGCTGATATTTGGATGGTTGATATAAACTTTCTCCTGCATTTTTTTCCCACTGTCAACTATTATCCAGTTTTATTTTTGTTGTTGTTTTTGTTTTTTTTTTTTAATCTATGTTCTGGTTTGTTTTCCTGTTTCTGTGATAAAAACACATACCAAAACCAACTTGGGGATGAAAGGGTTCACTTCAGCTTGCAGAAGAACAGTCAGGGCAGGAATTCAAAGCAGGAACCTCGAAGCATGAACGAAAAGCAGAGGCCAAGGAGGAATGCTGATTACTGGATCACTCCCTGTGGCTTGCTCAGCCTGTTCAGGAATGTCACTGTCCACAGGGTGCAGGGCCCTTCCACATCAGTCCTCAGTGAAGAAAATGCCCCATAGACTTGCTTACAAGCCAATCTGATGGAGGCAATTCCTCATTTGAAATTCCCTGTTCCCAGACTTCTCTAGTTTGTATTAAGTTGACAAAAACTAACCAACCCAATCTACTAATGGAGGCATCGTAGCTACAACATTATGTATGTTTATGACAGGGAAACAAAACTTAAGAAACATAAAAAGAAGAAAAATCACTTATGTTTCCAGTAGAAATAATCGTGTTAATGTGTTGATTTATTTCCTTCTCTTGTTTGTTTTAGGAACACACACACACACACACACACACACACACACACACACACACACACACAAAGATGTTTTCATAAGTAATGGATGGGAAGTTTCAGAAACAGATTTTACTTCAATGTTTTTGGAAAATTGGACTCATTCATCTATTAAAAACCAATACACTAGAAACATCTCTCCATGCTGTTAAATATATTCAGAAAATGAGAGGCTTTAAAATTATGTTAATAGCATTGAAATGAAACTTGTTGGCCTTCTTTTATCACTGTGCTATAATGACTGCTGTCTGGACCACATTCTGTTACTCCCTGAGTGTTCTTGTAAAGTTAGAAATACAATTCCATGGAGCTCTAGGCCCCCTAGGAGTGAACTCTGCTCAGCACCCACAGCAGTGGGCCAGTGAGAGATGGGTCCAGAACTTAGTGGCAACAGCAGGAACTAGTGTGTATGAGCTTGTGCTGATTGTAGGAAGTGATAAACCCCCTCTTGTTCATGCATCTCACCCCAGCATGCAAACCTCACTTTGCCACTTGAGAATTTGGGGAGAAGTGAGTCCCCCCCTTGGAGTGGAGTGATAAGGAACTTTTGACTCTACAACTGGCTCTTTGGCATGGGATAGAGGATAGGTACTAAGATTTGAGAAAGGCTTCCCCACCTGGACTAGCCATTAAACTCCAAGGAAGAGCTCAGCTTCCCTCTGACACAGGCTGGTGGGAAAGCCACTGTGGAGCCAAAAGAAGCCAAGTTCACAGTTGGGCTACTAATGGTTGAGGTCAGGGAATCCTGTTGCTCAAATGAGTCTCTTCTTAAAGTTCTCAAAGAGTCCAGAGGCTCTGGTGTGGTATGAGTTTATTAGAATAACCAATTATGAGAATGTTTTTTGTTTAATCCCAGGCTTGAGGCTGCTTAAGACACAGGTGTAAAGTATTAACTGTCTTGTGAGCTAGCAGGGGCGTGGCTTAGCCAGCTGAGCAAGCTTAACTCTGAGGACTTGGGAGAAAAGAATAGAAAGCCAGAGTCCTAAGGAGAAGGGGGGCTCTACAAAGAAGTAAGACAGAGGGGACTACAAAAAAAGAAGAAAGATAGGGGCTCTATAAGGAAGTAGGAGAAAAGGTGCTACAAAGAAGTAAGAGAAAAAGGGGGCTCTACAAACAAGTAGGAGAAAAGGGGCTCTACAAAGAAGAGAAATGGCTACAAAGAAGAAAGAGGTTGCTGCTCTCCCGGCTGCTGGTGCTCCCCCAAACTACTGCTTGTTCTTCCTGCTGCTGCCTCCTAGTTTGCTGGACTTCTACTGAGACTGGTATTACCCCTAAAGAACCAAATCAAACCTAATCAGCAGGAAGTAGTCTAAAGAGACCTATGTCCCTTCTCCCTCTAACCTTATTTCTCTTCTGCATAGTGTTGGGGAAGTTGGGAGGAACAAGGTGTGGAAGGGAGGTAAAGGTAGTAAATATAGTAAAATAAATCAGAATGTATACTTAATAAAACACAAATTAGTAAAAGCTACCTTGCTATACTCTGGAGCGCAGATTTTTCAAGAATTGTGAATCAAAGTTTATTAGAAGGAAAACTCCATGGAAAGTGCATATAAAAAACACTTAGTTCTTAGAAGGGAGAACAAAGTTGACTCCCCAGACCCTCTGATACTATTCTCTTGTGTGTGTTTTTCTACTTTCCTCTACGCAGAATAGCCAAGTTGATAGGACAAATGGGGAGACAGTCAAGGGGCAAAATCCCCAGCTAAGAATTATTTAAGTTCTTCGGATCTTACAATGGCTGTAGTAAAGCTGTCAGAAGGTGTTTTGATAAGACCCAGAATGTCTGAGTGTGTGGCAGAGGTGATTTGCACCCCTCAAATATCTTATCTCTCCCCTTTAGTCTTGCACCATTCCTTGAGGTCCTGTGACTATTTCTGGCCAATGAACTATAAGTGCAAGTGGCACCTGCCACTTCTGAACTGGGGTTGTGAGAACTCAGTGTGTCTCCTCCTTCTGTCTCTAATCCTCCTTCCTCCATCTTTGAGTCACATGTGCCTGATGGTACAGCTGTGACGTTGTATGGAAATGCCACAGTGAAACCCATTTCTTTGTATGCCAACTTGAAAAAATAATAAAGAAGAATCTATTCAAATCTTTAAATGTAGTTCATACACTGAGGGCTGCTGGGATCCTGGCGTTTGGTGGCTCACAGGGCGATCGAACGTACCAGAATACAATCCCCTTTTTAGTGAGCCTTGGGTGGGCATCAGTGGTGAAGCTGATTCTCCTCATGGTTTGCATGAGTCAGCCTGGAGTTCTGGAAACCGTAGCAACAGCTACCTCTGTTGCTCTGCTTGGTCCTTACAACTGTCTAGGGACAATCCTATATGAGAGGAGGATGCTGGTGAATAGGAAGAGGTCAATCGCAAGGCTCAAGCAGGTGATCCATGATTCCCAGTCATGGACCCACCACTGAGAAATGTGAAATTCACTCTGGTGTGGCTGGGAAGAAGTCTTAGGGATGTACCCGCCTTCACTTACATCCTCAGATGTGTTTGGACAAAGGCTGGAAATATCCTTTGCTCTCCTAGTTCACAATTTCCTTTTCATACTTTCTCTTCTAATTTTCTTGTTCATAAGCTGCAATCTTTTCTTTTATTCAGTTACAGGTCTCTTCTGACTGAAATCTATGCTGTGCTCCTCATCCATTTAAATCAGAAACCGTTTAAACATTAAGAAGGGCGTGAGAAGCAGCTTGACTGTGAAAGATTTCTCTGAACGTAGAAGACAAGGTGGCCTGTGAATGACTCACATATGTCTTTCCAGGAGGTAGACTTCAAGGGATGGGGGTGTGGAATGAATTTTGACAAAGAAGATTATGAACTTTATAAATTCAGTTCAAGTTAGACTTGACTTTCTCAATTTATATTTTCCAGCTTAGAGTTCATTTGAGCTGGGCCTTTCCCAAGAATTCCCATGAAATACTGACAACAGCCAAACTTTTGTAAATAATTATAAGGTTACAAAGGAGACCGCAATGTGCTCCAAATATGTCTGTCCATTCTGGTAGGTCTTGTGCAAAATTGGGACTTAGGGAGGCAGAGCCAGAAATAAAGTAAACCAGGGTATATCTTAGTTAGGGTTACTGTCGCTGTGATGAACATCATGACCAAAAGCAAGTTGGAGAGGAAAGGGTTATTTGGTCTACTCTTCCTTATTGCTGTTCATCACTGAAGGAAGAGTCAGGGTAGAACTCAAAACAGGGCAGGAACCTGGAGGGTACTGCTTACTGGCTTTCTCTCCATTGCTTGTTCAGCCTGCTTTCTTACAGAACCCAGGACCACCAACCCAGAGATGGCACCACCCACAGTGGGCTGGGCCCTTCCACATCAGTTACTAATTAAGAAAATGCCTTACAGCTGGATCTTACGGAGGCATTTTCTCATTTGAGACTCCCTTTTCTCCAATGACTCTAGCTTGTGTCAAGAGGACATAAAACCAACTAGCTCAGGGAATAACAAATCACCCCAAGTTCGGGGTGATGTGGAGTTTTTTCCTACACTCTTGGACTGAAAGAGAACATAGATCTTACCAAGTCATACGGTATAGCAATATCGAAGAACTGTCTAGTGATTATGATAAAAGCTTAATTTTTTTTTCTGGTTTTAATGCTTTCTGTCTTGAGGACTGAGGTATATTTTTAGTATTCGTAAGTCCAGTTCGATATTTTTAAATTGAGCATCCTATCTGGGTGTGCTGGGTGTTTTGTTTTTGTCGACTTGACACAGTTATGGTTATGTCAGAAGAAAGTACATCAATATAGAAATGGCCTCCATTAGATAGGCCTGTGGTGCGTTTTCTTCATTAACCATTTATGTGCTGAGGGCCCAGGCCACTGTGGGCAGTGCCGCCTCCAGATAGGTAGTCCTGGGGGGTATTAGAAAACAGGCTGCAGAAGCCATAGTGAGCAAGTCAGTAAGCAGCACTCCTCCCACAGCTGCTTCCGTTCCTGCCTCCAGGTTCGTGATTTGAGTTCCTTCCCTGACTTTCCTCCATGATGGAGTGTTACCTGTAAGCTGAAGTAAACTCTTTCCTCCCCAGGTTGCTTTAGGTTGTGCTGTTAATCACAGCAATAGTGAGTAGACTAAGATGGTAGGCTTAGTTTAGAAGAGGAACAGACACACCCTGAGTTGATCAGAAATGGCCTATGGGGACCAGAGACAGCTCCTTGCCATTCATCTGCAGCAGAGATCATTTGGTAAGTATTTTTCCAACATATCCCCTTCATCCTGAACATATCTGGGTGACATTACTCTGTGTGGCCACATATCTGAGTATTAGGAAACTGAGAACAGACTACATGGGAACTTTATCCAGCCATGACACTTAGAAACTGCCACTTGCCATCTCTCTGGTGGACTCGTACACTTCAAGTTGTTTGTCTCAACTGAGCCCAGGAAACTTGAAGTTTTGCGTTGAACAGGGTTGAGTATCAATCAGTCTGCAGGCAGACTTGGTCAGTGTTCTGAGTCCACACCCAGAAGAGCAAACCCACAGGGAGAAAGTGGTGAATAGTGCCCATTCTAACTCTGCAGACATGTGTTGAATGTTTAATGGTGAGGCACCCCTTTAATCCCAGCACTCAGGGAGCAGAGGTAGGCTGGTCTTTGAGTTCGAGGCCAGCCTGGCCTATAGAGCAAGTTCTAGGACAGCCAGGGCCACACAGAGAAAGCCTATCTTTAAAAAACTTGCAAAGAATTAAGAAACAGAAACACTTAAGTTCAAATCTGGATATGCTTGCCTGCCTTCTGTTAATAGTGCAGCACCACATTATTCTGCCATGGAGGGAAAGTATTGTGTTTCTTCTCACTGTTGAGTGACATTTTCTCCACAGGACCACTTCTGCCTGTGGATCATAATGCCCATGCCATGAAACTTTTCTGGTCCCAAAGCTACAATTTCAACAGCCCAGGAAAAGCATATGCCACCTTCCCCAAAGAAGTTTTGGTTCTCAGCATTCCAAGAGATAGATATTCTGAGACAAGACAAAGCAACGGCTTCCTGATTGAGCTTCGGGAATGGACGATGGCGTGATTTACTTCAGGCACAGTTCTTGTAAAAGTAACCAGCACTCTTGTCATAACCACCATCATTACAATATCACTGCCTCACCATTAATACCACTGCCACCACCGTCACCATCAACAGCAGAATCTATCACTATCATCACAACCACCACCACTACCCTTACCATCCCAGCATCACCATTGTCACCATCATGATCCTTGTTACCATACTCACTCTTATCGCCAACATTCTCAACCCCACCATCTCAGTTTTTACCATTGTCACCATCATCACCATCACTATCATCCCTGTTATCGATCACCATCACCATGTCATTTCATCATTTGGCACTTCATCATCCCTTTGCAGCGCTGCATAATATTCCATGGTCTGGATTTTTTTTTCTCCCCCGTGTATTGGCTCACGTATTGACACACATCAGCTGATGAGTGGCAGGGGTGGGATTTGAACCAATGACAGTCTGATATCTAGGCTCTCTAAACAATTTCCAAGCTGTCTTTGAAATGTTCCTCACTGGCATATCTCCATTTGTGCCTCCTGGTAACATCCTGGGCAGTGTTAGGTCTTACCTCTGCCCTCACTTGGAAGGGTGTTCCAATCTCCTCCCAAAAATGTCAAGGGCCCCCTACTATCACTTTGCATGTCCTCATGTTCAGCCTTTTAGGGATAGACTCTGCTAATTTTCCCCTTTAACACCTGAGCTTTGCACAAGGCTTGTTGGGTAGACAATGTCTGAACATATGATTGCATGCTGATGTCTGGACCATTTGAGGTGTCTCAGCTTGGACATGATTGGGGTTCAGCAATACGTTCCTGCCTTTAGGCAGCTTTTTCAGGTCTCTCTCCCTGGGTGTTTCCAAGGGAACCTTAAGTTAGTGTTGGATCCTTCTTTTGTTCACACTGTGTTTTGAGGGAAACAGAGATGGAACTCGTGAATGTAATTTAAGAGAAATTTAAACAATATGCTACGCCTTCTGGGAAAGCCTGGATAGAAGTGTATTCTCGGTGGCGTGGAGAGGAGCGTTCCTTATACAAGGATTGTTTCATCTGAATTCATCTACTAACTGAAAAAAAAAAAAACGCAAAAAACACCTGGTGGAAATTAAATGCTTTTTGATTTGCTGACTTTTTCCGACTTGGTTTGAAGAAATACTTGTTGGAAGAAGGTAATTAAACATTCTTCTACTTCTTCTGTGAAATCAAATCCAATAAAATCTGGAAAAGGACACGTAAATAGGATATAACCCTGAAGTAAGAGCAGATGTGTAATTATTTGCTTATGTACTGTCACCCGCTTTCCATTGTGACTGTTATTAGCACTGCTTTTCAAAGCCTTAGGGATGTGAGGCAGGCTCTCTGAAGTGTTAGGGTTTCCAGTTTGAGAGAAATGTTTACTCGAACGCTGATTTGAAAGCAATGAAATCTTCAGCCTCCCTAACCACCGTAAAACAAGATTTCCCCTCAATCCGTGGAGAACCAGCTAGAGCGACGATTTAGATTTCTTGCAGAAAAACCAGACCTGGTTTAGGCTCCAGCAAAATTTACAGGGGAAGGAGACAGAGAGGAGATGAGAGAGGACTGAACAGCTGAGATAGGGGTTGGTTGGGGCACACCCAGCTTTCCAACATCAGAGGTAGCCCAAGAACCCCCAGTGGGACAAATGCAGGGGAGACTCGCAGCAGGACCCCCTTGAACAAAGTCTGCCTTTAAATATGGGAATTATTTCCAAAATGTCTTTGTTGACAGCTGGTGAGGCACAAAATAAACGCAGGCCTATTTGCAAGTAAGCAAGAATTAGCATAATCCACAGCTGCTGTATAACCCACTGACAAGCAGGATAAAGAACCTAGTGGCTTCTTCTAAAACAGCCAGGGAAGGGACCTGCATGGAATAATGAGGCCCTTGCTGCCAGTGGCCGGCAAAGCCTTGTAAGCATCAGCCTTGTGTTGCTGGCACCAGAGCTCTCTAGAGTTTTCTAATTAAAACAGAAATGAATTCATCGGTTGCAATTCAACACCACGGTGACTGAAAAAGAAGTTTCTCCCGTGAATAATGAAGTTTGAAAATAAGGTCGGATTTATTAATATCCATTGTCCAAACTGTGAAAAGTAATTTTCAATTGTCTATGAAAGGAAACTGACTGAGAATCTCTTCTGGTCTGTGATTTGAAGACTGGTCAAAATACAAGCATAGAGGAGAAGGAATCTGAGAGGCAATGGCTTTGTGTTTTGCTGTGGGTGGATGCCAGCCGATGCCCACGGACACCATGTCTTTCAGACCAGAGGAAAGTCCATTGTGGTGCCGATAATTAGAGGTGATGTGAGGCTGTGATGTGAGGCTGTTCGATCATCAGGCTTCTCTGCAAGGCTCTAGCTCTTTCTTAGTGGTGCGATCCTGAATGAAATTATTTGCACATGCAAGACAAATGTGTGCTCTCCTTTTATCGGAGAAGGGATCAGTCCTTAGGGAAATGGCTCTCCAGTGATCGGAACTCTGTGATAGCAGATGTCATATGGAACAGGGCTCTCATACTGGCCTCTCTCCCACTTTCCTTGAAAAACACCAGTCCTGAGTGTACAAGGACTACGCACTACCAGTTTCTGAGTTTGGAAACTTCCTATGAAGTCAGTTTATTAGCGTTAATCCCTGTGACACCCACTTTTATTCCAGCAGATTTGGCTAAATACAGGTCCTCGCTTAAAAGTCTGCCTTGCCCTCAACAAGTTTCCTCTACAGCTATGCTGTAATCCTGCCTGTGCCTGCTAATTTTGTGTCAACTTAGCACAAGCTTATGTCATCTGAGAGGATGCCTCCATAGGATCTGGCTGCAGAGAGCCATGTAGGGCATTTTCTTAATTAGTGATTGATGGGGGAGGGTCCAGCCCACGGTAGGCGGGGCCATCCCTAGGCTGCTGGTCTTGGGTTCTATAAGAAAGCAGGTTGAGAAAGCCATGGGGAGCAAGCCAGTAAGCATCATTCCTCCATGGCCTCCGCATTAGCTCCTGCCTCTATATTCTTGGCCCGTTTGAGTTCTTGCCTTAACTGCTTTCAATGCTGAACTGAAATATGGAAGTGTGAGTGGAAATAAACCCTTTCCTCCTCGAGTTGCCTTTAGTCATGGTGTTTCATCACAGCAATATTGACCTTAACTAAGTCACCATCCCTGGCCCTGTTTGTAGACCGCACCTTTACTGAGAGTCACCTTGGTCAGCGCCACAGAGCACCAAGAGATCCAGGATAAGAGTCTCAGAGAGGTGACCCTTTTCTGTGCCCAAATAACTGCCCACCCTGCCACTTCCTCCCTGATACTGCAGAGGTGACCCACCTCTGTAAACCCTTGCCTACTTTGGAAATGGGTAAGTGGGTCAAAAATTTAAAATGAATACAATTTAGTAACCCCATACCCAGGAAATGCTGGGTGGTAAGCACAGGCCTGGGAGTGGATAAATAAGGGTATGTGTGTGTGATGTGTGCATATGTTCATATATATGTACTTATGT
>CAJQZJ010004765.1:9792076-9802919 GCA_907164525.1 Lophiomys imhausi
TATGTGTATGTGTGTGTGATGTGTGCATATGTTCATATATATGTACTCATGTATGTATGTGTATTCATGTATGCTTATATGTGTGTATGTGTGCATATGTTCATATATATGTACTTATGTATGTGTGTATTCGTGTATGTTTATATATGTGTATGTGTGTATGTGTGCATATATTCATATATATGTACTTATGTATGTATATGTATTTGTGTATGCTTATATATGTGTGTGTGTGCATGTGGACACACACGTATGCATTTGCACTTATAGACCAAAGGACAGCATTAGCTGTCATTCTCCAGGTATGTTCTACCTTGTCATTGTGAGACAGGGTTTCTTATTGTCTTGGGGTTTGTCTATTTGATTAGGAACTATGTTGATCATCAAGCCCCATGGCTCTTCCTGTCTCTCCCTTCTCAGTGGACACCATCCAGCCTGGCTTTTTGAAAACATGGGTTTGGGCATTGAACTCAGGTCAAGCACTTTACCAATGAGGGTAACTCCCTAGCCCTCCAAATGATTATTATTTAAAGGTGAAATTTAGGGACCCATGTTCAAGTCTAGAGCTTCAGTCTTGATGAGCTCTTGGAGTTTATTCAGGCCAGCAATGCCTTATCACTTCATCACCTCTTTGGTTTTTCTTGGTATAAAAGTCCATCTTCCCACAGAAGACTCGAAAAACAGAGACAACATCAAAGAAGAATGAAAATATAGGTATCATCTCAATATGCTGAGATTAGGGTAGCGATTTCAATGCAGGGCTTTTCAAGTGTTTGTTCCTTGCCAAAAAACAAAACAAAACAAAACACGTAGGGTTTTGGTGGTCTGAATGCTAAGTTAGCCTCCTTGGTCCCTCGGTAAGTGCAGTTTTCTATTTAAGGGGGAGTCTGTGCATAAGGTCCACACACAGCTAAGGCAAAGGAATTTTGCAGCCATGATTTGGGATAGCTGCCTGCTTTAATCAAAGAGGAAATCCCCACCTCCTGTGTACTGGTTTAGTGCCTTTTAAAAGATCAGCAAAGAAATTCTTGGGTTCTGAGACACAAGAATCCAAAGAAGGATTTCTGTCAATAGTCAGAAATCCAGAATAACCATCCTGACAGGAATGAAGATATTAGAAAGAAAGCTCTCCGTGTCCCTTCCTTTGGCTATCAAATTATTGATACCATGAGCCCCAGAGAATTAAAAATTTCCCAGGGGTCTTATACTGGAAGAAGGAAAATGTTGAAGCTGGGGGCCGGTTGGTGGGGTGGGATCTTGTCTCCCAGAAAGAGACTTCACACAGTTCCAACTTGTCAGGCCACCAGGCAGCACAGACTGGAGCAGTGAAGGGTCAGTGATGGGCAGTTTTCACTTTGACCTGGTCTCTCGGCTTCTTTTCAACCTAAAGCTCATGTTATGACCTCGGGGCTAGACTTGGGGTTCACTGGATCCCCAAGTTTATCTGTTCTTCTTCCCAGTGTGATCACACTGAATAAGTCCTTTCCCACCATTTGCTGTTATTGCCTCTTTAATTGGTGTGTTCAGAGTTTGTGACTGAGCCTGGGTCATCAGGGCTTCCAGGGACCCAGGCTTTGATGCCCACCCACACCCCAGCTCCAGAAACACCTAGACAATGCCATCTCAAATGAGACCCAGCCTGGGCATCCTAAGATCCAAGGAGAGGGATGTATGAGCAGTGCTCCTCGCGTATCTCAAATCACCGATTTTGCAATAATTTCATGCAACATAAAAAATAACACAGGGACATGAAATGGAAGGGCTCTGCACACTGTGACGGAGATGTTCCTGTTACATGGCTTAGTGGACACTCGTCGTTCCATTTTACACCCACATTATTGGTTATTTAGTTCCACTGTCATAAGCCTGAATGCTCACAGGACTCAGCCGGGTAAAGGGAGAATATGGAGAAGCTGAGCATGATGAAATAGGAGGTGGAGTGCTTCAGAGAATGGAAAAGTGTGGGTTCTCTGAAAGGGAAGTTACTACACAGCTACAGTCGAAGTGCTCTTTGTAGATGTAAAGAATTTTGAGTGTGTGTGGTGTGTGTGTGCGTGTGTGTGTGTGTGTGTGTGTGTGTGTGTGTGGTGTGTGCGTGTGTGTGTGTGTGTGTGTGTGTGTGTGTGTGTGTGTGCGCGTGCGTATGTGCATGTGAGTGCAGGTGACTTTGGAGGCCAGAAGGGGGCGTCTGATCCTCTGGAGCAGGAGTTACAGGCAGTTCTCAGTAATCTGACAGTTGGTGCTGAGAAAAGAACTTAGGTGAGTCCTCTGCAAGAAGAGCAGTTGCTCTTGAATAACAGAGCTGACTCTCCAGCCCCCTCTCTGTTTTAGGTTGACTATCATGGTTTCACACCATCACACTGAAACCTTTTGCTGCTTTTTGAAGAGGAGTTAACATTCTAGAAAACCTTTCTTTTTCTTCCTTTTTTTCTATTCTCTCTCTTTATTTCCTTTGTTATTGACTATGAATTCAGATCTTATTTACTTCTCTGAGTGGTCCAAATTAAAATCCAAAGCTTCTGAAATGTACCTCAGAGGTTTCTCATTTGTATTTGAAAGGGTCCTGTGTTGTCTGGCACAGACTACTCAGTGTGTGTATGTGTGTGTGTGTGACTACATTTGAGCTACAGTACTACCACCACCTGTCATCAGCTCCACAGAGTGAGCATCATCCCATGAAAGAAATGTATCAATGACTGTGTTGTATGTATTTTATATTTTTTAATGTGTGTATGTGTGTGACAGGGTCTCTGGCAGTCCAAACTGACCTTGAGCTTACTACACACTTGAAAATGCCTTGAGTTTTGAACCCTCCTGTGTCCATCTCCTGAGTGTTGAGTCTACAGGTGTGCACATGACCACATCTGGCTTATGCAGGGCTGGGGAAGGAACCCAGGGCTTCATGCCTGCTGGACAGCACTGGACCAACTGAGCCCCATTCCTAACCCTGTGTGTATGTTTTCTGAGTTCTTGATGCACATTGCTAGGTAAACTCTCAGAGACTATAAAATCCTCAGCGGCAGATGTAATTTTCTGCCTCTATTTTAGTTTAAGATTTCCTTTTTGATGTGGATACTTAAAATTTCCCCAGTATAGTTTGCAAATTGTCATGTATGGCTAGCCATCCTCTGGATCTGGGCCTTAAATATAGGGATTTTCTTTAAAAATGGCAGCAGGCACAGGGCTTGCACAGGTTCAAGACAGAAGTGGGGGTCCCAGCATTGAGAAGGAGAGTGGACACAGGCCCCCATTCCCCAGACCAGAGGTCAAACTTGGGAGTGATTTCTCAAGCATAGTTTATCCTATTCTTTGAAATAGGGTCTTTCACTGGGGTCTGAGGCTCACTGGGGAGCTATTTATCTCCCCTCCTCACTGTTGAGGTTGCAGCCATGTGCCATCACACCCAGCTTTTTAAATGTGAGCTCTGAGGATTGAACTCAGGACATCACACTTGCACAACAACTACTTTTACTGACTGAGATACCTCTCTAGCCTTCTCAAAATATATTTTTAGTTGCATCTGTATGGAACACAGACAATAATCTTTATTATTATTATTATTATCATTTTGATCATTACTCTCTAAACAATACAGTGCATGTAAGTATGTACACAGTAATCCCGCAGAGTATTTTATACCATTGAGGCAGTTTAACCATACAACAAAATAGTCACAAGTTACATCCAATTGCTGTGCCCCTTCACGTAAGGAACTTGGTCTACCCAGGGGGTTTGTTATCCATAGAACATTCTGAAATCATTCTCCCATAGGTGCTGCAAGAGGACACCAATTAGAAGTTATTTGTTGCTGGGCGGTGGTGGTGCACGCCTTTAATCCCAGCACTTGGGAGGCAGAGGCAGGCGGATCTTTGTGAGTTCGAGGCCAGCCTGGTCTACAAAGCGAGTCCAGGACAGCCAGAGATATTCAGAGAAACCCTGTCTCGAAAAAAAACCAAAAAAAAAAAAAGAAGTTATTTGTTGTAGGTGAACTTTAAGAATTTCACACTTTTTTAAAGAATTTCACACTTTTTTCATTTCTTTAAAACATTTAACATGATTATTTGATTTTAAGTGATGTGCAGATGTGTGTGTATGTATGTGTGCATCTGGTGAGGTTACTAGTTAATGGATTGTGTAGCTGTGTGTATGTGTTTGGATATACCACATGCATGCAGTGCCCTTGGAAACCAGAAGAGGGCGTCGGATCCTCTGAAGCTGGGATTACAGATGGCTGTGAGTTGCATGATGTAGACACAGGGAACTGAACACAGGTCATTTATAAGAGTAGCTAGTACTCTTAACACTCCAAGTCATCTCTCCAAGCCCCTTCATTTGCATTTTATATTGTGATGCATTGTCTTTTCACGCCCTTTGCTCTTTTAATTTTGATTATTCAGTGTTCACTGTACTTTATAAAATGTGGAGTTCGAATTTTATAAATCTATAGTGAGCATTTAAAATTTTTTTTCTTGGCATAGGCGTATCCTGGGTTACATGGATACTATGTGCTGTAAAATCATAGTCACTTCATTGATGTAGGCAAAGATTTGAAACTTGAAATTCTTAGAGTCAGCATCTGCAGGAGAATTGGACTGTCTTTTTAGAGGTAGATGCATTCTTGTATTCATCATGGAGCTGAAACTTCAGGGCCACCAGGTCCACTGAGCTACAGAGAAGGGCTGTACCCGTCAAAAGGACACAGGGCCCCAGGATGTTTTAGCTTTGCCAGAATATGGGATGGAGAGGTGGTCATCACGCAAGTGGCAAGAATATGTGCTTGGCTAACGATTCAGTGACTGAGGACCAACTGTGCATGAGCTCTAGAGTCAGAGGGAGAACCCAGGCTACAGGCACAAGGAGGATACACATGTGTGAACCCCTTCCCTGGAGCACCAGTGTGACCTCATCAAAACTGTCTTAAAAAAAACCTCATCTTATGTATTTTTATTTTATAAACTTTATTATACAAACTTGCAAATAAAATAAACATCACACACCCACAGTCTATATATCCCAATGAACCAAAGCCACAGTCTACATAGCTCAATTTTAAGTGATCTCTAGAGGTGGTGGAAGCATACAGTAGAATATTCCTAGGTGACATGCAATTAGTGTGCCACTTCATATAAGGAACTTGAGCACCCTTAGGGCTTGTTATCCATAGAACATTCTATGGAGACCCGTCTCCCATAGGTGCTGCAAGAGGACACCAATTTGAAGTTATTTGTTGTAGGTGAACTTCAGAAAAGCCATTTTGAAGCTATGAGGCTTCTTCACTATAGAAACATTTTTATCCATCACTAAATATAAAAAGTCCATGGACGAATTGGAACTAGGAAGACAATCAGGTTTATATCCTCTGCCATAATTCATGTTCATTGCCACTATTCAGTTCTTCCTCATGCCCCAGTGTTCATCCTTTCTTGTTCTCTTTTCCACATGTCAAATTGTGTCCATATGATATATAAATATGCTATTGCCTAGATTCTACACAGGCAGTTTTTAAAATTTTTTTATATGTTCTAAGCCCACTCATTTTCTAACAAATTTTTGTAATTTTTTAGAGCTGAATTATATATATATAAAATATACATAATATTATATGTATATACATAAAGTTATATATATTTGACATGTTCTTTATATATTTGTCTGTTGATGGATAACATGTTTATTTTAACCAGTTAATTTATTTTAAATGAAATTTACATCCTTTTCTCCCTTCCCTTTCTCCCTCTCTATAACACTTCTGCAAACACAACTCTGTGTTCCCAGAACATAGGCTAAGACCCACCACTGATGGCAGAAAGAGGTAAAACTTTTTTTCCAGGAGGGACAGAAAGGCATATTGGAAAGATTCTAGTTGCAATAGGCAGAATTTGGCAGCTATAGTAGGAAAAAGGACTCATGAAATCCAACACCAAGATCCTGATTTACAGATTCTACCTAGGATGGAGAGAGAATCAAGAGAGCAGGGAAACATCCTATCTTGCCAATGAGCCAGATGTAGAGTAACAGCTTGAGCAAAGATACTAAAAATTGTTATATAGGAACTGGAGAGATGGCTCAGTGGTTAAGAACACTGACTTCTCTTGCAGAGGACCTGGGTTTGATTCCTAGAACTTACAAACATCTGGGACTCCAGTTCCAGGGGATCCAGCACCCTCTTCTGGCCACGGTGTGGCACTGCATACACATAGTACACATACCCACACATATATACATAATTAAAAAAATAAAGGCATCTTTAAATGGCTAAATAAATATATAACAAAATATTACCCAGCACAGTAAGAAATTATCTATACATGTGTGAACTTTCAGGAACCTCCATATCATTGTATTAATTGACATTAGGTAGGAACAAAATGGTCCTTATCCTCTGATTCCATTTCTTTGAGATGAAAAGCTGATTTATTATGTCAAAGAGAATATCGACAGTAAACTCAAGACCAGGAACAGCTGGGGAAATAGACTATACAGGGACACCAGGCATCTTTTGGGAAGAATGAACTTGCTTTGTATCTTAATTGTGGTGGCTTTCTGACATCCACAATATGTCAAGTATTACACTCTACACCCATGTGCATCTGATTATCACTAATTAGATTCAGAAAGTCGTTAATAATAATAATAATATTGAAAAAGAAGACATGAGGTTGGGAGGGAGATGGGTCTGGGAGTCACTAGAGGAGTTGGAGGGAGGTAGCAGAAGGTGGCTATTGTCAAAGTTTATTGTGTACGTGGATATAGATTTCAAAGAATAAATATAAATATTATTTTTAAAATATGTGTTCTAAAGAAGATAGAACTTTGTACCTAGTTCATTGTCTAATTTTGTAGGTCTGCTTTACTGAATTGATCAAACTCAGCCTGGCTTGCCCTGGTAAATGCCTCTTCTGAAACTGGACAGGAAACAGCATTCAAAGACAGGCAGATGGTTCTGTTGATGTGTGAAATTGTCCTTGGGTCAGACCACAACTCTGTCACTTTCTCCACATGTAACATCCCTTCAGTACTCTGCCTCTGTTTCCATGGTTGCACACTGGGAGGTCTACATAGAACCTAGTTCGTGTGCAGTGTTGGCAAGACCAGACTCCTCTTTCTACAGTACATTCAATTATAGGGAACAGCAGTGAATGTGGCTGAGGCCCTGCTTATAAATTTCAGTGGCAAGACAAAGACATCAAATCCATAAATAGAAGGGAAATGTCAGTTGGCTCTAAAGATGAAGCAAAGTCAGTCTTGTGAACTAGGACTTGGGTGGTTTTTGGTTTTTGTTTTAACTGAGTGGTAGGCAAGATCTCTCTGAAAAAGGAAGGGCAGAGAGATATTGGCTGTGCAAACCCCAAAAGTACAGATTCCTGCAGAAACCTAAGGTACAGGAGGAGGAGCCATGTTAAAGGGGAGGGCAGGTTTGCAGCCACAGGAAGAGAGGGGCTTAGACATGAATGTGGGCAGGACTCCATCAAATATGCCTGTGGGAGATTAAGTGACATGAGCTGGCTTTGGTCACTATCCTATGAATTCTTTACCAGGAGTCACAAGTTCTGACCTAGCTTGCCTCTTTTACTGTGTTAAAAGACTGACCAGCAGCAACCTGAGGAGGGAAGGAGTATTTCGTTTTGCAATTTTCATTCAATCATTGATGTGATTCATCCAAAGTGGATTCTGGGAGCTGAATTCTGGTCCTTGGGAAGAACAGCAAGTGTTCTTAGACCCTAAGCCATCTCTCCAGCACCCCTGCTCCCTGGCTGATGTTTTCACGTCCTTTGAGAATATCTTCTCTTTTGGGATGTGGCAAAGTCATTCTCTGGTAACTTTCTTGGGAGTTTTCTTATGTGTTTCCCAGAGTATTTCAGACAATGTTTAGAATTCTGCAGAAGCTTTCTGGCTTGTTTTATTTTATTTGATTGTGCAGTTCCTGACCAGGATGATGCTTTTTCTCCATTTGGAAATTGTTAATTTGAACTCACATCGCCTCAATTATTTTGCGACTCTTCAGCTGTCTTGTGCATCTCCTGCCTTCCTTCTGGGGTATTAAAAGAGGCAGTAAATTTAGCAGCAGCATTCAGTAGCTGAAAAACAACAACAACAACAAAACCCAAATGAACAAAAACCCTAAAGCCTCCTTGTGCTCTTATTTGGGTGGTTGCCCTTCTGCAATCCACCCCTGTTGTGGCCACCCACAGTTCTATCTGGAAAGACCCCCACATATGTGCTTCCCTCTGTGGGAATCCACTGAAACCCTTCTTATTCAGAGTCCAGTCCACGTCTTTGTGAGTGAGGACAAGAATGTTTATCCTGTTGATTTCAATCCTCACACTTTTCTTTCAATTTTCTGTCGCAGTAAACTTTATTTTTATACTTTCCTTAACCTTTTGCAACTATTTACCTTTATTATTATTTTATGTGTATGTGTATTTTGTCTGTCCATGACTGTACACCACTTACATGTTGCTGGATATCCTCAGAGGACAGCAGAGGGCGTACATTCTCCTAGAACTGAAGTTACAGATGGTTGTGAGTTCTGGGAATCAAACCTGCATCCTCTGGAAGAACATTCAGTGCTCTTAACCACTGAACCATCTTTCCAGCCCTTCCCCGAGCTTTTTCATGCACACTATGCCTTAGATTAATTAGTCACTTGTCCGTTCTTCTTGACAACATTTGTTATTTTTTAGCTCAAGCATTTGGTATTTTGGGGCTTTTCCTTAGCTGTCTGATGAGGATAATCACTCTTAAATATCAGTTCAAACCATGTTCTAAGCAAATGCCAAGAACTGTTCTTCCTAGTTATTATTTAAGATGGTCTGTTTCATTTATTATTTAAGAGGTGGGTCTGGTCAGACTTACAATTCTTGTAGCTAAAGTTAGGTTGAAGGGGCAGAGGTCAGGGAGGACAGGAGCAAAATGGTGTCCCCTGGACCACCGTGCTCATGAACTCACAGCAGGTGTGGTTGCCTGTATGAGACCTGAACACAATTAAGCTAGTCAACATCCCAGCCTGGCATGGGGAGAGGGGACTACAAGATCTCATCCCTAGCTGAGGAGTTACTAGAACTTGAAGAAGAGTCAGTTTTCCACAGGGATGTATCCCCTGCTAGGTTGACCACTCTCCAGTGAATGGCCTCATACTCAGGCATTTGTGGGGAAACACAAATTGGAATTAGTGGGTTATTAAAATAAAGGCATGGAAGTGAAAGGGGGGAGTCTGTGAGGAGATTGAGAGGAAGCAGGATAAATATGATCAAAATTTATTGTACCCACGTGTGAAATTCTCAAAGGATAAATATAAATCTTGTATTTTAAAAGTTTCTAACACAGTGAAAGAGCTGGTCTTCATGACTGGTGGCTCGGGTTGCCTGTGCCTTGGGAAACAGTTGGAGTTTGCTGTGGGATAATTCTGTTACACAAGTAGGAATCCTTTGGCCAGCTCTTGTCACATTTCAATCAGCTATGGACTGTAGAAGTAATCACTCCATCTCTCAAGAGAACCAGAACTCCATAGTGCTGGCTGTTGTCCTCAGCCAATCCCACCTGCTTGGCTCCTACAGGATGAGATGGTTGGGATGAGATGAGGTGTTAGTATGATCCTACAGATTAGCTTCTGGTTGCTACCTCCCTGCTGGGGGCTTCTACAGAAGCCCTTTGTGATGGAACCAAAGTTCTGCTTTGTACCCAACCAGCACCTGGCAACTAGTGATGACCAGGAGATGGGAGACTCAATTGGATAGAAAAGTTCTTGCAGTCTTCTGTGTTTAAGGTGGCCGTAGATAGTCATAATGAAATAATAGATAATGGTTGGGATCACCCCCGACACCTCTCTACCCACAACCACCCCTTCCAACCCTAATTATTGGTTCTGTGTCCTGGATAAATCTAATAAGGCTATAAGAAGAACCATGAGATTTTGGACACATAAGCAGAGGAGCTGGAGATGTGGCCTAAAGCTTAAGGGTACTTGCTGTTCTTGCAGAGGACTGGAGTTTGGTTTCCAGCACCCACATCAGGAGGCTTACACCATCTGTAACTCCAGCTGTAGAGGATCCGATGCCCTCTTCCAGTCTCTGAAGGTAGATGTACACAAAAATGTTAGTCCTGTTTACTTTTTCAAGAACTGGTCAGCAAAACACACAAACATATACAACATGTAGCTTTTAACCCCCCTCTCCCCACCCCCCTGCTGAATAAATGTGAAGGAAATAGCTTTGTAATGCAGACGGAAGAGTCTTTTGTCCAGCAAAGACTTACTAAATGAAACAGAAAACAGACATAAGTTACAGACAGCACCTGCTCTGGGTCCACAGTGAGGCTGGTCCTGGTGGGCAGAAATGAGAGAGATCCTTGAATCCCTTCATTGCAGCAGCTACCCAGATTGGTGTAAATATTGCCTTTGGCTGTCATCGGCCTTGAAAAACTAAAGGAATCAAGTACAGAAATCAATAGAGAGTGAGAAAGGCAGGCACAGTGTACCTGGCACCCACCCTCCTGTCTGTGATCACATGCTTTCATAAAACAGAAAGGAAGGTAGATATGATTACTCCCCAAGATGTGTCTGCAAGACTCCCCTAAATAGCTCATCTGAATGCCTCCTCACCAGTATACATGCTACCTTAGGGTAACTCCACACACACACTCTCAGTAACTGATTTTTCAAAGGTACGGATGAGTATGTCATGTATGGGAACAAGGAGCTGAGCCCTGGCATGTGGGCAAGCAAATCTGAGGCTAACATTCAGGAAAGAATGTGAATCAGGACAGGACCAGGTTTGTCTCAGTGAAGTAATCTTGGAACACACACACACACACACACACACACACACACACACACACACACACA
>CAJQZJ010004765.1:9802929-9815478 GCA_907164525.1 Lophiomys imhausi
ACACACACACACACACACACACACACACACACACACACACACACACAGAGAGAGAGAGAGAGAGAGAGAGAGAGAGAGAGAGAGAGAAAGAGAGAGAGAGAGAAAGAGAGAGAGAGAATGGGCCTGAAGTCAGGCTTTTAAATGTGTTTCCTTGTATGGCTGAATCTCTCACTCTAGAGGAGAAGCAGCAGTAAGCTTCCAATATTCCACCAGACTTGATAGTTTATCTGAACAAAGAAAGGTTAGGAAAATGGGGATCATTCATAGCCAGAGTAGGTTCTGAGGACTCTGTTCAACTATAAGGTCAAGCAACTGAAAATTGAAAATGGCAGCAAGGAGTGGATAGTTTAGCTGGTTACAGCTTGGCCATCAGGTATATCTCCACCAGTGGGCTACCTCTGATTGGCTAAAGCTCAGCTGTTGTGATTGGCTGAGGCTGCTTGTTTGTTGTGGAAGTAGACTCCTAAGTTGGACTTCACTTAGGTTACTCACTGACTTTGAAGTATGAAGGCATATTTAGTTTAATATCACACACACACACACACACACACACACACACACACGTGGATCTTAGCATCTTTCCTTGCCATATCATGTTGGTTGTACAAATTCATTTATTAATGATTCATTAACGACTGCATACATATTTAGAATATCAAAGCAAGCCTTAAAGGTGAGTGGGCAAACAGAGCTGTATATCTGCTAACTTCACTCCTCAAGTTTTTCTAGTGAGATAATTATCTTTGTTACCATGGTGACAAATTAAAATGAGCTGTACCATAAGACTATATATGCTGTATATAAAAATATACAAACTAAGTTAAATGTATATAAAATATTATGGGTACTCTATATTTTCCCCCAAAAGTACAAAAAATATCCCAGTATATTACATTATATTATATTATACTATATTATGTAGTTATATCATTTGCTATATATAGTCTTTATATTTCTGTTTATACTGTAAAATACTATAAAATATGTAACACTTGCACACATATCCACAATCCAGAATAAAGGACAGATTATAATATCTCTCAGGGCTGGTGTCTGACACCCTGGCTTTTCCCTGTTCTTCGGATGTTCTTTCAGCTGTTTTATTACAACTGTTTCCATTTCTGTTCTCCCTAATACTGATACCAGTGCAGAGGGCCATGGTAATTAGTAGCCTGTCTGTCACCATTCTCTATCCTTAGCATTGCAATTTCATCCAACTGAGTTGAAGTTCGGTTTTGACTTAGCTGCAAATGTCTCCTTCAGTACTGAGTCTAAAAACAACCTCTGCAGACAGGAAGGAGAAGAGCCAGGGCTTCCATGTGAGCCACTGCTATTCTCTCCATCCCTTCCACCCCTTCAAGCAGCTTGCCAGCCACACTTGCGTTCTGTATTTCCATTGTTCTTTCCTGCCACCTACCCCTTGGGATACCTGTCTGTCAACATGATATGAATAGCTGTTGTTGTTTGAGTGTTTGGATGTGGAAGAGGAACAGAGTCCAAACAAAGGCAACATGTTTACAGACAGACTTAAGTAAATAAGTATCTGAGTACATGTATGTAAAGTAAGTGTAGGTAACACGGATACACAATTATAGTTGTGTGTGTATACAGAAAGAAATGAATGATGTGCTCACACATACACACATGAAAATAAAATAAACTTAAAAAAAAGAGATACGCCCGATTCTCTAGTGGCACAATCAGTTAGCACACGCTACTTATAAAAAAGAGATATGCCAAAGACAGGGTTGTACCTCAGTGGGTTGAGTGCTTATACAGTAATCATATAGTCCTGGGGTTCAGTCCCTAGTACACACATAATCCAGGGATGATGATGCAGACCTGTAATTCCAGCACTTGGATCCACTGAAGGAGCAGAAGCCCCAGGTCATCTTTGGCTTTACAGCAAGTTCGTGGCCAGCGTGGGAAACAGAGACTGTATCCCTACCTTTAAAATGAGGGTAGGGAGCGTGAGTGCTAGCTCCAAGCCTCCCCCGGGCTGTGGCTAAGCTGTTCCGACATTTTACATTCAGATCCTCTGATGTCAGCTTGCTATATATGCTGTTCTAGGCATAGGCTGTCACCCACTTAAATAGCTCAGACGCTCCTGGCAGAAAATGCACGATCTTGACAGATGCCGAGAGTTGAGCCCTGCAGCTAGCTGTGATAGCAATTCGGAGCCTTGGGACTTAAGGACTCGCTCAGGCTAGATTCCAGGACTCGCTGGCAAATTGGCACTTCTAAGAAGATATTTAGAGCCCGACAGAAGTGCCTAATAGCTAATAGCCGTCTTTTAAATTTGCCTCACGGAAATATCTCTTGGGAGCGTCAGATGCTTCTGGGTGGAGAAGAGGTGATGTGATTGGCTAATGAGCCGTGGGTAAGGTGTGTGTTCTAAGGATTCACAAGGCAGGGAAAAAAAAAATCATGGTGGCAGTAGGGTGTCTGATGACGTCAATGCTGGGGGTCTGAATTACAGTGGGCTGGGTTAGTTATGTTTCTTGTTCCTGGGACCAAATATCTGACAAGAAATTAAGTAAGGGAGAAAGGGGTTATTTTGTATTATGATCCAAGAGCACAGTTCAACTTTGTGGGAAAGGCATGGCAGCCTGGGTGTGAGGCAGCTGGTCATGTTGCACCCACAGTTGGGAAACAGAGATAACTGAGTGCTGGTGTTATTAAAATGAGCTTGCTTTCTCATTTTAATTCAGACCTGGACTTTTAATTGTGGTATGGTGCTGTCCAGTCAGTGGGTACCCTAGTTTAAACATTAATTAACCTAGTTTAGACATTCCCTGTCATAATTAGTTTTTTTTTTAATCACCTTGACATAAATCCAGACACCGTTGGGGAAGAGAAATCTTAACTGAGGAATTTCCTCCATTAGATTGATCTCTGGGCAAGTCTGTGCGGATACTCTCTTGATTAATGATTGTTGTAGGAGGGCCCAGTTCATTGTGGGTGGTGCCACCCCTAGGTACGTGATTCTGGGTGTTATAAGAAAGTAGGCTGAGCAAGCCAGGGGGAGCAAGCCAGTAAGCAACACTCCTCCATGGCCTCTGCATCAGCTCCTGCCTTGAGTTCCTGGCCTGACTCCTTTCCATGATGGACTGTGATTGGGATGTGGAAGCCAAATAACCCTTTCCTCCCCAAGTTGCTCTTGGTCCAGGCTCCTATCTCAGAAACAGAGAAGCAAACCTGGCCACTCCTTCAGAGATACACCTAGAGACCTTTGCCTCCTAGTTGGCTCTAGATCTCTTCTAGTTGACAGTCAATATTAACCATGACAGGTGTCTACCACAAGCAGATTTGTTGGCTTGTGTCTGTTGTTATGGTGGCAGTGTGAAATTGCTGGTGTCCAGCCATTCTGACTGGAAGAGGTTTAGAGTAGACTTAATGGTAATTGGAATGAGAGTACAGCCCTCAGTAACCAACCTCAATCCCACCACAGGTCAAAATGACTAGAATTCACTGGGGAAAACCAAGACTATTGTGGAGAAATTATTTTTATTTTTAGCTATTTTATGTTTTAAAGAGTTTTAAAGATATTTTTTAAAAGAGTGGGTGTGTGCTCTGATATTTTAAGCATACCACACTTACTTGAATGTATTCAGTATATTATAGAGCAGAACTCCCCTTCTTTATCCTTCGTGAGATGTGGTCTTATGTAGCCCAGGCTAGCCTTGAAATTGCTATGAAGGCAAGGATGGCCTTTCACTGCTTGTCTTCCTGCTTCCAGCTACCAAGTGGTAAGATTACAAGCATGATTCATGTGGGGTATGGAGAGAACCCAGGGTCTCTGCACACTAGGCAATTCCTCTCTCAAGAGAGCTAATCCCAACCCTTTAGCAGAGATGTAGAAATTAATCTTTATGTGCAAAGGAAACTATACTTGTTGAACAGTGACTTTCTGTCCACCGCCAGCCTCTGGAAACCACAATTCTTCTCTGTTTCTTGACACTTCATTCTGAGATTGGCTTATTTCCTTTAGCATTATGTTCTCCAAGTCCATCCATGTTCTTGTACATGGTACTGTGTCGTTCTTTTTCAAGACTGCATGCTATTCTATTGTATTACATCAGTACACGACTGTTTCAGGGTGAAAAGATTCATTCTGATAAGAGAGAACTTTTACTGCAATGTTTCCTTTTTAATTTAACTCGACAAATAATGATCATGTGTGTGTGGGATATAGTGTGATAATTTGATGCAGAAATTCTGTATGTAACAAACATCAGGGTGATTGGCAAGTCTAAGCAAAACCTTTAAAATTCTTTTTGTTGGGAAATGTGGAGTCTCCTCCTTCCCATGTTCCTCTTACAAGCTGCCTAAGATTCTTGGGCTCATCAAGCATACTCCCCTGCCCAGCATCTTTTTCTTTATAAGCCTACTGTTCTATTTGCACTTACTTAAAAAAATAAAAAACAGTGGGTTTGCAGTCCTTACTCAGTAATGCTTACCTACCAAAAGCCTGACATGTCTCATGTTCAGTCTATGCCTTTCTCACACAAGCTCAGAAAACAGGAAAGAGATGAAAATATAAAACTGTAATCGACACAGTGGGTTCTCACCACAGCCCCTTCCTGGGCTCACCTCAATGTTTCTCACCTAGACATGGTCTGAAGGTGTACATGGTCGCAGGAGCCAGACAACCAACAAAGCACATTTCCATCTCTATTTTTATTTACTTATGATTTTCTTTTTGTAAATGCATGCTCCTGTGTGGGCCAGGGTGTGTACATGGAGGCCAGAGGTCAACTTTGGTGTCATTTTTCAGGACCCTGGCTTTTGAGACAAGAGTTTCTCACAGGTCTGGGGATCACTGATCAGGTGGCTAATTGGCTAGTGAGCTCCAAGGATCTTCCTGTCTCCAGCTCCCCAACACTGGGATTACACACTCAGTGGAGGCAATGGTCAAGATGGAGCCTCTCTGCCTGGGGGGAGTTATTGTAGCTGTCTTTTGAGCAACACATCTTTCTAATCTACCCTTGAAGAAAAGGCTTGTCAGGAACACATTCTGTTGGAAACGCATCTCTTAGCTGTCATCTTAATTTTATTCTTAAAACTAGAGGTAGACAGCAGAAGTCTGGTCCAATCTAGGGTAAGTGACATTTGTGCTCAGCAAAGAGAAGAAGAAGGGCAGTGCAAGTCACCTGCGATCCTGAGCTTGCTTCGATGACACTGGCAGAAAGTGGGCAGCATCCATGTGCTTCCAGACCCACCTGCCCCTACACTGGTCAGAAATATTAAACTCCTTTTTGTGTATGTGCTGGGGAGTGAAACCAAGACATTATGCATGTTCGGGCAGTGCTCTGCCACTGTGTTACACCCCAGAAAAAGAAGTCTTTAAGTTATTTCTTAACAGTCCAAATCTCCACTCCCATCTCCTATTACAGTGCACTGATTCTTCTGTTAGCTTGTGGACCTAGCCCTCCCCTGCCAGATGTATGGTATCCGACAGCTGAGGCTTGTCTTCAGCTAGGGAGGGGAATCTCCATATGCTTCAATGCTTTTTTATTTTTTGTGGGAGATGGGGAGTCAACCCTAGTAAACACCCATAATTCATGAGGTGAGGCAAGACATCCAGCTAATGGAAGATGCTGTATACCCTTGTCAACTCTTGTGTGGTTAAGACCATCCAACTAGACAATACACTCCAAGAAAATTATCCTGGGAAGTAAGCAGAAACGCAACTTATCGTGCCCTCTGAGAATGCACAGCACAGCTGTGCTAATGAAGGTGAGACAGATAGAAAGTCCAACTTAAAAACTTGTTATAGGGAATGAATGTAGTAAGTATCAGTGGACTCTCAGGGTGGTTGATGGATGGAAGGGAGAGACTCACTGACTCAGCTGCTCTCCCAGCCATTCCACACACATGTTGTCCATGTATTTCAAAGACAAGGTCTTGGGAGCATAAGCCAGTGTATCAGGGAATATCCTGTGTGATGTCCGTTGTAATGGCCTACAAAGATGCTGAAGGTCTTCACGTGTGGATCAGTGTGAGTGCCCTGGAAGAGAGGTTGGCCAATGCATGCATGACAGGAGCTGCTGAAAACTAAAGAATGCTGAGAGTTGGGAGAAATAGTTTTCCCCAGGGAGGAGCACACCAACTTGTTATCTAATATCAAACGGTCAGCCCTGAACACACACATAGAAGTAACATTTTATCAACTGAGCAGGTTGTATTTATGTATTTAGGAATATATTATGTATATTTTATAATAATATAAAAGAGCAATTAGGAAAAGGAATTTTAGAGTTTATAGTTATGGTAGTTGATTTTATGAGTTTTATATGTCAATTTGTGGTTGGTTAATTTTACATGCCAATTTGGGATTTGTGTGTGTGTGAACCTGTGGCTGATTAATTTTATGTGTCATCCTAGTTAGATTTCTATTGCTGTGATGAACTTCATGACCAAAAGTAACTTGAGAAGGAAATTGTGGTTTTTTTTTTTGTTTGTTTGTTTTGGATTCTGTGGCCCTATCAGAGTTCATCAAGAAGGGAAGTCAGGGCAGGACCTGAGGACGGGACCCTGGAGGCAGGAGCTGATGCAGAAGCCATGGAAGAGTGCTGCTTACTGGCTTGCTCAGTTAACCTTCTTATAGAACCTAGGACAACCCGCTCCTCAGGGCTGGCACTGCCCACGGTGAGCTGGGCACTGGGGCCTACCCCACATCAAACATTAATCAAGGCAATACACCACAGACTTGCCTACAAGCCTGTCTGATGGAAGCACCTTCTCAATTGAGGTTCCCTCTTCTCAGAAAACTCCAGCTTGTGTCATTAACAACAACCACAACAACAGCAGCCAACCAAAAGCACATGTATCAATTTGGGATTAGTTTTGTGTGTGTGTGTGTGTGTGTGTGTGTGTGTGTGTGTGTGTGTGTGTGCGTGTGTTTGTGTGTGTGTGAACTTGTAGTTGATTAACTTCACGTCCAGTTGTGGCTGTTTAAATTTGCTCAGTTTTGTCAGTTCAGGGTGCCCAGATGTGTTGCTGGAAGAGATTAGCTCTCATTTTGGTATAGAGTAAAATTCTTTTGATTTACTAGTAGAGAAAAAACATAAGGGGAAACAACATCTCTCCATCTCAGCTCTTGATCTAGACTTACACTGCTGTGCCCACCATTCCCTACCAGTTTCACCTCTCACTCTATACACACCATTTTGGCCTCAGTCTGAATTATACTTACTGCTTTTCTGACTCTCTGGCTCAAGTATGACATGCTGTGGGATTTCTCTGCCTCCGTAATGGTGTGAACCAATTCCCATAATAAACCTCCCTTTATAGACCTATATAAGCCCTACCCGGTCTCTTTCCCTGGAGAACCCTGACTAATACACTAGTCGAGATAGGATATTGGACGCGGCTCTAGGTACACCATTCTAGTAAATATTTACTGAGTCTATTTTGCCATGATAATTTCCCCATAGCGTGCAGATTATGGCAGCTCACATTTTATCCTAATATGCTGCACAATGTTTATGTCGTGTGATCTATAGTAAATATTGATTTTGCCAGCATCATGATGGCTCATTTGTGCCTCTTTAGTACGATTTCCATAGGTGACTAGAGGGTGGCCAAGAGGCAGCTGGGAAAGCAGTTTTGTTCTTTTGTAAAGAGAAGCATATGTGTGAGGGAGACAGTGGAAAAGGCATTTTTACATATCCCAAGTCTCTCTTTACCGAGGGAGGCAGAGGAGAGGACAGGGTGCTCATGTGTGATTTGCAGTCAGAGTTTTTTTGATTCTCACACCTGTTACTTGACATTTGAGGATGACATAATCAGCCACTGTATCCCTTTTTACTTTTGGTAATTTCATATACATACACAATGCTGCAATTCATTATAATTGTAATGGTGGTTAATCCTTAACACCATTATCCTTTCTTATCCTTCTGGTACTCACTCCTGCTGACACTTTCTTCTTTTTCCTGTCCTATTATCTTTAAAGATTTGTTCTTATTTATGTACCTGTGTGCCTGTCTCTCTGTGTGTATGCACCATACCTGCTGGTCCCGGTGGAGGCCAGAGGAGGATGTTAGACCCTCTGGACCTGGAAATATAGGAAGTTGTGAACTGTCTGATGTGGATGCTGGGATGCAGAAGCAGGAAGTGCTCTTAACCTCTGAGCCATCTCTTCAACACCCTCATTCTTCTTGCATTTTGTGTGTGTGTGTGTGTGTGTGTGTGTGTGTGTGTGTGTGTGTAGGTAACCTCAGATGCTGTGGCTGTCTGTTCATGGATGCAATGGCCATGTCATGTTCAGAGGCCAGCTTTCCACAACTTTCCTCCCACCCTCAGAGTCTTATAATCTTCCAGATCCTTCTTCTGCTATATTCTTTGGGTGTGGGAACAGGGTAGACAGATGTTCTGTTTAGGGCTGTTAATCTCTTTAGACTCCAATTTTCCTCTCTGGAAGTGGGAAAAAAAATGGAAAGGTAGTTTTCTAAAGGTTAACACCTCTATTAAATTAGGCAGGGCAAGACTTTCGAAGCTCTCAGCACTGACAATCAGCTCATATTCACATAAAGTATTGATAGTGTATGTATACTATGTGAGTTCAAGTACTCAGAGAGGCCAGCAGAGGGTGACAGATCCCTTGCAGCTAGGGTTACATGTGGATTTGTGCTGTCACGTGAGTGCTGGGAACTGACCTCCACATGAGCAGTTAAGGCACTTAACCCCTGAGCCACCTTTCCAACCTTGATGGTGTCCATTTTTACAGTCTCTCCTGTGATTGGCTTGAGGATAGTGTGACTTTGCTTATATTTGAAGCTGACCTCGAGTGCATATGGAGACATTGCCGTCAGATTAGCCTGCTCTGCAAACAGCTCAGGGAAGATTTGATCAAGGGTACTACTTGCTAACAGTCCCTGTCAGTTTGGGGAAGTCTGTAATGAGTTTAAAATGAGTTTTTCAGTCTTTTTGTTGCATCTCTGATGTGACTTAGTGATGGAGCATCTTTTAATTTGGGTCTCAGTGGGAGTGTTTCATTTATGGTATCAAAGCATTTTCAGAAGCGCATGAAGGAATTCTCAAAAAAAAAATCCATAGCAAATATTATGTCTAACAAAAAGAATGAAGTTACAGATATAATTTTAAAATACAAGCTTGAAACAACAGCAAACATAGATAAAAATAGGAAAAATCATTGGTAATAATACCAAAAATAAATCAACAGAGGACAGAAAAAAAGGTTCAAATGAGCAGAAACATGTAGTTTGCTGTAGCCCCTTGTAGCTTATTGTCTGGTGTTTACAGGCACAGGGTGGGAACCCAGGTGTGTCTTCAGAAATGCAAACTGTTGAAAAATCCACAAGCTATGGGAAGAACTCAGGAGCTACAGTTTGAGGTATAAAGGAACAGCCAGGGGAGAGTTGGGCAGAGACAGTGGTCCTGGGAAAGGCTGAGGAGACAGAAGCAGTCAGCTGAGTACCCATTGATGTATACAAGTGAGAAAATTATCCCTGAGACCCAGAAAAGAACTGAAATGGGGAATGAACTCTATCAGAGACTGGTGCAAAGGCTGCTGGGAACAGTGCTGGCTCCCAACAGGTGTATCAGCAAACCTCACCCAGCCATCAGTACTGGTAGAGTCCACAGAAGGGTCTTGTCTTGTCAGTTGGAATACTTAACTCTGGAGTGAGTATTCTTCCTGTCCAGCTAAATGAATCTTAAAATCAGGATCTGCATGGATCAAAATTATTTTAAGTAACAATTGAACGTTAGAACAAACATGTATTTCTGAGAATATACTAATATGCAGCAGTGATATGTGCACTTTTACAGAGGCCAGAAGTGGGTGGTGGATCCCCTGTGGCTGGAGTTAAGAGGAAGTTATGAGTCACCACATGGGTGCTGTGGACTGGACTCTAGTCCTCTGCAAAAGCAGCAAGTACTCTTAGACGCTGAGCCATCTCTCCACCTCCAATTTCCTTCATTTCTGAAAATAAAAATGAGCCCACAGCAACATTTTTGAAGTAGCATACTTCAAAAAGTCTGTTTATCTGGGTAGGACACTGTGGACCAAAGCTCCAGGTTCACACTGTAACTCTTTCCCTAAGGAAAGTCTTCTGTCCCCCTCTTGGGTATTGTGGTGTTTCTGAAATTGAAGCTACCTTGATCTTCCTGCTGATGTTAAGTGCAGCATCCTGTTCCAGATGAATTGCATGTCACTGAAAATCACTTCCAAAACAATCTCTTCAAGCTGTGAGGCACCATGGAACCCCCCCCCAAAAAAAAAAACAATGGGGGTTACAACAAACCAAACCAGTAAAGGTGTTTTTTTATCCTGGGCTGGGAATGTCACTCACTCAATAGAATGCTTGCTCACCAGGCTCTGGGTTCATCCCTATAAACTGAGTGTGATGACACATACCTTAAAAGAAACTTTTATTCTCCTGATATAATTGTCATCTCCAAGGCTTATTGCTTCACTCTGCTAACCTAGCCTAGTCCTGGAACCTTCTAGCCTCCATACAATCTTATCTAGGCTTAGGATATTTTCAGCTTCTGAGACTTACTGCTGAATAAGCTCACCCTTTCTAATTCTTTCTGAACTCTGGGTGGCTGGTTCAACTCAGCTGCTCTGGCTCAAACTCCTCTTCAAGCTGACTGATTCCATCTTGCTTCTCTCTCGGCCTCTGACTGAATTGCTCTGCTTGGCCTCAAACTAACTCTAGCAATCTGTTCTAATCTTCTGGCTCCTTCTCATTCTCTGGCTCCTTCTGCCTTTACCTGTGTCTAACTTGTTCTCTCTACAATCTGTCTCTGTAAAACTCTCCCAGCAAAAGTACCTCTGAATTCCATGAATTGAACTGCCCCAAACTCAACTCCACTGCACTGCCTCTCAACTTACTGACTCAACCAAACTGACTAGAACTCAGAGATCTGCTTGCCTCTGCCTCCCGAGTGTTGGGATTAAAGGCATGCACCACCACGCCTGGAGCTAAGCTTTCCTTTACCTGAAACTTGCTCTATCCAAGGCTGGCCTTCAACTTAGATATCTGGATTCCTTTGTCTCCTGAGATTAAAGGCATGTCTGTATTCTAGACCTAGAACATCTTTGGATATGATCTCTTATCAGAGCAGCTATGTTTTGAATTAAAATTCCTCTACACCTGTAATCCCAGAATTTGGGAGAGGAGGCAAGGAGGCTCCAGAGTTCAAAGCCAGCCTAGGCTATATGAGATTGAGGAGGAGGGGTAGAGGGAAATTACTTTTCAGATAATTCTGAGGGTTAAATCCATGAGTAATAAAAGAGTCAGAGGCTTCAAATGAAAACATTATTTATTGTTGCTCTCACAATTCACTTCCTAGGGGATGGTGCTGCCCACAATGGGATGGGTCTTCTTACATTGTTTAGAAAATCCCCACAGATATGCCCACAGGGGCAACCTGATCTAGATATTTCCTCATTAGGAATCTCTTCTCTGGAGCTGGAGAGACAACTCAGTTGTTAAAAGTCCTTGCTTCTCTTGTAGAGGCACTGAGTTCAGACTGAGTCCCAACACCTGCGGCATGCAGCTCATAACCACCTGTAACTCCAGCTCTCAGGGAGCTGATGTCCTTTTCTGACCTCTATGTGTATCTGCACTCATGGGCACAGACATAGATCTATAAATAAAATGAAATGAATCTTAGACAAATAAATAAAGTGCAAGCGAGTGGAACCTGGGGAATGGTTGCATTTCAGTCTGTTTTCCCAGTAAATTTTTAGAAGGCTTTTCATTCCACCTAAATGTTGACCTAGATCCTCCAAGGACATACATTTATTGTCGGTTAGAAGTGTCGGGTAGAAGTTAGATTTGTTCCTGGGGTAATTTGAAATCATACCCTACAACTTTCGTGTCCTTCTTGGTTTATAATGAAAACAGCAAGAAGTAAGCACATTCATATTTCCTTATTACTGTTTATCCTCCCTCCCGGCTCTTCAGGCCCTGAACCATCTAGGCATGACAGGAAGATGTAACTTTTTTCCCTCATAAACCATCACAATGTTGCCAGAGGGCAACACACTGAGAACATTGTTGGCTAAATACACAGCCCAGCCTTCATACTCAGAGCAAACATGTCTGCTTATAATTTCTCATTGTTCACACTGGAAAGAGCCAGGCAGTCCATCTTGAAAACAGCCCATCGTAAAGGTCTTGACAGTGCCAGTCCCAGCAGCTAATTTGCAAAGCTGCCTGCCAGTTATGCTGAATGTCTGTCTAGATGCTGCTGTTTGACCAAAGAAACAGTCTCCCAGGAAAGACACATCACAAGCTGCTGATGGCTTGCACAGGAGCCTGGTAACAGATCCAGGGAACACCAAGGAAAACCCAGGCCCACACTTTGCCATTAATATCCGAATGGGCACTGATTTTCTATTAGTCCTGGACTATTGAATAAATTACTTTTTAAAATAAAAGTATTTATTTGATGGATTTGTCTTTTAAGTATTTATTTTCAAGTCATAGAAGGGCTGCCATGATAGAGTTCCCTTAACTCCGTGTGTGTGTGTGTGTGTGTGTGTGTGTGTGTGTGTGTGTGTGTGTG